>OZ038317.1:19873956-19964408 GCA_964035775.1 Osedax frankpressi
ATATATTATACAGTATACATATCTTATTAATACTTCACGTATTTATATGACTGATAGTTAACTCCTACCAATTACAATCTATAGCTGACCATTTTACTATATATTTGTATTAATAATAGACATAGTTTATCACCATTTAAACATAATTAACTATTCAGATATTGCCAAGATCCGCATACGTTTAATTTAATTAGAACAATTTTGTTTCCCAAATATAAATGATATAATTTCTAATATTTACTAGCTACTTATCATATTGTGTTTATAAATACACGCCTAGTATTCGCACTGTATTGATAATAAACAATATATTCAATACACTCATTACGTTTATTCCTATATCGTTTATTCTGAAAAAATCGTAATTATTGAAATCTGAACAATTTCAAAATCATATTTTATGAACAAAATAAAATAAGCTAAAAGTAATCACAAAAATAAATATATTGAGTATTATTACATTCTAACAACTGGATAAGTCATATAAAAGTATTATATTTTAAAAGCCTTATAATATATCATCTTTATAATAACTAATAACTAATTCTTGAAAGAGTCAATACTTCTTTAAAATAGTTATTAATTTTAAAATTATCAAGTTATCAAAATTAGTGATAACATCTAATTTTGACAACTTAGTGCCCATCTATATAATGTATTGATAGGCATCGACTTGTAACCTTAATATAGAAACAGCTTTTTATGTTTTTAAATCATGATCTTAAAAGATTATATAAATATTACAAACACCAAATCCTATATTTAACTTTGTGTGATATGTTCAATAACATCTATTATATATCACTGGTAGATGTTTCATCAAAAATATTACTTTTTATATCGTTTTAATCTCGGTTGATTTCTGGAGTTACTCGTGTATCACATATATCAGTATCAGTATCAATGTTATTATAATATATATATATATATATATATATATATATAAATAAATATATATGTATATATATATATAAATAAATATATATGTGTATATATATATATTGTATATAAATTACTATTATAATCTATAAGTTTTGATAAAACAACTCTTACAAAACTCAGATAATCATGAGATTAGTATTTGACTCTAACTTAATTATCACAATGCAACATAACACCGCTTACATAACACCGCTTACATAACACCGCTTACATAACACCGCTTACATAACACCGCTTACATAACACCGCTTACATAACACCGCACACCTACAGCGCAATATTTAGTATATGAAGATTATTTACCATATTCAAAATATTTTAAATCATATTACTTTTTAACAGCTACCTGATATATTTTTTAAATAAAATATTATTATTTTCTATATTACTATTATGGCTAGTAAAGTTAATTTGATTATGACGTGTTATATTTAATATTATTATTTTTATATCAAATAATTATGTCTTTATAACTATTTTCTAAATGAAATTATTAGATTTTGATTGTGATATTATACACCAAACATGTGTATTTTCTATTTATAATATTATGTTTCTGGTATTTTCCCCATGATTTGTGTTTGCTCATAGATCTTTTGCATGATATAGCCTTTGATATAGTCTTTAATATAGTCTTATAATTTGATAAAATATACATATCTTATCAGCATACTAGTGCTAAACATTGAAGTATAAACTAAATCATCTGATTGATTGGTTAAAAGTAATATTAGTATTAGAAGTAGTAGTAGTAGTTGTAGTAGTAATAGTAGTAGTAGTAGTGGTAGTAATAGTAGTAGTAGTAGTAGTAGTAGTAGTAGTAGTAGTAGTAGTAGTAGTAGTAGTAGTAGTAGTAGTAGTAGTAGTAGTAGTAGTAGTAGTAGTAGTAGTAGTAGTAGTAGTAGTAGTAGTAGTAGTAGTAGTAGTAGTAGTAGTAGAGTAGTAGTAGTATAAGTAGTAGTAGTAGTAGTAGTAGTAGTAGTAGTAGTAGTAGTAGTAGTAGTAGTAGTTGTAGTAGTAGTAGTAGTAGTAGTAGTAGTAGTAGTAGTAGTAGTAGTAGTAGTAGTAGTAGTAGTAGTAGTGGTAGTAGTAGTAGTAATAGTAGTAGTAGTAGTAGTAGTAGTAGTAGTAGTAGTAGTAGTAGTAGTAGTAGTAGTAGTAGTAGTAGTAGTAGTAGTAGTAGTAGTAGTAGTAGTAGAGTAGTAGTAGTATAAGTAGTAGTAGTAGTAGTAGTAGTAGTAGTAGTAGTAGTAGTTGTAGTAGTAGTAGTAGTAGTAGTAGTAGTAGTAGTAGTAGTAGTAGTAGTAGTAGTAGTAGTAGTAGTAGTAGTAGTAGTAGTAGTAGTAGTAGTAGTAGTAATAGTGGTAGTAGTAGTAGTAGTAGTAGTAGTAGTAGTAGTAGTAGTAGTACTAGTAGTAGTAGTAGTAGTAGTAGTATTAGTAGTAATAGTAGTAGTAGTAGTGGTAGTAGTAGTAGTAGTAGTAGTAGTAGTAGTAGTAGTAGTAGTAGTAGTAGTAGTAGTACTAGTAGTAGTAGTAGTAGTAGTAGTATTAGTAGTAATAGTAGTAGTAGTAGTGGTAGTAGTAGTAGTAGTAGTAGTAGTAGTAGTAGTAGTAGTAGTAGTAGTAGTAGTAGAGAGTGCTTCCTGTTTACTTTTTAATTGAAATCATTTTTTAATATTATTTATTTATCCGTAAATTTCTCTTTCATTATTAGTATATTTCATATTATTTATACTCTGTTATTAACATTAATATATTATTATTGTAAGTATCCATTTATTATTCATATCTATTTATCATTTCATTCTTAATTAATTGATACATAATTGAAACATAAAGATAATCAATTATTTTAACTATTTCTTTAATTTACTGGATCTTTTTAACATTTAAAGAATACGCACTAGGAATCCTTATTCTAAACCTTATAATTATTATTATATTTTAGTATAGAAATTATTATTTCATTGTTATGTTTGTTTATATTATTATTAAATTTATATTTTTATATTACAAACTATTACAATTTTAATTTTGGTGGTGGATTTGTCTTTCTATTTAAAACTAATTTTAAATTATCTAACTGCAAGGTATATTTAGTTCCACATTGTAAATGCCTAACAGCAACATTTAAACTTCCTTCAAATAAACACATTAGAATTGTTACAATATATCGTCCACCATCTAGTCAATATATTTGTTTCCTAGATTACTTTCATCGACTCGTATCATCTATTCGTCTAGAAAATACTATAATTGACGGTAATTTTAACTTCCATATCAACAAACCAGATAAACCTACAAATAGTTGTATTAATTCTTTAGATACTCTTTCACTTATTCAACATATTACTAAACTATATATATTTTAGACAATACATTATATCTTGTTATAACTTCATCTACTTCTATATTTGATATTTCAATTATACCAATACTGATATTATATCTGACCATTATGCCTTATCTTTTCCATTAATAATACATATCGTACATCATCATTACAAACTATCTACTATAGAGACATTAAAAATATTCCCTTAAATATAATGAATTAGATCTAATAAGTTTCCCAAAATATTTGATTTATCTTTATTCAACAATTACCTATCACATTTACTAAATAAATACGCCCCAATCAAGTTCAAACAAATAAGTATAACATCGTAAATGGTTTAATAACGAAACCCTATCAGCCAAAAAAACACTAAAAAATATTCTCGTATATTCCGTAAAAATCCTAATTATGAGAATCTTAAACTATTACTCAATTAAAAATCATCTTTCATGCATATAATTAAATTAGCTAAGATTAATCACTTCCAAAATGCTATATCATATGTGCCATGGAAATAGTAAACAACTTTATAGATTATCATTCACACTACTAGGTAAGTCTTATGAACATATCCTTCCTAGTATTGATGATGATATACTTTGCAAAACTTTCTTAACATTTTTCAATACTAAAATTATTAATATCATAGATATAATAGAAATAGAACTTCAATCACCGATACATTTAAATAATTTACAATTATTCAACAATTTTATAAATCCACATAGTTGTTCACTCTCCTCATTTGATACACCTTCTGTACAACCTATAGTCCATCTTATAAATAATTGTCATTCTAAATCTTTCCTAGATCCATTACAATTTCTCTAATAAAATCATTAGCATCACCCTTATCTCAATTATTTCTTGAAATAGTTAATAATTCTTTTATAACAGGCAATATTCATAATGATCTAAAATATGCCATATTAACTCCAATTATAAAGAAAGGTAATCTCGAACCCTAATCTCTCTCGAGCTATAGACCCATTTCCCAATTATCAATTATATCAAAAATAATTGAAAAAATCGTATTTACTCAACTTAACGATTATCTAATCAGAAAGAAATTGATTGATCCATATCAGAGTGCTTATACTCGTCACCATAGTACAGAAACACCAATTCTAAATGTGTTTGATAATGTACTTCAAAGATTAAGTAAGCATCGCCCGCATCATTTCCTATTTCTAGATTTATCTGCTGCTTTTGATACTATTGACAATGAAATCTTATTCAACGTCTACTTGATATTTGTATATGTAAAAAGGCCCTTCAATGATTAATATCCTTTATTAAGAATATAACTGTTTCTATTAAAATTGGTAATTCTGTATCAAATCCAGCTCAGTTAACTTCTGGAGTTCCCCAAGTTTCGGTATTAGGCCCCTTACTTTTTATAATATATATTATTCCAGTAGTGATAGTGGTAGTGGCAGTGGTAGTAGTAGTTGTAGTAGTAGTTGTAGTAGTAGTAGTAGTAGTAGTGGTAGTAGTAGTAGTAATAGTAGTAGTAGTATTAACAGTATACTTTAGTATTATCAGCTGTTTAAGTGGTATCAGTAGAAGAAGCAGCAGACGCAGCAGCGGCAGTAGTAGTAGTAAGTCTATAGCATTAGTAATGGTAGCAATGGTGGCATTTGTAGTAGATAGTGGTAGCATCAGGATAGTGGTATTTGTGGTGGTTGTGGTAGTAGTGGTGGTGGTGGTGGTGGTGGTGGTGGTATTTCTAAAATACTACTACAACGTATAATAATAATAGTACTATTATAGCTATAATGTATTCTACTAGTATTTTATACAAATAAATATATATATATATTACGGAATATCGATAAATAGTAAAATGTAAAAAATATTTAAATAAAATATATGCGTACACTGTACGCCGTACAGTGTACGGTGTACAGTTCATGAATTGCATGTTCAAAACTGGTGTAATAAGATTCTCGGTAGTCATTTATAATAAGCTTAATAGAGTATTCGCTATGTATTACTTATACATCAACAAGGATGTAGAACACATTAGAATCTAGATAAGATATTACGTACTACATAACATATTGTATGTTGATTATTTATTATATATAATAGATCAGATAGGATATAGTAGCAGATGAATACATTAAATGCATAACAATACTAGAATAACCTGGAAACCTAATTATAATTTTGTAAATTAATTACATATCCGTATTAAATCATTCCAAAATTCTCAAACCTTGTCAGTAAATGTTATCCGAGAATTAAATAATTATAGATTTAGGACTGTCATACTCTTATATCTTTGATAGTACAATATAACTATAGGTCATGGCAACCTTCTAGGCAGATATTACTAAACACCGGAATGTACAAATATATATATGTTATCATATTACGAATTGCAGATAGTAATCGTTTGCGTTGTGGGATCTATCCTAGAAATGGGCGTGGCTAGACTCACGCCACGTTTAGCCAACGGTCTTATACGTTAGGAATCATCCATGCGTGGAATCGATCATGAGAGTAACGCTGGTATCTTCATTAAATATTACGTAATAGTGTGTAATATCTATTAGCACTAGGTAATTATCTCATTACTCGTAGATTATCATACCTAGTACGTCATATCAAACCTAAATTGAATTATATAATAAATGAATGTTAGAATATTACATGTTAGAATATTTCTATTATAATAAAAACTTATAAGTTATATACTGAAAGTATACTTTCAGTAGATTATTTATATTCATGGAATCAAGATAATTATATTAACTATTTTAATATAATTATAATCTAATATTTTTTAAATAAAAATATAATTTAACATTATTACACTAAGTAATAAGTGGATTACAATATATTATTCGAGTTAACTCATTGCACACTGTATTTGTAATATATTTCATACTTTTTAAATCTCTTTAATCTTTAAAAACAAAGATAATTTCATATTTTGCATAGCCCAATTTCTTTGACCAATAATTTTAGTTACACATGAAATCATTTATAAAACTATTATATCACTCTTTCCGGGTAATTACATAACCACATTATATTTGTATTCCATTGTTACTCAGCAATTATTCAATTAATGGCATTTTTAGAAATGCAGTTTCTTTTATATTAATTCGTTTAGAAAATTAAGGGATTTTACAAAAAATATAACATTACAGTATTTTTTTAAATTTAATGCTGAATCAGATATATCTGATAAATATATAACCTGAAATATGTTAAAACTATAAATTTTGCTTGTTGCTTATTAATATTCCATGTATAAGACGATATAATAACATCTTTTTTATAAAGATTTGTCTTTCAAGTTTACATACCAGGCACACAGAGTCATGTAATAGTTTTATATATTCCTTTCAAGTATTATAAAATGTATTGGTTAAAATGCCTAGTTTCCGTACCTAGTACAGTGATAGGTTTATGTACTTAGTACCAAATGAAGTGTTTTGTGAGGTTACAGAACCAGTTACAATGTACTAGTATTAATCAGGATTTTTATACTACGTTTCGTAACTAAAGCTATATAGTATATATATATTTATATATTATATACATACATACATATATATATATATATATATATATATATATATATATATATATGTATATATATATACATATATATGAATGTATATAATATATTATAAATGTATATAAAATATAGTATATATATATATATATATACTATATTTTATATACATACATATATCTATATATATATATATATATATATATATATATGTATACAAATAGTATATATGAATATATATATATATATATATATATATATATATATATATATATATATATATTATATATAGTATGTATATAATATATATTTATTATAATATATATATATTATATACATACTATATATAATATATATATATATATATATATATATATATATGTATTCATATATACTATATATATTATATTCATTTATATATATGTATACAAATAGTATATTTTATATAGACATATATATAAATGAATATAATATATATAGTATATATGAATATATATATATATTATATATAGTATGTATATAATATATACATATTATAATAAATATATATTATATACATAATATATATAATATATATATATATATATTCATATATACTATATATATATTCTATTCATTCATCTATATGTATATATAAAATATACTATTTGTATACATATATATATATATATATGTATGTATATAAAATATAGTATATATATACTCTATAATATATATATACCTACATAAATACACTATATATACATATAATAAGTAACATAAACAAAAAAATGAGTTCAAATTACCTAAATATAATTTAATGAGAGTATCTATTTATTAATGCCTTTTAGTATTTATATTAATTTAATAAACAAATTATAATTTATATATATACAGTATATAATATACCCAGTGATTATAATATATTATCAATCGCGTTAGATATATAGTGAGTGATATATTTACTTCTCACCATATTTGAATAAATAAAATAAACATTATATATATATCATATTTTATTTAAAATAATATTTTGTTTTCTTAATCAGTTAATTTAATCTTTTTTAGGGTTGTTCCAATGGGTGGTGTCATAACAAATACATTTCCGCATACATCTATTGAAATAAACTAAATATAATATTGATAGAAATAATTTGAATCCGTGTATTATTAAATAAATAAATTGATATAAAAATAGTCTAAAATAATATAATTAATGTCATTACTATGAACATTGACATGACATAGCGATACTATTATAATTATAATTCTTATAATAAAATAGACATAATATTAGAATAAACGTAAAATTACTAACTTATGAGTTATAAAATTATAATTGTATTCTTCTGTTATGTATTTAATTAATTATACAAAGTTTACGACCCCAATAGATAGTACAAAAATAGAGATGTCATATTATTGTAATAATATATTTATATAGAAAACTTTAAATATTGCATATAATTTTCTATATAATATATTTTATATAATACGATATTATATATACTGTATAATACAATATATATCAGCATAATAATATATTTACTAATATGTTCATTATTATTTTGTCTTTTAAACAATTATACATTAGTTACAAATGTACTATAATCTGTAAACTGTTGGTTACCGTTTATAGTACAGATGCAACCAAAACTTTAATAATTAGTTACAAGCATACTATAGATTGGAACCTGTAGGTTACATCTGTACCATAAATTGTAACCATCTGTAGTTACATATTATCTGGATTTGGCTCCCCGAGTTGTTTACAAGAATGTGCAGTATACAAAATATAGTAAAACGGTACAAATTTACCGAAAATATTGAAATTATTTAAATATTAATGTTTATATAAAAAATACATCTTTAAAGTTGTAGAGAATAAGTTAGAAATTAAAAAAAAGGAAACTGAAAATTTTATAATTAACATTAAGTACAAAATATTATAGTGGTAAATTTAATATGTTATTTATTATATCTAAATGGCAATGCTATTTTATAGCATATATAAATATGACAAGATAAAACAACTTAAATAAAATAACAAAATAAAATAACACGGAATTCTTCTGGATCTTATTAAATAAATCTGCAAAAAATGTTCGTTTTATACAAATCCTTTGAAATAGTTTTTATAGAGATTTTATGTTTTTCATCGGCAAATATATCAACAGATTTCTTTATTGTTTCTCCAAATATTACCAAACACTAGAAAATGTATTAAGGTTTAAATAAAAACAAATTACGGGTATTATTTAAATAATTAAATGTATTGTAATTAGGTATTATCTATGTAGTAATTATAACCACTTTATATATAGTTATTAAATAAACTAACTTGTTGTTTTAGTTGATCTATTGTAATAATGCATTCTCCTATAGGATTCTCAAGTAATATCGTAGCCTTTTTACCAGTGAAGAATTCCACAACATTTACATAGGCACAGAATGGAGTATTCTCGTCGGAGACATTCACGATACCTCGAACCAAGTACAGCGACAAAGTGTCTTGTTTAATCTGAGTTTAGTTATGTCCTCGTTAACAATAACATCGATCAAAACAAAAATAAATCATATACTAATTGAACCTTAGTAACTTCTTCGCATATAACTTCCCCTTTAGCGATACCAGACACTAATGGAGATTTTGTCGTCTGGGTGATTATCTCTTTATATGTCTTCAAAACTCGATTCAATGTAGAAGATTTGGTTTCATAGAATACCGTGACATCGTCCGTTGGTACTAGTTTAGCCTAGTGTATAATATAATATTACTTACTAAATTATTAGTTTAAAATAATAATTATATTGAAAAAAAAACTTAAAAATGCTTTTAAATTGAAATAAACCTTTTTTCGTAATTTTTGTATTCTATTAATAGCTTCTCTAGAAAGTCCTTCGTCGATCATAGATTGATCAGATGATAAATCCAACAAAACTATTATCTGTGTAAAAAAATATGAATACCAAAATTAGAATTCATGTTCAATCTTTAATATAATAATGTTAATGATAATATAAAAAGATGAACTAAATTTTAAACAAACATTGTTCTCCGAGTGAGCTTCATACGTTGTGGAACCTCCGACAACTTCATATTTCAGCATTACTTCTGATATGGTGATCTTGTGTCCAAATATGTTCATACTGCCTTTAGCTTGGAGATCACCGAGATCGGAATCCGTTAGAGATTTGATCTTACTCATCACTTTACCGAAATCACCTTAGAACGCATAATATAACGTTTTAAGTAATTTAATTATTAATTATGCAAATATATTTTTATATTAATAAATTAATTGCACTAAATTACGAGCATGAAAAAACTGGATAAATTTAGAGTTCATTATGTATTTATTCGTAACCTTTAAGCCTAGCCCCCAAGATTTTATGGTCAGGTTCAGCCCTGAGCTTAACTCCATACTTAGCTCGGTCAGTAGTGACAGTCATCTTGCGGACATTCAACTCATCGGAAATGTATAACTCCAATGTCTTTACATCCTTCAAAACACTAGGATCTTCACTGATGATTACGACTTCCTTGAGTGGATACTGTAATAATGGATTGCACGAGAAGATAGTATCATATCTTTGTTTTGAGCAATAGATGAGTTTTATACAAAACTTGGTAAATAAAGACTCGAATGACAATTCAATACATTAGTGTGATAACCAACTTTAGCTGGCATTGTTTTCCTGTCCCTGATCACACGACCTAATTCAATTACGGTTTGCATCCTCGATACTGCTACTTCAATTTCGGTAACAATCATCTCTTCCCTAGGAACGTAATTCCAAGATGATATCACGATTAGGATGTTAACTTCATTATAATGATGACATGACATGACGTCTAACTAACCTACAAAGTGGTACCATAAGGAAATGGACACTGTCAGTTTTCCCAGAATCAATCATTTTCTTATCGAAATCAATATAGTTTTTCATTTTTTGATACATATGCTCCATGAGAAATGGAACAAAGGGAGACTATAATGTTTATTAAAATATATATTGGTAAATAAAGTTTGGATAAATAACAATATTGTTATTCGTTAGATATTTATTTGATATTTATATAAACATACCATTGTTCTTACAATGTCATAAATCACACTGAACAATGCACATATAGCTTGTTTACAATCTTCTTCGCCAGTATCTCCCTTTAACCTTTTCCTATTCATTCTTACATACCTTTTAAAGTTTAATTTAAAAACCACGAATGTAAGCGACATCAAGTAAGATGTAATTAAAAATTAATGGTGAAAATTATTTAATATTAAAATTGAATTCAAAAATAAAAACTTACCAATTTGTAAGTTGTTCAATGAATTTCAGCAATTGCGGTACAACGGTATATAAATGAAACTCTGTTGAGATATTTTGAAGTATTAATAAACAACTATTATATCTCATTCAATTTAATTCGGAGTAATAAATTATTTATAAATTGTATGTAAAAAAATTAACCCGCCATTTCTTTATGAACAAATTTAATTAAACTTTGAGTAAATGAAATAATCCATTTATCCATATAATTGCTGAAAGATTGATTTCCATCTTTGAATACAATTGTAGTGCTACTCTCCTGTATAAGGTTTATCGTAAGTATTTGTCTATATAATATTTGAATTAAAACACGAAATGAAAAATCTAAAACTTGTGAGAAGATAATAAAGAAAATATTACCGATTGTAGTCGCGATAAATTTTGCAAAAGGAAGCGATGAGCATTATAACAGGGCAGGAATACGTCCTTAAGAATGTCCTTGACGCCTTGTTCCTTGAAACGCAGGCTGTCGGCTCGTACGACGGGCGAATTGATGATGTACAACCTGGTGGTTGGGGTATCGGGGATGTAAAGATGTAGTCGATAAAAGTGGATGCAATATATTCTGATTCGAATGAGTGGTGAATGCAATCTGAGCAATATAAACACGTAGGAGAGAATAGTGTAAAATTAAATTATTGGAGACAGATTTAACGAAAAATATAATAATTATATGCATAATTTTACAATTTTTAAATAAAGATACAATTTTAACACATACAATACAAAGTTCTAAAAATCTTGAATTATATTTAGATAGTGTGAGAAATCAATAAATTGAATTGCATAATTAGTTATTATCGACTAATTGCATTCTAGAATCGTACCATAATATGGCAGAGATGTGAAATGATAACCTAATGGCATCCGCACCATATTTGTCTACGATCTCCAAGGGATTCGGGTAGTTCAGTTTACGTTTCGACATCTTCTGGCCATCAGATGCTAGTACCAATCCAAAGCAGATGAGGTTTTTGAATGGGGCCTTGCCATAGAGAGCTGTGCCAAGTACCAGCAATGTGTAAAACCTACACACATTTTAAAATCTATTATTATATTTTGTGATGTTTCCCTTCAAAATTTGGATTTATAAATATCCCAGAAAACGATTAAAGGCATTTCATTTATATATTTAGAGATAATACCAAATCTAATGGTTAAATCACAGTTAGTTGAGTTAAATTAAATAATATAATAAATATATATGTCACTAGTGATGTATAATTAAACTTATAACTTATTAATAGATCACCAAACAGAAGTATGTAATAGGATTATAAAATTCGTTTACAAGTTACATAACTTATTAAATAAATTAGAGCATGCAAGATTATTGAAAAGAATATTTCCATATTAAGAATATGATAGATGATCAATAGTTAATACAGAACACAATGTATCCAGGGCACTTTAGTATTAAATACATAAGTTAAACACACAAAAAAACAAAAATATAATTTAGTTGTATTAAAATATACAAATTTAGATTTTTATTTAAAATATTTCCATAATAATGTATAAATATCAAATAATCTCGTTATTATGTTATGGTTTAATTCTATATATTAAAACTGTAGTTATTATTCTATATACTGGTATTTTAATTACATAAATACAGTTAATTTCATAATTTTAATTATATTTGATTGAAAAAAACATAGATTATTTATAGTTTAATTTGTAATATTCACAAAAATGCGTGAAGATTTATAAGAAATCTATATAATCATATTAACCATCCCCGTGTTTGATCAATTCCTTCTGCGATGAAATCTCCAGGAAAGGTATCTTCAAATAATTTAGCATTCTCAAAGGGATAATGAGCCTGAAATGAGAAGTAACAATAGATACATTTTAAATAAATTATAGTTTTAATCACAGCGAATTTAGATTCTAAACTACATATTAAACCTGTGCGTAGGGCATGGATCCACTTTCAAACCAACAGTCAAATACCTCTGGTACTCTCCTCAGAACACCCTTTCCTGCGATGGAGATAAGATGTTAGTACCGGGCTCATTATCAATGACTCACCAGCGTTAACAATGACTCACTATCATTAACAATAAATTACTACGATTAATTATGACTCACTACCATCAACAATAACTCACCGACAATAATAATAACTCACGGACAATAACAATAACTCACTGACAATAACAATAACTCACGGACAATAACAATGACTCACTGACATTACCAATGACTCAATGACATTATGAATGATTCGAGCATTTGATGACTCACCACATTTCGATGGGATTGTTAAGTGATCAATAGACTCTCTGTGCAAGTCTGTGATATCAGATTTGCCGGTGAGATTTTGAAGTTCCTCTATAGAACCAACACAAACAATCTACAATATCAATATGGTAATTAGGTGTTGGTAATTCTCAAACTTAATGTCGAGTAATAGGAAAATCTTCATGGAAAGTGAAAACCGATTTTTACAAATAACAAAAGAAAAAATTAGCTAATTTTCTATTTTATTTCAAATGAATCTGAAAATAGATACTTAATAACACGATACTTACTTCCTCCCCATCTTCGGAGACCCACAAAGGGATAGGATTACCCCAATACCTATTTCGAGATATTGCCCAATCACGAGCTTGCTTCAACCAATTCGCAAACCTCTTCTCCTTCACAAACTCGGGAACCCTGACATTTGATATTCTCAATATATTACACTTAATACGAAGATACTAAATATATAAATATAATATAAACGTAGTAGATTATTATATATTATATTATATATATTATATATATATATATACATATATATTATATTATTATATATATATATATATATATTATATTATATATATAAATATATTATATTATATATAACTATATAGTTAATAAATATATATCTAAAAAGTATCCTGTCAATTAGATGGCATGTGAAATATGTGAGAAGAGAACCTATTGAAACAAAAGCTTATGAAACAAACCAATGGGTTTCAGCATTGGCAGCTAGCATTTGATCTCGCATGTGTTCGACTCTGATGAACCAACTGGGTACTGCCTTGTACAACAGCGGTGTGTCCGACCTTTTAACGATTCAAGTTATCGAAAGGCTGATAATGTAAATTCAAAGTCTTGGTATTACATGAAATGTCTAAATATACACACCTCCAACAGAAAGGGTAACTGTGCTTCACTGTAGACAGATTGAATAGACGTCCAGTCTCCTTAAGCTTCTTTATAATATGTTTATCGGCATCCTGCGATTGGAAGTGTTACATAATATTACATGTAATAGTAATACAGTAACCGTTGAATATTGTAATGCAATGTTTTTAACATATTCGATGGAATCCTTTCATCTCACACAAGGAAATCTTATAAAGCGAACCTTTCAACTATCAACAGATAGATGAAAATCATTTAATGCATAAATTCGGAGATGAAAATCATTGAATGCATTCTTTATTAAAATGTTCTGGTTATATGAGAGTCGTTTAATTACTTTACCACTTCTATGTATTATATTAAGACGACATCTTTAGTCTGGCAATTGTTATTCAATACCTTAACCATTGCGCCACAATAAATATATCTTTTTTAGGTTATTAAAATTCTTCAATACCAACTAACCTTTACATATTCTCCCTTGAAATCTGTCACCTCGTCTGTGAAGTTACCAGACATGTCAACTGGACATACTGGTTCCATATCACATGCAATGATTTTAGCTTTAAGGCACACTCTGTAATCATCCTAACAAAGGTGGAAGTACAAAGGAGCTATTATAAGTGATTATGAGGAAGAAACGAGATTATAATTTATATGTAAGACAATTATTAAAATTAGAAAGTTTAATTTTGCGCAGTTAAATTTATGAATTTATTTATTATATTTTAAGAGAATAATATTCATTAATAAATATTTATAAATTTCTTAAACTTAATAAAAGCAATATTTATTTATTTATATGGCATATTAATTACAAGAATTCATGTATTAATAATAATTAATACTTATAAGTATAATAACTAAATATATTTAGTTATTATTGTAATAATAATTTGCATTAGAATTGTTCGTAGTTTACAATAAACCCTTTATTAATATTTAAGATCAATTCTATTTTAACAAATTTTAATAAATCATTAAATAAAATATTATAATTATTGATAAATCCAATGTATTTAAAGTAATATTTCATCAATATTATGCAATACAAATATCTTATGAATTATGTAGTCCTTATATTATATTATATATTAATTAATGATGATTAATATTTAATTAATAGATTACATTTTAGATCAAAATTAAAATGCAGCTAACCTCTCCAAAATAAGGAGCTTGGTGTACAATTCCAGTACCACTTTCTGCAGTTACGTAAGTATCTGTGAGAACTTGAAATGCACCATGTGGCAACATCCTCTGTAATGATAGTGTAAGATAGTGTAATTAGAGTGTAATTATAGTGTAATGATAGTGTAATTATAGTGTAATTATAGTGTAATTATAGTGTAATGATAGTGTAATTATAGTTTAATTATAGTGTAATGATAGTGTAATTATAGTTTGATTATAGTGTAATTATAGTGTAATTATAGTGTAATTATAGTGTAATGATAGTGTTATTATAGTGTAATTAGAGTGTAATTATAGTGTAATTATAGTTTAATTATAGTGTAATTATAGTGTAATTATAGTGTAATTATAGTGTAATTATAGTGTAATTATAGTTTAATTATAGTGTAATTATAGTGTAATTATAGTGTAATTAGAGTGTAATTATAGTGTAATTAGTGTAATTATAATGTATTTATAGTGTAATGATAGTGTAATTATAGTGTAATTATAGTGTAATTATAGTTTAATTATAGTGTAATTATAGTGTAATTATAGTGTAATTAGAGTGTAATTATAGTGTAATTAGTGTAATTATAATGTATTTATAGTGTAATGATAGTGTAATTATAGTGTAATTATAGTGTAATTATAGTGTAATTAAAGTGTAATTATAGTATAATTAGTGTAATTATAATGTATTTATAGTGTAATTATAGTGTAATTATAGTTTGATTATAGTGTAATGATAGTGTAATTATAGTGTAATGGTAGTGTAATTAGAGTGTAATTATAGTGTAATTAGTGTAATTATAATGTATTTATAGTGTAATGATAGTGTAATTATAGTATATTATAGTGTAATTATAGTGTAATTATAGTATAATTAGTGTAATTATAATGTATTTATAGTGTAATGATAGTGTAATTATAGTATATTATAGTGTAATTAAAGTGTAATTATAGTATAATTAGTGTAATTATAATGTATTTATAGTGTACTGATAGTGTAATTATAGTGTAATTATAGTATAATTAGTGTAATTATAATGTATTTATAGTGTAATTATAGTGTAATTATAGTTTGATTATAGTGTAATGATAGTGTAATTATAGTGTAATGATAGTGTAATTATAGTGTAATTATAGTGTAATTAGTGTAATTATAATGTATTTATAGTGTAATGATAGTGTAATGATAGTGTAATTATAGTGTAATTATAGTGTAATTAAAGTGTAATTATAGTATAATTAGTGTAATTATAATGTATTTATAGTGTAATGATAGTGTAATTATAGTATATTATAGTGTAATTATAGTGTAATTATAGTTTAATTATAGTGTAATTATAGTGTAATTAGAGTGTAATTATAGTGTAATTATAGTGTAATTATGGTATAATGATAGTGTAATTATAGTGTAATTATAGTGTAATGATAGTGTAATGATAGTGTAATTATAGTATATTATAGTGTAATTATAGTATAATTATAGTTTAATTATAGTGTAATTATAGTGTAATTATAGTGTAATTATAGTGTAATTATAGTGTAATTATAGTGTAATTATAGTGTAATTATAGTGTAATTAGAGTGTAATTATAGTGTAATTATAGTGTAATGATAGTATAATGATAGTGTAATTATAGTGTAATTATAGTGTAATTATAGTGTAATTATGGTGTAATGATAGTGTAATTATAGTGTAATTATGGTGTAATGATAGTGTAATTATAGTGTAATTATAGTGTAATTATAGTGTAATTATGGTGTAATGATAGTGTAATTATAGTGTAATTATGGTGTAATGATAGTGTAATTATAGTGTAATTATAGTGTAATTATAGTGTAATTATAGTGTAATTATAGTGTAATTATAGTGTAATTATAGTGTAATTATAGTGTAATTATAGTGTAATTATAGTGTAATTATAGTGTAATTATAGTGTAATTAAAGTGTAATTATAGTGTAATCAGTGTAATCATAGTGTAATTATAGTGTAATTATAGTGTAATTAAAGTGTAATTATAGTGTAATCAGTGTAATCATAGTGTAATTATAGTGTAATTATAGTGTAATTATAGTGTAATTATGGGGTAATTATGGGGTAATTATGGGGTAATTATGGGGTAATATAATCAGAATGTCAAAAATATTAACTTCTTTTATGAAAAATAATATAAATCATGCTCAATATTAATAATGCATCAATAATAATACATCAACAATAATTATTTATAAACTTCTATTAGTGAAACTATATTGGAAATAATGCAAATAAATACATATGATTTGACTAACATCCTTGAAGTAATCAAATAATGGAACATACTTTTTTCCAGCTAATTCTGAGCCTTTATACCTATAAAGAAATATATTTTGTAAATATAATATTAAACGTTATTAATTTTGAAAACTTATTAAACAAAGTGAAATATAAAAACTAACTTTTTCAAAATAGAATAGAGATCCTGAGATTTAAAGACATCCTTCAACCTCGCTTCCATTAGAATTAGATTACGACCAGTTGACTTTTCTGTTTGCAGTTAGTGATTTTACAAAGTTGTATCTATTGGATATCTCGTACACATCGTATAAGTAACATCTATTCAAAATGAATAAATAAACAATACATCTCATAAAGCAATTAGATTATTAAATCACTAATTTATAAAAAATTTTAAAAATTCCTAAAATTCCTAAAATTGTTTTATTATAAAAATAATTTCTCAAACTAGAATCCTCCAAGATTATAAAATTCATAATGAATACAATAATTTTGCTAGTGTTTAGCGTTTACACTAAAATGTGAGCGAATTAATTGCACCCGAAAAGGTAATCAACATGATATTGATAAATGTTTCATAGGTAAATTATATATAAATAAAATATAAGTAAATACATTTATTTCATTTCAGTAAGTAAGGAAAATTGGTCAAGTATTTCTCGAATAAAAAAATTGTAATAATTAATACAATAATGTACTATGTATATGGATACTTCATACAATATGTATATTATGAATTATCATAATGATTCATATAAGCATAATAGATTATAATTCATATATATAATATATATTGTAATTCAAATTCAGATAGATAAGTCCTTTTTTTTACAATCTGTGGTTAAAATTTAACAATGAATTATTTCTAAAAATATGAAAGCATCGATGAAATGGGATTGTCGATAGAATATGACATCATCGATATATAATACTACTTTTAGAATGTAGAAGGAACTCGGCTATAATCTCATACACGCGGAGTATTGATCTCAACATGTGCGATAACCAGCACAAATGGATATAATGGATGCTAACCCTTGATTTTACAGTAGACCATAGTCGGGTGTACGCAGAGCGCCAGATTGCTAGGCAAGGTCCACGGGGTAGTAGTCCAGGCCATGAAGTGAGTTGTGGGATCCTCCACCAGGGGAAATGTCACAATCACTAATCATGAATATTGAAAGTTAATAAGAGAGAACATGATTTTTACTACAATTACATTCCAATATATATAAATATATATATGTAATATCAATTTAAATACAATAACTGTAATAAATATAATTATATCATTGTTAACATTCTTGTAAATTGAAGACAAGTTATTTTATTCAAGATTATTAGTAAGATAAAAATGTTACGGTAAATCACCGGCAGGGTCTTGCACATCTTTATAATTCTGACCGGCCTCAAAGTTAGACAATGGAGTAGAGCATGCAGTAGAAAATGGCATCACCTACACATTTGTATTACTTATGATTAAATTATATAATGAATTTTAAATTAGAAAAAATAGGCATGCAAATATTTAGCAGAATATATATATATATCAATATATATATATATATATATATATCAATATATCAATATATATATATATATATCAATATATATATATATCAATATATATGTATATATATATATTAGTATATTTATATTTATTTTGATACATTCTCATTGTGTATTATTCTTATTTTCTAAACTATTTTGTGAGTATTGCGTGCTATAGTAAGAAAATAACCTTGAATCCTTTGTAAACGAGACCTTTACTGTATAGCTGTCTAAATACCCACCAAATACTCTCCATGAAGCTGGGATACATAGTTTTGTAGTCATTCTTGAAGTCGATCCATCTACCGAATCTACCCATGATATTCTGTCAAGAGACAACTAACTTTAATAAATCATCAATTTTGTACTTTGAAAATGTAAAAAATTCATTAATTAATTTCTTATCTTATTAATAGAATAAAGGTTTTGAATAAATTGTATTGTAAATTATTAGAATAATACGTAAAATTAAATGATTTATAACTATTAATGTAAAATTAGATCAATATATTTGATGGATTGAATTATAATTATCAAATAATAAATTTAAACTAGCTCATATCGATTTCAAATGAACTACATATTTGATCCTAAATTAATACAAAACTTAAAAACCTCCCACTCCGAGGAGTATCTCGTAACAATTTTCCTGCACTCTTTATTGTAATTTGCTATACCTAACTTCATAACATCACTAGGTCCTTTGATTCCAAGCTTTTTATCTATTTCATATTCCTTTTATAAAATGAATAGATTTAAAAATTGAATATAAATAAAGAAATATCTGACAAATCAATGAACTTCATAATTACAATATTTTTAAAGTGAAACAAATCACTAATTTAATCATTTTAAATAAATAGTTTGTTATATTAGAATAATGTATGCATATATATGAATAATAGCAAATCAAATAATCAAATACAAACAATTGGTAATCCATGGCAATCCCACCCGAATCTTCTTTCGACGTGGTGACCAGTTTGATGAGCCCACCGGGTAACAACGTCTTTAACGGTACCCGCGAGAATGTGTCCGTAATGAGGCATCCCAGTAGCGAATGGAGGACCATCGTAGAAAGAAAATCTGTTTACATCGAATTATAACAATCAATACACTTCTTATCAAATATTGATCTCTCCGCGTAACTGAAAGCGGTATCATATTTATTAACCGCGATTTAACTGATTTAGGACTGCGGATTATCGACAACAGGAAATAGAACAATCATTCATTGTATTCGTAATCATAGATTACATCATAATAACATATCACTAATACATATGTTGTATAAAATAAAGATAAACATAAATGGAATAAAGTGACTACGTATTTATTAAAAAGTGCTCCAATAAATGCAAAATTAGTGTTGCCGATTAAATTAACAACTAGATATTCACAATACCCTAATGTAATATATTATAAATTTACTAATAATTAATTAAATCAGTACAAATTGTAATCAGATTGGCATCTATTAAAGGTTACTAATTTCCTGGGATTCTATTATTCAAAGAGATTTGTTAAATATAAGTTATAGCATCCTAAATTTAAAATATTTGCATTTTTTAGTATTATAGGTCAAGCAAATACCATTTGAAATTTAAAATTTTTAAAAATAATTCCACGAATTTCAATAATACTGCATGCACAGAGCATTGTTATTGATATTTTAAATAACATGTCTAAACATACTAAGAGATGGAGAACTGAATATTTACCCTATCGTATATGTCTTTTAAGCGATGTGCAAAGTTTGTTGAAATATATAGACATTTTTATTAAATTTTCGTAAAAAATTAGACTATCGCAAAAAAATCAACTGCACATTTATTTATCTCCATCACTTGATAAAATAGAATTAATTGACATATTAACATATTACAAATGTTTGTATTTGATTTTTATATTAAAAACTATATATAAATATATAATATTCAAGATTCATATCTATTATAATATAATCTCATCGGTTGCCTTTGCTAACAGCAATTATTAACTACTTATAATTATCTAGTACAAATTGATATTTTCTAGTGCAGTAGAATCTCCCTTGAGTGATACTTGTTCGCACAGTTCCCCTAGAAAACAAACTGATCACCATCAAAATAGATATGAAAAATCATTAAATACAAGGCAATTTTTTTACTGCAATTTATAAATTGCAGTAAAAACTTCTCCTAAATAAAGATATCTCACTCCCTATCTTTATTCTTGTATGGAATATCTTTTCTTATTAGTATCTTTAATAAAAGTTCAGTAAAGTTTTCAGAATGTTTAATTATTAAAAACTATAAGCGTTCTTGTATATAATATCAATTACTATAGGAATTGGCATCCATATTTCAAAAATACATTGAAAATGTCTGAAAGTTATTTAATTCCTGATATTCCCAAATTATATGCGATTGATTTCCCACGTAACATCAGTTATCGCATTTCCTGAAGAAAAATATTATAGTATTCATGTGATCGTTTTAAAGCGTAAATTACAGAGTAGATTTTCTTTAAAATAAATCTTTTGTATATAATATATATTTTTGTATTCATAACGTCGATATTTTTACTTTAATATATAATAATAAATAAATAATATGAATTCATTTTAAATTTTTCATCTCATTGAATACCATTTAACTTAATATAAATTTCATAATTATAATTATTATTATTTCAAATTAATTTATACTTATTCTTAAATTTAGAATAATATTGATATATATTTATTTAAAAAAATATTTGTAGGAATTTTATTAAGTTAAAATTTTGAATAAAAACAATATATTCTTATCATTAACATTTTTAATAATAAATAATTATTAAATTATATTTAAAATATAGATATATAGATATACATCATTAAATAAAAAAAAAATTATTTAAATTTCAGTGTATTACCAAGAATTATGAAAACTATTATTTTTGCAGATATATAAATATAAGAATATTTTTTATAAAATATGGTGTGATTGCTATTCATTTTATAAATTTTAAATTAACAGTCATTCAAATTTTATCTACGTTTCATAGTATCTTTTAAAAGATTGCAAGGCTAAAAATTGTCAGAATTTAAACAAAATTGAATACATTCTTCATAAAAATATATATTTTATATATAATGCCTTAAATGAATTGCATATAAAAACAGATCACCCTTATCTTCCATGTAATGAATGTATTTAAATACTTTGTCTTTAGTACCAATAGCAATTAGCCTGGTATTATTGAATATACTATTAATTTGATATGCTTGTATACTACCAGATAGGCTAAATATATAAAGATATAGGTTTAAAAGGCGTTTTATTATATAGTATTGTGAGTACACCTTTCTTTATCTAATATTCTATTTTACTATTATATTATTTTTTACAATAAAACAAGGTAAACAATCGAAATATAAGCACAATTCAGGTACATATGCAAACTATACTTAAGAATTTTGTAGGTACGATGGTAATTTCGCATTTCTTAAGGCATTTTTTATAAGTAGAGTCGCTTTCTACCATGAACATCAAATATAGGTATAGACTTTTATTAAATGATTTAAATATATTCTTCTCTAATATTATTAGTATTAATGTTTATAAATTCATTAGAATTATTTGATTGGTATAATTGAAATATTAATATAAGAGTTATATAAAATAATAAATATATCTTAAACAATTGAACTTAACTTGGTTTTCCTTTCGATTGTTTTAATGAAGTTTGAAATGCATCTAATTTTTTCCATAGTTCTAATACAACTTCCTCTTCTTTAGCAAAATTCATCACATCGCTAGCATCTCCCATTGTATCTCGTATTGAATTTGCTTAAATTCCTGTTTAAAATAATACAAATTGTATAACCAAAATTAGAATTAAAAATGAAAGATACTCCAGTGTAAATTCGTAATAAATTAGCCACGGCTAAAAATATTAAATAGAATTGCTTGCTATTATGTAAGTTTTTAATATGAATCATTATATTTATTTTGTAGGATAGAATATATGAAATATATAATTTTACAAGACATATAGAAGCTGACCAGGTCGTATTTCAGATTATATACGATATATTACTTTATATTGTATTATATAATATATATATCACATATAAATCATATGCATATAATATTTAAAACATTACAAAAGTTATTAGGTCATTTTATATATGAATTTACCACAAATATAGAAGTCACCTATTATCATATCAGAACATTAAGGGTAATTATGTAATTTGTAAAAATTTATAAATGAAGATGAAAAGCTTTACAACTTTTATAATTTTATAAATTGTATAGCCTAATTTATTTATATAAATGTATATATATCATAGGATATAGCTATATTACAATATGAATGAATATCATATCATATATAGTCTGATATACGAACGGATACAAATCTATTGTTATAGTAATGTACACATATTATTTATTAAAACCTAAAAATAAGCAAATAAAAAGAATGTATTTTATATCAATAAAAAATCAATAAATATATAATTTATAAAAGTATATTATAAACAATATATACTATTGTATAGAATACAGTTCATGAATATTGTGATACATATTAAAAGCATGCATAAAAATCAAGCCATTTTATTCCATTAAATGATTTAATCTAATTGTTTCTAATATTGACCGGGTAGTCTTCCATACGTGATAAATTATATTAAATTTAACAGATGATGAAATTTCAAAAAAATACATTTATTTAAATACATCATGTTCAAATATATATTCAAAAATCGTCAAATATTTAAATAGTATATATTATTTATGTATATAGATACATACTAACTCGTAAATCAATATTATTAAATTAAATCGTGGCGATAAAAAGAATTCAAATTAAATAGATAAATGTAAATTCAGTATATATTCATTTCTTCTTTCAAAATATCTGGTAGTGAAAATCTTGAATCCATAGATTAATGAAAACAACATAGATTTATAATTTGTCTAAAATTATAAATGTATGCTGGTCTAGAAGATCCTATTCGATATATATATGTATAAAATCATATTTATCATCATTATACTATATCAAAGATAGTATAGTTCAATGTATATGTAAGTAATGTTGGAAATTACCATATAATTATAATTTATTACAATTAGGAATACATTATTAATCTAGCAAATATATTTATCTGTCCTCGTAATATATTTGTAATTTCTCTCAGGTAACATCTTTTTTATTATGTTCAATTAAAATAAGCCATGTATATTTTACAATTACTATGGTTTATATATTGATTCAAATATTATACTTATTTTAAAATGTAAATTCATATTTTATAACACATACAAATGAAATAGTACAATTAAATAGTATACGCCTAGATTAACCAATTGATCTGTGTGGTCTATTATCAAAGAGGACCCCTGTACAAACTATTTAATGCATTGCAAATGACGTATCCATGGCATAAAAGGAATAAAAAATAAAGGAAAATTCAGTTCAAAATATCATATCTGATGTTTATACATATATGTACTTGTTTATTATTTATGTGCATATCTATAGACGTACAATGTACGTCGTACATTGTACGACATACACAGTCTAACTAAATTATAATCATGAATAATGCCCAAAAGTTCTCAAAATTTAATATAGATTCCCACTCGCATATGTTAATAATACCATATGTAAGATAATATATTGTAAATTTAAGAAAGTAAAAAAAATTAATGGAATATAATAAAATATGTTTATATGTAAGTTTATCTAAGTGCAAATTATTAAAGGGTGACAACAAATGGTTCACATATCTGATCTTATATTTATTCCACTTTGTTTAGAAGGTCATTAGGTAAAGGAGGTCATATAAAAAATAAAAATCTGCAATAATCTATTTGTGAAAATTTTAAAGAATTAATAAAATGCGTTCAGTGTTTATTGGTAATAAATTTAATAATTTTACTGGTATTTAGATTTTGATTTTTGAAAGAAATTTGTAATATGTATATAAGGCTTTGTTATAGCAATAATACATAATATGTATTACGGATATCGGTGCGTGGTTTTGTGGTAACCTAAATATAATGAAATTATTAACGATATTTATTTATAATACATAATAGAATTGTAATAGATAAAAATACCTAATACTGATGAAGAATTCCAGAAGTAAGCTAAGCTAACATTTTAACATTGATTTTAATAGAAAACTCACAATGAACAATTTAGAATAATATCGTACATTGATATAATATATCGATATATAAATATATATATATATATACATATATATACTATATATATATATATATATACTATATGTTATGATCTGATCTCGATTTATAATAAATAATTTAGCAATCAGATAATTAATCCTAAGAATTATTTTTCAGGATGTATTTTTAATATTCATAAATGTATACAAATTGATGTACTAATAAATATATATATTCTATTCGAGTATCATTGCAGCTATTACGATTAAAAAAAAAGACATAGCTCATAAGTCTGAATAATGCAATACCAATTAGATAAATCTATTGTACTCACTGATAATCGTTATAATGAAAAATTAATATTTTAAAATAACTTTTAATAGCAGTGAAAATGTTTTATAATAAAAGATACATTCTAGTCAATATTTATCTTTATCTTTATAATTAATGTTGTTATTTTGACAAAAATATCTGTTGAAAAGTATTCTTTATCATTTCAAGAATTAAAGGTTTGGTCTTAAAAATTCATAATATATCTAGTATTATTTCTAGGTTAGGGAATGACAAATAGAGATGTGGTAGACTCACAACTTTTAATTTCGATATTTTGTGCGAAGTTAGATTTGTCATAGTAATATTATTAAAATGTTTATTAGATAGATTTTAACTATCAAATTTTACAATGTACTAATTTATGGAAGTCCATATTGAATTTGTAAGATACAAATTAAACTCAACAAATTAAGCCTCCATCACTTTGTAATCATCTTTTGTGTTGTAATACTATTATAAGTATACAAACTGAAATAAAATGACAGAATAATAACATGCTTCCAGTTACATTTGTACTTCAGATATAAATAAAATACTCCTAATAATCATTGGTAGAAAATATAATATAAACATACCAAGTGATTAGATATGTGGTAGAGTTTATAGAAGTCTCAATCACAATAAGAATGAACCTAATTAGTTCAAAACTGAAATTCAATTAATCCAAATTTTAATTCTCACTAAATATCCATTCAATATTATATAATTCCTATTCTAAGTTACCCTTTTATTAGTAACTATCAATACAATATTTCCATAAATGTAAATATTAATTATATGAAGAACCATTGTAAAAATAATAAATTAATATCATTAAATAATATTTATGAAATAGATATATCTAAAAAGAATATATTCTTGATACATATTCCTTTGTTATTCATACTAAAATATTATTAAACTAATTACTATGGTAACATATCATAAGCATATTAGTTATATAAAATATTTATTAGAAATGATAAAATAAATGGAAAAAAACTACAATTAATAATTACTTTTAAATTATGGTGGATTAAAAACAGAGTGATTTACATAGATTCAGACTCGGAGTCTGAAAATACGTAAACAGACTGTTTAGTTTGCCTACTTCTGGATGTTCTCGGTGAATTAGGTTCATCACTATCGGAAATCACTTTTCTTGACTGTTTTTTTTGAAAGAATGAGTTTTATATAGAGTTTAGTGATTAAGAATAATTGAATTAGTGGAACTTAAGGTTCATAAATAAGTTGATGGTTAATGAACATATTCATATTTAATAAAACCTTAGCTGGTCTGCATTCAAATTCCTAAAAGGTTAAAATTGATTATTAATTATCAAGGTAATATGGTAATATCATCAAGGTAATATGTATTATAATATTAGAGTATGAATAAAGCAAGAAATCTAGAATTTAATTTAAAATCTTTAAAAAATGTATTACATATTTAAAAACCAAATACAAACCGAATCATCGCTCAGTGAATCAGAGACTACTTCTTTTTTAATTGCTAAAAAAGGATTATTTTATAATTTATAGAAATGAGCCTATAATAATACACATTCATCGTATGTACGTTACTATAATCACAAACTATCTCGGGTTAAATTTAGATAAAAAATATTTTCAGAGTATTTATTTTTTAGAATATTACAGCAAATTTATATAGAATTTATACAAAAAATGATGTTTGTATAAATATTGTAAGATGTGTTTAATGATCATGTTTATATCTAAAATTAACATTTTTTGAACGAATCAGCAATATTTGTCTGAGTTTTTCCTGTTTCCTTTTTTACTTTCGTCGGTGAATTCTTTTTTTCCTTTGTAGTTTATAATATAGGTTAATAGATGTGCAGTAGAAGTGTGTTAGTAGGACTGTGTTAGTGCAGTAGAAGTGTGTTAGTGTAGTAGAAGTGTGTTTGTGTAGTAGAAGTGTGTTAGTGCAGTAGAAGTGTGTTAGTGCAGTAGTAGTGTGTTAGTGTAGTAGAAGTGTGTTAGTGCAGTAGAAGTGTGTTAGTAGGACTGTGTTAGTGCAGTAGAAGTGTGTTTGTGTAGTAGAAGTGTGTTAGTAGGACTGTGTTAGTGCAGTAGAAGTGTGTTAGTGCAGTAGTAGTGTGTTAGTGTAGTAGAAGTGTGTTAGTGCAGTAGAAGTGTGTTAGTACAGCAGTAGTGTGTTAGTGTAGTAGAAGTGTGTTAGTGCAGTAGAAGTGTGTTAGTACAGTAGTAGTGTGTTAGTGTAGTAGAAGTGTGTTAGTGCAGTAGAAACGTGACCACCACTAGAAACCTTTATGCGATCCGATAGACTGGGAATTTCGACTTCAGAATCTGAGCCTACCTCTGCTTCACCATTCTCACTTTTCACCACAACGCCATTAGCTTTTATTTTTATTTTTTTGACCTTCGGTTCAGGTTTTGGCTTCTTTTCGCGCTGACAATGAATTCATTGTTAAGAAATTTCTAAGTTTCGATGTTAATTCATCTCAAATTAGTGGATTATGCATTTAGATAAATTTACTATAAATGATTAAATTTAATTATTCTTATGCAAAGTTATGCAAACAAAAATAACGAAAGTCAATACTCTTGTCAGATGCATAAGGGTAACAAACCTTAACCTGGACCATGGGAGCAAATGTGGAGAGCAAAGGTAGAACTCGAATTCCCTCATCCGAGTTGACAATATTGACATTCGACATTTTCTTCTTGGAACGACCAGATTTGGCGGTCTTACCGGCGGAGCCTAAACATATGATTATATAATATATCGAACATTTGTGATTATACAATATCGTGTTTATCTAAGGAGGCAAACAATGGAATATATTTAGATAAAAAGTAAATACTATAATTAAATAAAATAATATAATAAAATTATGAACAACTTTTTTGACAATAACTATTTTGACACTTGGTCACTAAGTAAATAATTTGTTACAAGTCAATAAATCATCATCAATGAATATAACTTGAAAACTATACAATTTTAGAATACAGAATTTAAATTTTGCATTGTTTGGCTATTTTATTTTTATTTAAAATATATTATTTTCTGAATAATTATTCATATATATTTAGATTGAATTAATTGCTCATGCAAATGAAGTGATGATGAGTGATGTAGAATTTGTAGTTTTATTATATATACCATACTGGCTAGAATGCACGACCCCAATTAGTGCCACTTTAAATGATTTTGAACTAATATCTCAATTAAATCAATTCAGTGATACTAATATTGCAAATGCTGTTATACTTAAAATTAAAAATCATTTAGATTATATTAATTCGAGTTTAGAGACATTTGCAATATTTGATAAAATAATTCCTTTAAGAAATACATAAAATGGAATATATGTCTAGAGAAGGTAATCATAAATTTATTGTAATTTATTTCACATATTAAATATAGATGTAAATCATATAAAAATGCTTATAAATAATAATGATGCTAATGAATTAGTAAGATATTGGGGAATAAGAATTTCATAATATCAATTTCATAATTATGGTATAAAAAGCTTTTAAAATAATCAAAAACATTTTTCTTAAACATTACTATATATAACTATCACATTACTATATATAACTATATCACATTACTATATATAACTATATCACAATAATATAAAGTAAATATAGATATGAATATAATCCCGAGTAATAAAACACATTTTAATATAATAAGAAAAACTAGTTTATTATTCATAAGTTGTATATTTAAAACAAAGTTCAGTTAATATTCTTATATGTGTTCTATTATAAATATTACGTAATGCATTTATTCGCGACATTAATGATATGTGAAAAGCACTGCAATATCACTGTAAATGGGTTAACCATTTCCCTAAACAATGCTATTGTAATATAATTTGTAATTTTATGGCAAGTTTGTATTTGAAATTAATATGAATTGAGATGTAATATTTGTAATTAACTTTTTGTTGCTTTACTCTTAGGGACATTCAGGGCACTTTGTATTTCCTCATTTTCAATTTCCTATTCAATAATATACGTTCGATAAAGAGGAAATTTAATTGGAAGATTTAAAATTTGATGAAAACGAATCAATTAAGAAAGAAGATGCAGTATTTAAACTGAAGTGAATGCTATCGGAGCATTCTTGAACTCGTAGCAGATCAATAGCAGGCCAGTTCCGAGGGATCAATTCTAACGTTTAGTTTCTTCGAGAAGATGTCGAGATCGTCGAGCCACATATCTTTAGTGGTGAGACTCTTCACACGCTCGAGTTCCAGGCACTTCAGCTCCTTCTCTTTCATCAGGGCTTCCTTCTTCTCCAGGGTAAGGTACCACAGCTGCATGCCCAGCAGATAGTTGAAGTCTCTTCCTTCGACGGCATCGTCGACTTCATCTTCGTGTATTGTCATGTCGGCAATCACCGAGGCAACGCCTTCGATTTCTTCCTATTGATGGTGGTGGTATGGGGGTGGTATGGGGGTTGTATGGGGGTGGTATGGGGGTTGTATGGGGGTTGTATGGGGGTGGTATGGGGGTGGTATAGTGGTGGTATGGTGGTGGTATGGGGGTTGTATGGCGGTGGTATGGCGGTGGTATGGCGGTGGTATGGGGGTGGTATGGCGGTGGTATGGCGTTGGTATGGGGGTGGTATGGTGGTGGTATGGTGGTGGTATGGGGGTGGTATGGCGGTGGTATGGCGGTGGTATGGGGGTGGTATGGTGGTGATATGGTGGTGGTATGGTGGTGGTATGGTGGTGGTATGGTGGTGGTATGGGGGTGGTATGGCGGTGGTATGGGGGTGGTATGGTGGTGGTATGGTGGTGGTATGGTGGTGGTATGGTGGTGGTATGGGGGTGGTATGGTGGTGGTATGGGGGTGGTATGGGGGTGGTATGGTGGTGGTATGGTGGTGGTATGGGGGTGGTATGGGGGTGGTATGGGGGTGGTATGGTGGTGGTATGGTGGTGGTATGGGGGTGTTATGGTGGTGGTATGGTGGTGATATGGGGGTGGTATGGTGGTGGTATGGGGGTGGTATGGGGGTGGTATGGTGGTGGTATGGTGGTGGTATGGGGGTGGTATGGTGGTGGTATGGTGGTGGTATGGGGGTGGTATGGTGGTGGTATGAACACGGAGAGGAGTGATTGCCGATGAAAAGAAACCTGCTTTTTTGCAATGTCACTCTTCCATTTTTTAACGGGATCGGAATCAAACTTCTTATCAACGAGAATTTGAATCATGTCTTTCTTCTTCTTATTTTCTGTTACAAGTCAACAGATTTTGATTGGAATAACGAAACAAATATAGCCGAAATCTACTATAATTTAGTAATTATCTAGGAAATATATTCTAATGGGTACCAGCATAGGATTGTAGAGTAACTACACTCCTCAAAACGCGTAAAAAAGAATAATCTACAACACAATAATCAGAAAGAAACACGAGTCCATATAACGTTGAATTCGTACAAACCGATGATAATCTTTCCCTCGGTCTTCTCGTAGATGAAGCGAGCCTGGTTGGAGAGACGCAAAGTGTCTGCTCCCAACATACCCACGAGGTATTCTTTTCGCAATTTGTAGGCATTCAAGCGGATATCGTAGAACTCCATGAAAATCTCCTCGGGTTTGGTATAGCGTTTGATACACTTGTTGACATCGAATAGCACCTGGCGGCGGCGAGAGTTAATATCGAAGATAGGCAAATGAATATAGAAATGATAACTTCACGTTCTCGTAAATAGAACTGACCATGGAGTTGATAGATAGCGTTGTTTGTAATTTAAAGAATTTGTGAATTCCGGTATTTTCAGCTGTGCGCATTACATTGCTGGTCATGCTCAACACGAAATGTACGGTGACGTCGGTGTGGTACTCTTTGTAGTTGCTATGGAGACGAGTTGGTGAGGTGTATACGAGACGATGCCGTTAAAATACGCCCAGCGGTTGCCAGGGAGACGGGCGGGGAAAACCGGGGCTGAGTCGGAGTCATTCTAACGTGAGAATGGGCGGGTTTGCACAGATCATCGGCTCCAGAACGTTCTCCTTGTAGTTTTGGGTCCACCTGCGCAACGGTAGTTCAGTGATAACCAAGGTATTGTCGTCCACGACGAAGGCCTCGCCGAATGAAGCGTAACGAGACTCGTCGAGCAGCTGGATGGTACCCTTGAAGTTCTTGTACCACGGAATCTGCGTGGTGGACTGGCGGTGAGGGTCCGCGCGTACATGGGGACGAGGGGTTTGACGATGCTAGGCATCCGATAGGGTTTGGGATAAGTTAAAAGGAGGTCAAAGGAGCAGTCAAACGCTAGTCTATTGTTATAAGAGCTGTAGCTTGTGCCTATTGTCTAAAATTACAGACCATAGGTTTCAGTTCTTCATTGTGCAGTAAACGGATAATGTTTTTAACAACTTCACGGGGGTCAAAGTTAGGCACTTTGGTGCTCCAGCCTGTACCTATACCTGTAGTGGTGGAAGTGGGAATATGGTAAGGTGATTGTAGGAAGGGGTAGGGTGAGAGTAGGAAGGAGTAGTGTGATAATTTACAAACCTTCAGCTCCATTAACTAGTATCATGGGGATAATGGGGATGTAGTGGGTGGGCTCAATTCTCTGGTTATCATCGTAGTTGTATTTCAAAATAAAGTCATCTTGAGGATGAAACAACATGCGAGTGTGATGGCTGTATAAGGGGGTGTGGTAGTTGTTAAAGGGTTGTGGTAGTTGTTAAAGGGGTGTGGTAGTTGTTATAGGGTGTGATAGTTGTTAAAGGGGTGTGGTAGTTGTTAAAGGGGTGTGGTCACTGTTAAAGGGGTGTGGTAGTTGTTAAAGGGGTGTGGTAGTTGTTAAAGGGGTGTGGTAGTTGTTAAAGGGTTGTGGTAGTTGTTAAAGGGTGTGATAGTTGTTAAAGGGGGTGTGGTAGTTGTTAAAGGGGTATGGTGACTGTTAAAGGGGTTTGGTAGTTGTTAAAAAGGGTTGTGCGGTGACTGTTAAAGGGGTGTGGTAGTTGTTAAAGGGGTGTGGTAGTTGTTAAAGGGGTGTGATAGTTGTTAAAGGGGTGTGGTAGTTGTTAAAGGGGTGTGGTCACTGTTAAAGGGGTGTGGTAGTTGTTAAAGGGGTGTGGTAGTTGTTAAAGGGGTGTGGTAGTTGTTAAAGGGGTGTGGTCACTGTTAAAGGGGTGTGGTAGTTGTTAAAGGGGTGTGGTGACTGTTAAAGGGGTTTGGTAGTTGTTAAATAAACAATACATGTTATTTTAGAATTTACAAAATGTAAATGCATATTTTGTTAATCTAATCTAATCTAAATCTAATTTAATCTACTTAAATCTTCTAGAATATTGTAGAACTTACGCTATAAGTGAATTAATATAAAGATTTGGAGAGTCCAACCTAAGAGCCGTGAAGATATAACGGGGACTAGCAGAGTCCTTGCCACCATGTAAACGGGTTCCAAACTGACCGATGGGTCTCAGCAAGTTGACATTGTTGGAGCCAACAAAGTCCTGAGCAAGATTGATAATCGTACCCATCAAGGAGGCCTGCACGAAGAAACTAGCATTATCAGGGATAGATATCAACCATCTATTTCTTACGCGATATACACACAGAATACAACTAATGTATATATAAAAATATCATATTATTATTATAATTATAAATTGTAATAAAGCATTTAACTTCATAGCACCACTTCTGTAGGCATTCAGTCGTAACGTAAATTTACAATCACCAATTAAAATAGACAAACGCTGCGTTCACAGTAATGTTATACGCCAGCGAATGGACCCAACCTCTCCGTGGTGGTAGGCAGACAGTTCAGCGATAGATCCGGCCAACTGGGCGACCTTCGCTTCACGAATTATATTACGCTTGAAGCATGCGTACATCACCTTGCGTTGACCCGGCTTCAAACCTACGATAGGTCAATGGGTCAACGGGGCACCGTAGTCCGACGCACTATATATAGTAACGTGGCCGCTTTTGGAGTTATAATTGCGCGGGTGTGTGTGTGTGTGTGGAGTGCATACGAGTACACATGTAAATACCGACTATACCAACCATCTACGAGGGAAGGGATGGAACGTTCGTTGTCCATATTACTGAACAGAATTAACTCCTTGTTTATGAAATCCGAATAGGTAATGTTATCAACTTGACTGCCATACAGATAAACCTAGAAATTGCAATCGAGGAGGTTAATCGATGATGTATTTTTAATGCTGGTAATGTTTTTAATGTTGGTAATATTCTTAATAAAGATACTACTCTTAATGTTTAATTTATCCATATATTTTAAAATGATAAGGTATCATTAGAAATATAACATGCAAATATTCAGACAGTTTCATTAATATTTAGTTTATGGTTTAGTTGATAACTTTTTAAAACTCAAAAATATAAAACTTTATAAAACTCAAAAATGTCTTAATATATTAAAAAAATTAAAAATATTCTGATAAGTTTATAGATTTATTTATAGGTTTATATTTGTGTTAATAAATAAGATTATTATCATTATTATAACTTGTATAATAATATAAGATATAAAAAAGTATGTAAATGAGTATATAATAGATCATTTCTTTGCTAAATATAATTAACTATATTATAGTTTAATAAAAAAATAAGTTGACAGCTGAAAAATTAAATAGAAATCATTTGTATGCAAATAAAACAATTTTGATTTCATTTGCCATAAATTGGCTGTACATTGGTTTTACATTGGCTATACATTGGCTATACATTGGCTGTACATTGGCTGTACATTGGCTGTACATTTTAGTGCCACATTGAATATCAATAAAATATTACTTTTTCACAGTAAAATTCATATACATCATTTTAAAGATAATTAATTATATTTTAATATTATATTTAAAAAAAATTAAAACGCTATTTAAGTTTAAGTTATGTAAAATACTTTACTGAGTGAAAATATGTTATTAAAGTTGGTATATAAAATATTTAAAAAATGAATAGAAAACTAAATTCACTTCTGTTAATAATCTATAGATATAATATCGGATGTGAAAAAACACAGTTTTTGTATCTAACATCTGGTAGGTTTTCTAATGATCGTTGTTTTCTATCTTCCAAGAAGTTAGTCAACCAAACTTTCCTTTCCTCGATTTTCTTTTTACTAAAAGCCTGAATAATTATAATGTTAATTAAATATATAACAGACTAAAGGCATGGGTAGCACTAGGAAGATCGTACGATTGAAGAACCGTGGAGAACGTTGCTATAATATAAATTGAAATGCATTGGTCAGTAGTCTGTCATATAAACCAGTTCCACGGATTCGTCATCTTCGTGGTTTTCGTATCTAAATGGAATTTTATGGCGTGCCATGTCGGCAAAGTACTCCTTGGCTTCTTTTGAGGTCGACGTTCCCAAACCTACGAGGAGAGGAGTGGAATTGCCAGGTAGGCCAAGAGAGGGAGAGGAGAGGAATTGCCATGTAGGATAAGAGAGGTAGAGGGAGAGGAATTGCCAGTCGCAAAAACCTTGTGGCATTTCACTTTGTAAGTATGCCAATTGTCAAATATAAAGTTAAAGTTACTTTATAAGGTACAAATAATAAACCCTTGTAGCATTTCACTTTGTAAGTATGTAAATTGTCAAGTATAAAGTTAAAGTTACTTTATAAGTTACAAATAATAAACCCTTGTAGTATTTCACTTTGTAAGTATGCCAATTGTCAGTTTCCTGTTTCCACTCTTCAAATTCGGGTAAACTGTAGAAATTCCTACTGACATTCTTCTTAAATACCTGATGGCAGAGTTTATAACTATTTAGATATAGGAAACAAAGCTACGCATGCATAGAGGATGATATTAGGGTGTGAGAAATGCATGTATTTCCTTAAAATTAAACAAAATCAGAATAAGTTTAAATAATTTTTACTGTATTCATACGTATTTATAGAACTTTGGTACAACGTGATATTAATATCGCATCGCGTGGGAGACGTGGGGCTGTTAGATGTACGACGTTCCATTACCTTGATGATGGGCGTGATGAACTCTTCGAGAAAGTTCTGTTGCAGAATTTTCGGCCAGTTATGATGGAAGAAGTTAATGACTAAGCCCTTGATGTGAGAGCCATCCTGATCCTGATCCGTCATGATCATAACCTTGCCGTACCTGGGGGTGTGTGGGGTGTGGGAGGTATGTAAGGTATGGTAGATATGGGGGCATAGGAGGTATGGGGGGTTTGGGCTGTGGGTATTATTGCCATAGATAGTGAGGAGAGATAAAGGACTCCAATAAGTAAAATTACGGACCTCAGTGTTTGCATGGAGGCATGGTCATTATAACTCTCTTTGTAACGTAAACCAAGAATCTTGATGAGATTATTGGTCTCGACGTTCTCCAAAATCTAGAAGAGGAAAATCTCGAATCACACATTCAAAATCTCTTTTGATCGAGATATTTATTTTTACCGTAGCCAACTTACTTTATAACCCTCGCAACCGACTACTGCAGGTTCAAATGTAGGACCTACTGAAGGCCATACTCCGGGCCCTACTGATTACCCTACTTACGTACGGCCTACTACATACCACAAAACCATAGAAATAGCGAGCACCTGTTTATGCGTAGCTTCGCGAACGTTGAGCATTTTACCCCTCAACGGAAACACGCCGTACTTGTCCCGGCCGATGATGGACAGCCCGGAGACCGCAAGGGTTTTGGCCGAATCTCCCTCGGTGAGGATCAGCGTACAGTCGGCGGAATTGCGAGTTCCTGCGTCGTTGGCGTCGTCGAGTTTCGGTACGCCTGGGAATCGAATGGAGGTAGTAGAGTCTCGGGCCGCGTGATGGGGCCCCGAGGTGCGTAGGGGGTTACCACTAAATTGATCGGGTTACGCGGGATAGGAGAGATGAGGGGATAATAAAGAGACGAATACCTTTAATTTTGTTGGATTTAAAGTTGCTACATTTCTTGCTGATCTTCTCAAGTTCTTTGAATTTCATCCAACTGGTGATGGCCTCTATAATTCCACACTTGCTAACCTTAAAAGGTGATTAGTGTGAATATATTGCAATGAGAAATATTGAAGTAACTACTTCGATTCAATATATTCAATTCTGCTAGACGAAGGAGCCGAAAGGAATTTATAAGTAAAGTTAGAAATATTATTAAAGTTTTCATTTAAATCAATTAATATTACATAGTAGCAACATTTACAGATATTTATAATTACAAATTCAATAAAATAGTAAGTATAGAGATTACCACCGCCAACTAACCTTGTTTACAAAAGCATCGGATAGAACACACTTTGATCCAAAATTCTTAGACTGTAGTGTCAGTGTCTCCTTAGTTTGGGAGTCAAAAGTGGGATTCTCAACCAAACAGTTCACAAATAACCACATGTGGGCCTTCACCTATGGGGATATTATTATAACAAATATTATTAATATATCATTTAATATATAATAATTAATTGTAATAAATAAAGGCATCAAAAATTAAATATTGAAACTAATATTACTATTAGACTAAAGAGATATTCTCGAGTATTAAAGATCAAAGCTGATTTTATCATAATTTATCATAATTTAGCATTGATAACAAATAGAGTTTTTTAACAGAGAATTTAATCATATGAACAATGAATTTATCAAACATATGAATAATTAATCTAAATTTGTAGCATATATATTTTGTAAACATATATTACAATTCAATGTAACAATATAAATATAAATTATATACTATATAAATATATAAATGCCTACTATATAAATTATAAACGTTATTATACAATTATATTTATTTAACTATTGCTTTATGGTACACTGTAAAAATCAGGGTACAGAGGGGCCAACTTCTAGGTTACGGAAGACACAAAAAAGCTTAATATTTGTATTGTAATTAGGTACAATTGTGTATTGTACTCTAATTAGGTTAAAAATTAAATAAACAATTAGGGTATGAAAGGATTCATTTTTAAGGTACATCATTTTTTGTGTACAAAACAATGTAAACTAAACTATAAAAACTAAATTAATTAAAATAATTACAACTATAATTGGAATAATCTAAAAAATATAACATTTTTGTTTTTTTATTTCGTGCATTGTGTAAAAAAGTATGTGGGTTGTTTATTGTAAAGTTTGTAACTTATTTGATAACATTCATTGATCCAACATTTATCTAATTTGTTTGTATTACATATATATGTGATGATGAATAACATATTACTTATTATATTAAACAATAATTATATTAGATATAATATAATAAATACTGTATTATATAACTAATTTATATATAAAGTATACATATAACTATACTTAATAAATAGATAACATCACATACATTATAGTATATAATATTATTATAATAATTTTAATAATATTACTAATAATTAATAATAACTATTGCTCTCCTCTAATGGATAGTATATAAGGGAGTACTTCACACCTCTCCCTATTCCTCTACATATTCCTCTTCCCTCTTCCTCCCCTCTCAATCGATAACATCCAGAATTATACTAATATTAAGACATCTAAACAGTTATTTTACTAAAAATTTAATATAATCTTTATTAATATTGAGGGTATATTACTATATATTAAATTTTAAATATTATGATAATTTATTTATATAGTTAATATATTTAGTTAACAATTATACAATTTTAGAACTCATTAAAATCAGCAATTGTATCAATAATAATATATTTATGTGTGGATGAACAATAGACATTTATATTAGAGGTTATTTTATGAAATATTTATATTATTTTAATATTCGTAATAAACATGTTTTTTTTTAGTTATTATGACTAGTTTTGATTGGATGATATTTTGATATTAAATTTGATATTTTAATATAATATTACATAAATTATTTGATTTGTATGATAAACTATTTTATTTATGCGTTATTTAACAATACAGCATATCGAAAATGAGCATTGGAAATGAAGGATATTAAACAATTTTCATCGTGTTCATCATTTTGTTTCTATATTTTACACATTTATATATATTAAATAATAAATGTGTTCAATTTTATGGATTATTATTTTATTATGTAGAATATTTTAATCTATCCGGGTACAATATGTAATATAAATTAGGGTACAGTACTATATATAATAGGGTACATGGCTAAGTTTTAATTAGGGTACGCTAACATGTTTTATTTAGGGTACATATGGGGTTATAAATGTAGATATTATTAAAGTTAATTATTTTAATTAATTGCCCAGCATTTAACGATCTTAGTAAATGTGACAATTAATAGTACAATAAATGTTACACATACCAGAATACCCACGGAATGAATATGTTATAATTTCATATGATCATTATATTGATGCATACGTATTTTATTTCTATGTATATTATATATAAATGTTAGTAATATAAATAAGGTATTAGTCTAAGATAATTGTTTATATCTATAGATATATATTAAACATATATTAAAAATATTTAAAATTAGATCAAATTTAATTTGATCAATAGATGTTTAATTATAAGATTTATTACATAAACAATAATTAATTCAATTAAGGCTATCTGCGGATAGAATTGATCCAATGTAGAATAGGGAGTTTACTTTTACGCTAATTATGTTGAACTCATTGACTACGTATTGGATTTCTAATTAGTTCGAAATTAGTTACAATGTAATAATGAAATACAAATCTACAAATATTGTTTTCAACATTTTGCAAAAATAGTGAACAAAATTAAAATATATTTTTTTAACAACTTTTCAATAATCTGTTATAAAATATTTTAAAAACAATTCTAATAATGTTGAACACTATTATTTTAAGTATAACTATAATTAACATTCTGTAAACATATTATCGAAAACGTACTGTATATTAAAAAGATATCATATTTTTAGTCTAGATATTCAAAATACTGAGATTACTATTATATTAAAGTTTAATTTTGGAATTATTTCAAATTAAAAGTAAATTAATATTTAATGAAATAGATATTATGTATAACAATTTGTATAAGTAGAATATAGTCATATATACCATACATATGTATATATTTATAATGATAAATAAATAATATTAAAATATATAATATATATGAATAATATAATATAACAAATTTTTAATTTGCCACTCTCATAAACTTATGACTAGACTTAAATTAGTACCTTTTAAAATTATATGATCTTTTTATATCCCTTTCCTAGGTTCTAGCTTCATAAACCAGAAAAGTAAACATACCCCTTGACCTTTTAATATAAATATAAACATTGAATTTTAAACTTTAATTTTGTTTTAATATTATGAAAATCGTTTAATTTAATTGAATTTATTCAAAAATTTATTGAAATTTACATAAATAATCAAATAATATTTTCTAAGAGTTGATTTTTTAAAATACATTATTTTAAATGTCGAATTTTTTTATACAATTTTCAAAATTGAAATTTTAACATATAATAGAAAATATAATAGAAAATTATTATTTTATATAATAAAAAAATATATATTTTTCTAAAATTTCCCCACCCGCAAAAAGTAATATTATTATGTAAACATTTATAAAAGCTATATTAACATTACATATTATTTAATTAATGGTTTAGAAAATTATTGAAATTAAAAAAAAAAATAATAATTTTGTTTGAACCAATAAATGTATTATACCAAATAATTAATTATAAGTGATTAATTATTCTGAATTTAGGGAATAAAAATAACTCATTTTGAAAAAAAAAACAAATTATATTTCAAGTATAATTGAATCAAGAAACCTGGATAAAGATATAGTACTCATCACAATATTTTTAATATATATATATTTATTATATATAATTAACTATACATTATGTGTAATGAAACTCTGTTCATCTTTTAAAATTTATAATATAAAAAAAATAATTTTAGAAACAAAACATTTTCATTCATGATTTTAATTTCAATTTATTTGTTTGGCCAAAAATATTATAAAAATAAATTACAAAGAATTTTTAAAAAAGTAATTTTAATTTGAAAAATATTTTATAGAGTAAAACAATAACAATTATGAATAATTACTGAGCATAGAATTGCCACAACACAATTTAGAGAGTATATTATTGTCAAAAATTAAGAAGAGAATTATATTTCATACCTGGAAAGGCTTTACGACGATACCACCCTTCTTCTCCTTTTTCTTAACGATTTCGCTAATCTTACTGATTAGCAAGTCAGAAATGTAATCGACATGTCGGCCACCCTGTGTTGGAAATGTGTGTCAAAATTAGTATAGCTAATTAAAGTTAACATTTGTTAAATTTTAATTGAAGACAATGCAATTTTTATATCAGTTTGAAAATTTACAAAATAAATATTTAAATGATTCGAATGACAATTAGATAGCAAACCTTAATAGTATTTATGCTGTTAACATAAGAGACTTGAGTGAATCCTCGATCGCTGGTTGTCATTGCAATCTCCCATCTGGGATTGATGCGCTCCGTAACAACCTGGATTTGGGAATAGGTTTTGAGTAAGGATGAGAGAGGCGGAGGTGGAGAGAGTCGATGGAAATCATAAATCTAATGATGCAATATAGACCTTTAAAGGTTCGTTGTTTTCATCCACTCGACCATCGATGTACATATCCACATAACTCTTAAAGTTGTTAATCTGGTCAGGGAAGTCAACATTACCAAATATTCAGCACTCTAATTAATACTTTAATGCTATACAGAAGTAAATAGAGACACAATAATATAATATTTTTATATTTACAAAAATAAATATACGAATTCCAATTGACTTAGTATTAAAAATCGCAATGAATCAATGATATTAAAACACGAATGATATTAAAGATATTAATACATATTAAAGATATTAATACATATTAAAGATATTAATACATATTAAAGATATTAATACATATTAAAGATATTAATACATATTAAAGATATTAAAGATACACGTTAAAGTGGATATCGACAAGTGCAAATTGCATACGAACCTGGATGTGTAAGCCATTAAAATACACCTTAATGCCGGGCACGCAGGCGGCAATATCATACGCCCTTTTGGTGAACAGGGCGACGGTGTCTTTGTCCAAAGAAGTCATGCCTGCGTCGGGCGGCGAATATATAAATATACAGTGCGAGGGTGTCACGGGAAATTTCAATTCGAAGGTTATTAGATTCGTCGCCTGCGCTCGCAAGATCGGAACCAACCGAATTTAGAGAGATCTGGTTCAAAGGTTACGGAGGTAAAGTCTTCGGAGCTACGGGAAACCGTCTCCAGGATTGGTTCGCTACTGGATCCCATGTTTCCGTACCATTCCTGGAAAGATGAATTATTAAAGCGTGAGAGTTCGATAAATTTCACAAACATTTTAAATATGACATCGTTTTAGAGAAACCTTAAAAAATTTATAACATTGAAACCTGATGAAATGATTTCTTATATTCTGATGAAACAGTCTCCAATGTGAACTTAGAACTAAATACATTGCATAACTTTGCCCCAAAACCATTTCGACCCCCTGATAAATGTTGGTTCTAGTTACGAAGATTCATCAATTGGAAATTAAATACGGAACAGGGAACATACCGCAACTAGGAGAAGTATTGAATGTAAGATGTAATATCAGTTTAATGTATGAAAACAATACCATAAACTGATAAACAATTGATTGTCATTGGAATGTAGGTGGAATGTAGGTGCAAACCAGTTACTTTCTTCTCGGTGTCGTCAAAGTTGCTAGACGTCAACAAGTGTCCAAAGATCATAGTGGGTACCATTACTTTCTGCTCTTTGTGCATAACAACGGGAACTCCTTTTCCGTTGTTCCAGACCTTGATGCGGTTATTTGCGCTACGTAACAGACATTTAGATATGAGACGAGAAAGTTCCTAGAGACAAATAGATAATCTCTTAGGAGAGTTCTTAGGCAATTGACACCGATGTAACGATTTCAAGAGATAACCGGAGAACACAACTGAACTATGTGGTGTATGTATAGAACATAATGCCTGAATGTTCGCAACACGAATAAGATTATCGAGGAGTCATCAAATAAACGTAAATAAATTATTTTGGATATTTCAAAAAAATACAAACGCGTCAATGTTGATTTTAATACAATTCATTTTTTTATCTCTTTGCTTATTGTCGGCCGCATTTACTGAAAATAAAATAGAAAATTGTGAACATGAATTCACTTTAGTTCAAATGTCTAGCTAAACATAGCGATCTAACTGTCTATCTATATCGATATCGACAAATATCTAGCTACACATATGAGTGTTCTGATTTTATCATGATTTTGGTTAACCAAAAAAATGGATAAATTAGATATAACTTTATAAGGAGTTTATGTAAACATTTATGGTAAGAATAATCAAATTAGTACAGATTGTTATATATGCTTATTGTATTACTAAGTAAATATGATTAAAATCATGTATATTGTAATTCAATTAATTATACAAATCAAAATATTTATCTAAAATAGATAACCAATAATTTCATCGTAGATTTTGTACAATCCTGGAACGTATGTGACATCACGGATCTCCAATCTTTGTGTTTCCTCATTTATAACCCATAAATTCTGAAATTGATATTACTGAAGATAATAAACCCCACGTTATATAATTATATAATATTAACGAAGACACTACAAATGGCTTTTTTAGTTAATATTAACAAAATCTTAATCTAATATAATCCAAACCTGCGTGACTTTATCTACAGATCCGATATATGTATCGGGACGCAGGAGAATGTGCTCAAGTTGAGTCTTCTTCTGGTATGTATTCTCGACGGTTTTTTTTGTTTTAACAACTAAATATTTTAGTGGTGTCGATATAGCAATTTAACTATATTGTGTTATAGATGAATATTTATAAAACAATCTGAGCCGTTAACAATTTGACATAGAATATGAATTTTAAAACGCAATATCATTTGAACTAACGTGCATCTCCTGATTCGCGCATCTTCTGTTTTAAATGTATTTAAGATAATATAAATATATGTATTGAATTTAGTTAAATAATGATATCACATTAACATACTACTAATACATATTAGAATTTTAAAAAATACAAATATTTTATTATAAATTAAATCCACTAACCTTTGATAGTTTTAGAATATCAAATTGTTTTGAAAAAAAGTAACTGAAAATTGATTTGATCATAAGATTTAATTATTTTAATTACTAAATTAGTTAATACAAAATAGTAACTAACATTATCGTAATAACTTTTTAGCTTTAAAATATATGTATAATTATCATAACGATAAGTTATCATTTAATTAAAAATAATAATTAAATGGAACTGAATATATTGCAATTAACTTATTCCATAGAGATTAGAGTATACACCAAGTAATAATTTATTGTGTTATACTAATAATATTCTTTAATAAATTTATATATTTAATTTTTAGTTATTATTAAATTGAACTAAATGTGATTTTACGCCTGGCGAAATTCTAGTGAATTTCAGTGAAATTTTTCGATATCACGTAATTGACAATGAAATTTAAATCAAATATGTTTTATTGTATCCGTGGAAATCAAATGAACTTAAGAGGCTATATGCAGAATCAATGATTTACAATAATAATGTATTTAAAAAAATAGTTAAGAAATGGATGCTCATTTTCTATCCTAAATGAATAGTTGTAATAAAGTTATAAATAATCAGGATATTGTAGTATGCTAAAAAATATGGATAACAATAAATATAATAAGAATAATGCAATTCATAATTTATAAGAACAAATCATAAGATCATACATTATTCAAGTATATCATCTTATATATATTTCATTTTTTTTGCATATTTGTTAATGAGAGACGTGACCTTAGCATTATTTACATGTAATAGATAGGGAAAAAATATGTCTACTAGAATGGTGATAACTTTTTAGATTTATAATGAAATTACTATTTTTTTTCACAGATATCTAGATAATTCCTATATCTATAGTAATAATTATTTTTAAAAATAATTATACGTTTAGAAGAACACAATAAACAAGTTTATATATTTATTTTTTAATTTATTTTAAAATCTCAATTTTTGTTCACGTTTTTGTATCATAAGTGTATCTAAATAGTTTAGTCATAGCTTTTAAAGTAGGTACTTTTTATAAGAAATATATCAACTACATATTCAGAAAATTTCATGATTCGTTGAAGTTTTAAAAAGATATCATCGTTTAAAAAAAAAAAAAATTAATACAAATATTCTGAGCTTCTAAAGTTTTTATATTAATTTATTTTAATTACAAATTAATAAATAAGATTATTATCACTTATTACTTATTAAATATATAATATTATAATATAATATATACAAATAAAGTAAATTAGCATATATGGAAAGTAGATAATAATATATAAAGTAATATAAATGAGTAAATAATAGAAATAATATAAAAAAATAGTTAACAAAATATTTCAAATTTGCTCTTCCAGCACCATAACTAGATGTAGCTCAGGTCATTTATAAATTTAAAAACATTCATAAATATAATATCATAATATAGAATATGTAAATCATTCAAATGTATTTACTATGGCTGGAGTTAAAGTTTATTTTATAAATAAAATATACCTCTGTATTCACAATAGAAATTTCTGTCGAATGTCATAAATAAAATATTTCCTCGTAAATTCAGAAATTTTAGGCAGATAAAAGCAAATTCACCCTACAAAATAATAATTCTATATTATATTCTAAAAAGATATTATATTATATAGTTTCTGCTTTTTTCCTGATTGTGATTAAAAGTATGAATTAATTGTATCGCTTTACAATTTAATTTCTGCATTTTAATAAATGTGAAATATATTTAGTATGCATGTATTACACTTCAATATTTTTAACGGTAGGAATTAACAATGATGTGTTTAATTTTATTTTACGATCGCCAAAAATATGTTTAGTTTTAAGATGCTCTAAACATATTGCAAAATTATCGTTATAAAAGATTTAATAGATATAATAATTTGAAATATAATATATTAGCGATAATTTGACTATATAATAAATTATAAAAATCAAACTGCAATATTGATTATTTGATACAAAAAGTCATCATTTTTATTGATATTAAAATAGCATCGGACTGAATATCTTTATGCATATATAATTAATATAATAATTATATATCTTGAATTATATATGAATCTATTAATTATAAAACTATTAATTATCAAAAATTAAAATTAAATAAGAAAATTTAAATAATGGTAATTGTATACTTTTAAATTATATAATTTAATTACTAGTTTAATACAATATCAAATTTAAAAACAATAAATAAATATAAATACTGTATCAAATTTGTTAAAATGTATGAAATCATAAATATATATGAATAACCAATGTCGTCTGATATAAATATTTAAGAATTAAAAATCATATAGAAACAAAGATGAATACGAGGCATTTATAATATATTCAACTGTCAAACGACCTATTAAATTAAAATTCAAAAATTTGCGGTAAAATATAGGTAATATAAGTATATATATTATTATTATCTACAATATTATCTTAGATTATTTAAAATATGGTGAAACATATTTTCATATTTAAAGAGTTTATAAGGCAAATCTACTCAATAATATATATTATTAGAAATAAATATATAAGTAGGATACATAAAAGTTTGAGATATAGAAAAAAATTAATTTAAATTATCTTGTTTGCGCATTAGGTATCGATTATTTAGTTAAAATGAAAGTATTATTTATAAAATCATATAGAATAATTAACAATTTGAGATATGAAATGATATATTTCACATATGAAATTATTAATGGCGATATTTTAAAAACCGAATTTAGGCATAGGAAGAATGCACTATTAAAATGTTATAAAATAAAAAAATTTATATTCTCATTTTACATTTCAATATTATAAATCGTAGCATATGGATATAATAATCAAGTAATATATATATACATTATAAAGTTAACAAGAAATGTAATGTATTATTTTTATATAATATGATCTGATATTTACTAATTAACATATACGCTATTTACTTATATGCTATTAAATATGCTACATGCTATTTAATATATGCTTATATGCTATTAAATAATATAAGTTTGTAAAAATATATAAAATTATATATCTTAAGAAAATATAGTTACATAGCTAATAGTTTTACTTTAGTTACTTAAATGAAATTCAATATTATTCATAATTATAAATTAATATAATATAATTAATACAAAATTGTTTTAATACGAAGACTATAGTCTAAAAGGCTGCTAATCATTATAATCATAATATACCAGCATTTAAAATAACAATTTGTATATAACTTAACATTATTTAAACACTTATTAAATATCACACTACTTTCATGTTATATGTTTTAACTACGAATATATAGTTTCAATTGCAAATATATATATATATATATATATATATATATATATATATACTTAAAATATCTATCCTAGAGCGATTATAGTCAGGATAGGCTTATGTATGGTATTTTCACTAAATCTGATCTATATATACATATAGATTAATCTTGAATTATATGTTCAAATTTAATATATAGTTTATTGTTGCATATGTGTACATTGTACACTGTACACATATGCAAAAATAAACTATATATTAAATTTGAACATATAATTCAAGATTAATCTATATCTACAATGTACAGTGTACAGTGTACACTGTACACTGTACATTTTTTACAGGGTATTTAAAATATGTAATATGTAGTTGTAAATACTATATATTAATGTAATATACTGAAGGGACATATATGGTAATATTTATAATTATTATTCAAGCAATATACCATATTATTTTTAATAATGTTATGATGTTTATATTTTAACTATAGTTAATTCTATAAAGACGCTGAATTCAGTTATAACTTTTATATATAATATTTAAATTGAATTTTTATTCGGATGACCATATATGAATGTAACGTTATTATTAGTTATTTATTTTATAAACAAACTAATTTACAAATTAATGAATAAAACAGACTGTAATCAGTTAACGAAAGGAATTACCGAAATGTATCCGTTGATTAAGGTGTGTAATTTCCTCTTGGCTTTAAGCTTTATAACAAATGTTCATGTAAAAGAATCTGGATATAGAGGTACAGGTTTGAATTATTATACTTTTCATTAATTTAGTAGGTATACAGTCTATTGTATACAGTAATATATTAATATAGATTACTTTAAGTCATACATTTGGAAATAATTTATCAAATATTTGTCTATTTTCCGTTTAGATTTATATTATAGATTTGTAATATCTGTATAGGATCTGTATTTTATTTCATTTTTAATATTAATAATAATACATTAATACTACAATACATAGTACTACAATAATATTACATTAACATTTTTATAGTTTATTATATTTTCATGATTAGATATCATTATCATAATAATTAGCTCTCAAAATGTATTTAGAAGTATTCATTAATATTTAACAATTTGGAAATTGTTCAGTTTCTATCTATAGATAGAAACTGGAATTTATTGTTTCGTGTTTATATACTCGAAACAATAAATAGAGTATTTTCGAAATGATATTTAATTTGAAGTGTAATATATCTGTATTTAATATTCTAATAAATGCATCTATATTTATATTATTCCAGATACTTCCATTTATAATATTGCATAGGATTTTTATTTTAAATAGCAGGAAATATCTGAATATAAAGGATACAATAAACGAGTGCGTTGTCAATTATAATATTTTATTAGCATGTATACATGTCAATATTTTGATATATATTACATTATGAATAATCTAATAATCTAATCTATACGCATTGTGTAATATAATGATTCGAAGTTTTAATCATGATTATCTTGTATACCAAACATACTACATACTATTTATATTTGTGTAAAATTAATTATTATTTAGATAATACATTATATATTCAAATTTACAGAAATTGATAAAGAATCGCAACAAAACCATACTCAAGATATCATTAGAAACGATTCTAATATTTCACAATTACCCAATGGTGATTAAATATTTATAAAATGATATAACATCATATTAATTATATTAATAATATTATTATTATTTTATCAATATATATAATATTTATGAATGTATTATAATAATATATATTGTATATGACCATATTTATAATATAGTATATATGAATATATATATATATATATATATATATATATATATATATATATATATATATATATATATATATATATATAATAACAATGTAGCTATACATTTATTTTAATTTCTAATCAATATATATATATATATATATATTCGCTCATATATTATTATAGCCAAAAGATATTTCAATACAGTATATATTTATCTATATCTATATTTATCTATATATTAATTTTTATTTTACTAAGAAAATAATACATTACAAACAAAACACTCACATATTGATATATATATAAAATACATTTAATATATATATGTCTTCGTTTATTAGTAAATATAGAAAGAATTAAGCTCGAGGAAAAAAATAGAAAGAAGTTAAAAGATAAAATTCACAGAGAAAACTTAATAATTGTAGGGATCTGTTTCTCGGTCAGTTGGTCTTGTTGTATGTTGTATGTTTTTTTACAGACCGGACGCTATAATAGGATAAATAACATGTACGTAATATTATATAAAAATATTCGAATAATCGCCGACGATCACATTATTTTGTATGAACACTCTAGCCATATCGTAACGTATTACAATACAAATAAACATAATTCGTACTATTGCGAATGTTGTTAAGGAAATAAATTATATATTCACTTGGTGGTGAATATATATATATAGTCTATATTATATATTATATATATATATATAGACCCACGCATTCATAAGACGATATACTGACTATACCGATATAGACAAAATAGGGTGATCTTCTAGTATACTGCCTATAGGCAGGCCTATTTTATATAAGATATGAGGTATGTGTACAACAATGTGCATGCTTAGTCTACCATAAGCAAATGTTTAAATATAAAAAACATGGTTTTAAACTAAATGGTCATTAAGTTGAATTTTAATGTTTAAAACATTAATTTTATAGACTATAGTATATTATAATAGTGTATATTTATGAAATATAAAGAATATAAAATATAATAATTTACATTGTATTTATGCAATAGATAATATAATATTATAATTGTAATATAAATAATTATAACATTTTGTAACAATATATAAATATGCACAAATTTATTTATATGATTTAAATTTAAATTGCAATTTGTATTATTGTTTTAATACAGATATTTGTTATTTTACACCCATACGTATTTATACAGAATCATTGAGGTCTTGCCCGATTCGCCTATATTAGTTGGATCAATGAGCCAATTAAAGTTGTATTCGACTAATAACTGCTATATAAAATCGACATTCCCTAGCAGGGATCCTCTATGCACGAAACAGTATGACGGAGATGCAAACGCCCACGATAGTAGTATTATATCTAAATCTGATTCTAATGCTAATGAAAACAGTTTGTCTATGAGAAACGACAATTTAAAGAAAATTTCTCCCGATGACTCAATAAAACTATCTCTTCTTAGAAAAACCAGTTCGGCGATATTAGATCCAACTTATATACAAGATCATCCAAAATTAACAAATAGCCGTACAAGTTTAAAATCCGATTCCAATGCTAATGAAATTAGTTTTTCTTTGATAAACAATTCATTTACTAAAGATTCGCTAAATAGTTCAAAAATAATGTTTCATCGTGGAAGTACCGATACGATAATATTAATAAATAACCGTAACAAATTAAAATCCAATACGAATGCAAAAAAACATCTTCATTCTAGTATACGTAACTCTCCCAAAAAAAAGCATCCCAATAATTCAGCAACATTTTTTCATCGACGGACCAGACCGAAGAGATTGGATTCTGGTAGAAAACAATATTCAAATGCTAATTCTTCAGAACATCGAAATTTAAATAATAATACAATATTTTAAAAAAATCACTATACACGTATAATATACGTGTATAGTGATTTTTTATACGTCGTATATACAAAAGGGATACAATTGAAAACAATACATCGCGATGCAAGGGTTCCCCAAATTCTAAAAAAATATATATATTTCAAGAATAAACTATATTGTATTAAATAAGGTTTATTACAAATGGAAGAATTTATATCGATAGAAATGTTGCTACAAATTCTGCAAAACTAAACCATCATATATAGGAATACATCGAATAAGGAAGCTACATAAAAATGACTAGATTACCTACATATTCTATGTTCTATAGAACATTTTAAAATTATTGTATCGAAACAATTTAATTATTTTATTTTTTTGTTGATAATAAATATAAATATTTTTAATAAAATATTTATAATAATATTGAGTAAAATATAATAACAGCACATATTAAACATAGAAATTGAATAAAAACCAATTTATGATATTATATTAAACACGGGTATATTATATTATATTAAACAACACAATAGTAAAATTATTTATAACAAAATTTAATAGATGCAAAATAATTGTGGTATAAATATATAATATTATTTTAATGGTTTTTATATTTTGTAAATAAAATGATATATATATTTATCTTTGAAGTTAATTTTTAAAAGAAATCAATTATAAAATAGAAATACTAATACACAAATTAATAGAAGTAATATAAACTTAAAACAAGTGTTATAAAGCCTGTATACAGGCTTTATATGCAAAATATATGATGAAGGTGAATTTATAATATATTATAAATTCACCTTCATCATATATTTTATCAGTTTTAATTATAATGGCTCGTTTTTAGATTAGATGATTTTTATTAATAAATTTATTACCATGAGAATAGCAGAATAAATACCAACATCACAGGAATTGCATGGTTATTTATATATGGATTTTATATCATACAATTTGCATAATGGTGTATCTATATTAATAATTAATTGGCATACTTGCTTTTCAGAAATGATATATACATTTCCAATTTTAATTTTATCCATTCTAATTTTAGATTTCGATTGTCTATGTTTTCTTTCTTCTATTCTATTAATTATTTGCTTAAGTGGTAGATATCCCGACGTTATTAATCTTTTTAACATACCAAGATAATTTTCAAATTATGAAACATCAATCGATCAACTGCTATATGTGATAACATATGCACATTATAAATACAAAAACAATTACCATATAAATTTTCACAGTCATTAATAAAAAAACGCAACACATTTTTTGCATATGAAATTCTTTCTACATTACTATTAGAATTAATGAGAATTAACATTGAAATACTAAGACACATACAATTATTATAATATTCAATGGGTTATAAATCTTTTAAAATGATATGACCAGTATACAATAAAAACAATCTGAATTATGTAGCTTTCCAATAAGAAACATGGTCTACCTTCCTAGGTCGGCGGGCAAATAGATCACTAGTAATCAATTGATATAGAAAATCAATTCTGTAGTTCATTTCATGTAAATTTGTAATTCTATATCTTCTGTGATTAAAAGTAGTAACTTTTCCAACCCATATCATTAATAATTTCTTCATAATTCCCAAACATACAGCATGCATATAGTCGATACTAAATGAATTACCATATCAATACCGAGTGCTAGGAATTCAGATTCTCCTAAATGGTGTTCTTCATCTAATTCCTCATCTAATTCATTTAAAACAAGTCTTTCATCTGTATGCTATCCCTGCTGCGTACACCGATCACATGAAAAATATCCAGATTGCCCTTTAACACAGTTCACCATGGATCTAGCAGGTGCATCGCATACTTTACAGTGAATTATAATGGAAATGCGTTGTCCATGAAAAATAAGGCCATTCCGTTGTAGAAATTTTAATTCCTGAACAGTTTCTCTTAAAAATAATGTATTGGCAGGTTTAGTGCAATCCATACCATGCGTAATGGCAATAGGGAAAACAGTGACAGATTCAATATTGCAACAAAGCAATATAGGCCAACACGACTCTTTATTATCCTTATAAAATGGAATACCATCTATGTTCAACGTAAGATAAATTTGATCATTTATGAAATCATCATAATTAGTAGTTAGATTTTGAATTATTTGATTTTCAACTCCAAAATTATAATAATCAACGTTTAATACTTGGCTAATTTTTATATCTTTTGGTGTTTTTAATAAAGTTCTAGATGACAAGGGTTGGCCAATATTATGGCGCGTGAAAAATTGAAACATTTGCAGTAATCTGGGTTGCATTCATTGATGTTGAAAAAGCAGTTTCAATAAAATCACCTTTGAAATTCAATAAGTTATGTTCGGATTCTGGTTCATTATTATCGGATGAACTATCATCACTTGAAGATTGTACATTATCAATATTTGCTCTATCCTCGATTAAATAATGTATTTGTTCATTCGTTGGCATTTGATATTGGAGGTTATTGTTTAGTGGGTTAGTATATCTTGTATTATTTGTTGATTCGATATAATTACGGATGAAGTTTTTCTAATTCTAAGCTTAGTTGATATGTAAATACAATGGTTATTCCGCTTCTTTCCTTGGTGTATTTTTGACATATCTAGTAAGGTAAATAATTTGTTTACAAATAAAAATAAGCTAGTTTTTCATCTAAAATTTAATATTCTAAATATTTCTCTTTTTAAACACTTATAACAGAGTATTGCGGTATAACAGCATAACACGGGAGATTTTTGTAGTTAGTTAATATTCATTAACATAATAGATACTAATTACAGTATATATTATAATAATGTATACCATCTATTACATATTCTGTAAATATATCATACAATATGCAATATATGTTAGACATATTATAAAGTGTTTTATATATATATATATACATATATATATATATATATATATATATATATATATATATATATATATATATACATAGCCCTAGTAAGATTCTGTAGACAATAGTCTGCAGTTATGTATCCATAATGTATTGTATTTGTAAATAGTAATTAATGATAGAATATACTTCCAGGATCAGGAATATGATAATCTAATAATCCTAATTATTTCAGTGATTTAAATCATCAATTTTAAACTCGGACATATTACTATATATATATATTAATATCACATACTATGATTTAATTATATTATATATATATCAATATTATTTGACTTTTTTCAATATTGTCCTAAAAAGTATAGTTGATATATCAACTATACATATATGTTGATGTTTATAGTGAAATTGATATATTGTATCATAAAAATAGTTCTTCTAATTACTGTAAATTTCTCAAAATACATAAATAATAATATGACATAGTTTAAAATGACACTTGTATTTAAAAATGATCGAAATAGATTTGAAGATCGGTAATATAAATAAATAGCTATATATAAATATTATCCAACTCTAAAATAAAATTCATGGATACATGAAAACTCCCGCGCTTTTTTTCACCTACATCTATTTAACTGACAGAGATAATATTATAATTATAATTCTTATAATAATATAGTCATTATAATATTTATAATATTTAAATAAATGTAAAATTACTAACTTATGTTATACAATTATAATTGTATTCTTCTGTTATGTATTTTATTAATTTTACAAAGTTTACGTCCCCGATAGATGGCGTTGTACACAAATAATGATGTCATATATTATTGTAATAATATATTTATATATAAAACTTTAAATATTGTATATAAATTTTATATAATATATTTTATATAATAAGATATTATATATACTGTATAATACAATATATATCAGTATAATACTATATTTACTAATATGTTCATTATTATTGTCTTGAAACAATTATACATTAGTTACAAATGTACTATAATCCGTAACCTGTCGGTTACCGTTTATAGTACACATGCAACCAAAACTTTAATATTTAGTTACAATCGTACTATAGATGGTAACCATTTATGGCATACTAAAATTGTATTTGAATTATTAGTTACAAGCGTACTATAGATTGTAACCTGTAGGTTACATCTGTACTATAAATTGTAACCTGTAGGTTACATCTGTACTATAAATTGTAACCATCTGTAGTTACATATTAGCTGGATTTGGTTCCCTGGGATAGTATAATGTATTATATACCAATACTATTCGGTAATGTGGCATATTAATATTTAAAATCTAAACTATGTAATAAAAGACCCAATAGTAGTGCATTAAAATTAAGATATTATAATTACTATTAAACATTTAATAATAGAAAATGTATCAAGATTTCCAAAATTACCATGATATTATTATTGTACACAAACCTTTAATATCATCATTACCGACGATTATTATTATTATTAAAAAGTATAAGTGTATATATTATAATATATTTATATATAAATATACTGTAATATTACATAATGCATATTCATTTATTAATATCAAATTATTCTTGAAAATCAGTTTCTTTTCAATTTATTTAAGTTATTAAATATAATTGATTTTCTTTGCATTTATTTAAACTATATGATAGGGTTGTCGCTTCATTGGTATTACTAATCATACGAGACTAGTTCAACGATCGACTGATTCTTATTTTGCTCGAATGGTGCAGGAATTTTTGGAGATTTTTTTTTCTTTGTATCATTTTTTTGTTTGCTGGTTATTTGTTCCACTCTAGGTGCATACATATTTATTATAATTGGAATATACATAATATTTGATCTTTTCCAAGTATATTTGTTAAATAGGTTTATATAACCAATATTTAATAAATACACACATATGTATATATATATATATATATATATATATATATATATATATATATATATATAAATAGAGACTTTAATAAATATTATAGAAATATATAAATGATATAAATGATTTTTTCAATTTCGTTGTTAAAATTATAAATTTGAAACAGTATTAATATATATTATTTAAAGGAGAAAACATATACATATTATATTATAGAAATATATATTAACTAAACTCATCATGTTGTTGGTTAAAAGCTTGTTTCTTTGATGAAAAATCTGATAAGATATTTATGATTTAATATAATATATATATATATATATATATATATATATATATATTATATAACATACTAATTAAATAAATTATTATGAATAATTTTAAAACGATATAATTTTGAGTTTATAATATAACTCACAATTTCGTAAACATATATTTTAGGAATATATATAATATTCTATATTAAACAAATCGATTTAAATAAATAAAATGTTGATTATATTAAATATTTAAAAATAATTACATTATTTTAATATACTATTTTTTTTATTAAGTTTTCTAATTAATTATGATAAATAATTGCCTGCCGTGAAAATAATTTCTAATAATCATTATTTATACCTCCTTAATTTATACTCTTATTCACCAATTATATTTACCAATTACTAGTAACTTAAGAGAATATATACTGGTGTTATGGAAAAATCATTGTTACTATATAATTTGAATTATATTGAACTGAGATTTATAGAGTTATAAATCATCTTCGAAATTAGTAAAATAGTTTAGTAACTATGAAATAATTTTGGTAAGTATTACTAAATTAGAAATTGATGAATAATTTAGTATTCATATAAATAATAATACAGTATTTCTCAAAAAATATAATAAATAGTAATATAAAATAATAATATATATATAATCCACGAAATGCAAACTTTATATCTAAATTATTGTATATGAGAATTAATGGTTATTAAATTGTTTCGAAAGAAAATACATTGCGAATACCAACATCTTCCGTAGCATGCCACGCCACAGTATATACAGAACGTACAACAGCATAACATGCTCAGGAATATAATGTGAACAAAAGTCATGATATCAATTGACCTATATAATAAAGGTATTGTTAAAACGGTATTGAATTGTAATTATAATTTAACGAATATTTGAAATAGATCAATTATTCTACAATAAATAATTATTATCGTTATATGAATAAATATAAAAGTGTACATTATATACAGCACCCTTCTATATATATGGTAAATATCATATTAATAGATTCACTTTCTTTAATTATTATATACTCTATTTGATTAAAGAACACAAACATACATACACACACATATACACATACAAATTCACATACAAATTCACATATACATACACATAAACAAAAACACACACACACACACACGCGCACATGCACACACTAATGCGAATATATATATATATATATATATATATATATATTTATATATATATAAATATATATTTATATATATATATATATATATATATATATATATTTATACATACAAATTCATTTTATATTTCGAACTAGCCTCGGTTTATTACAACAACTTGTTAAATGCGAATTTTCGATTGGACAACAGAAAAAATATTCTGGATTATTTTCATTTGGACACATAGCATACTCGTACCTCTATAGATATATAATCAATATACTATTACAGTATAATATCATATAATGTAAAGATAGTTTCTACCCTAGAAAGTTTAATTTCATGTAATCTTTATTTAAATTGAATATAAGATATTTTAAAAATATATATTTATTAAACAAATTTTAAATATAGAGATAATCTGAAAGTCAAGAATAATAATGTAATACAATTTCTATATACACAAGAATGTTATTCATGATAAATCATATTACATTTAATTATATGTATCATATAATATATATTTTGCAATAACTTAAGAAATATATATCATAAATATATAAGAAATATATAATGTAGTCAACCAACCTCACCTTCATCTTTATACATATCGACCCAACAAATAGTTGGAGATGATACTGTACAATTATTATAATATCAGTATTTATCTTTATATTTGTTTATACTAATACTATATATATATATATATATATATATATATATATATATATATAATATAATTTAATTATATATAATACATATAAGTATAATAATTAATGTATATGAGCTTTATATTGCATATTATGGATACTATTAATTTAGTGGGTTAACTTTTCCCTTCTATCTATTAAATACAACCTTAATTAAGTATATGAATATCTTTTTTTATAATCATTTAAGTTTCAAAATGTAATTGAACTTATTAAATTATTTACATTTTTAAAACTTATATTTTATATGTATATCTATAAATTATAATAAAGCGATATTCAAATATATTATTTTTATAGTAGAGTATAATTGAAGTTTGAACAAGGGATGTTGAAATATACACTAGTTGATTCTCAAATAGATTAGGACATTATCGATATAGCTTGAAGAATATACCTGTGTTAATTTGATTATAAATGCATAGTAGTATTTCGTACTGAACATACTTTGTACAATGTAATTAATTGCCTTAAATATGTTGTTCGTTAAGTTTCAAGTTCCTAGATATTATTGTTCTTATTGATTTAAACATGGGTTATATATAACCTATTATAATAACACTCATTATCGAATAATTGTATATTTAATTATTCTATTTTAAGGGTGAAAGTTTCTTTAGTAGATACGTTCTAAAAATACCTCATTAGAATTATTAGTCTTTTTTAATCAATATTGTTATCGGCTGTTAAATCAATTCGAATAAATATTACTATTGTTAAAGATAATGTATTACCCGTAATAATGAATTATTATGTAAATCGCAATTTCAATTAATCATTTATTTTATGATTAATTAACTTTTCGCGTTGGTATTTTTTATTTATATTAGATATAATAGTATTATAACACATTTATTTATCAGTGTATTTAATTTATAATACGCCAGGAAGATTATTATTTTTATAATATATACTATATACGTATATTATATACTAACCAATTGACAATAAATATTCATCTGTAGTCGTATTTATGAGATTCTGATAATATTCCCATCCGAATATATTTCCATTTATACCAGCCTCCCTCCATGTTACATTCTAAGAAAGAGTACGCAATGAGAATTATTATATCGTAATATTATCTACCGAATAATTAATAAACGTATGATACAACAAGCTTAAATTATTGTTATTAGCAATAACAATTAAACATACACACCGAATTGTCGTAAAATGTCTGCTGGAAAGAGTTGCCAGTAAATGTTCGACTCGTATATTGCATCACAATACTGCTTCTTATGAATTCATGTTTAATGTGAAAACAGTATTCTGATTTGTAATCTTTTTTGAGATAAGTTTAATTTTGTTATTATATTTAGCATTGTTTTAATAAATCTTAATTTTAAAATAAAATTTTTTTTTAAATTATTATAAAAAATATTAATTACATATACTATATTTCTATAAGATATTTGTTAAATTCAACATATGTAAATGTATAAAATAAATATAAAAATATAAATATCTATTGTATATTAACTTACAATTGCGGATATATTATCATTTACGTTTTATATTCTTTTATACTAATTAATATATACTGACGTTATAACGCATTATTATTATTTATTATATATAATATACTGTATGTAATATAATATAGCATCTATGGAATTTTCAATATATATTCTAAGGTTATAAATACAATAACTATTATTATTATTATTATCAGATTTTAAGTTAATACGAATAAGTTGAATTTGAAATGTTATTGTTATTGTAACAATGTAATATATATTAATGTATACATTAATATATATTAATAAATTACCTCTATAGAGTTTTGATTATAAATATATATATATATATATATATATATATATATATATATATATATATATGTGTGTGTGTGTGTGTGTATATGTGCGTGCGTGTGCGAGCGCGTGTGTGTATGTGTGTATTTGTGTATATGCAATGAGTTTACCTATACAATCATAGTATTTTAAAACTGTTATTGAAATTCCTAAGGCAAGTATATATTAATTATAAAATAAGAAAAAAAGCTAATCTAAATCAGATGATATATATCATAAATGATACGTATAATTACGGAGTATTCAAAACATGTATACACCGACTAACTCTATTGTTATTTATATTATTGCTGGGTATGCTCTCTAATTTATATTCTAGTTATTTATTAAAGAACAATTCTCAGTATATAAAATGATAACAGCTAGAATGAACTAACCTGGATTAATAATAGAGGTTTATAATACATTCCTTATGTAAGAATCTATAATAATATCATTTATTCAATTTGACGTTTTATATAGCTCATCGATGAGTTTTTCATAGATATAACTATAATTAAATGATAATGGAATTTATTCAGAATTGTTTATTTTTTCTATGATTTGTTTATTAGTTATTACTTTGAACTTTTTTGTAGAAATGTATTTAACGTTAAATATTGAAAATGTTCTTATTATACATGAGTTTAGTAACAAGAATCATTTGTATTATATATAACTGGTTCATCGTAGATCAATATTTTTCTTTTTACTATTGAAATTTCATCTTGAAAGTTGAATACATTTTATAGTCTCGATATATATGTTTTTAATAGTTATGCTCGATTTAATAGTTGTTATATTTTTAGATAGTTTTCTATTTAAGTTTTTATTATTCTTTATTTCTGTTCTAATTGACTAACTAAACGATATTCTAAAATACAACACTATTTATTTTTATTCTAGATTTACAGTGGTTGTTATATAACTATTTAATATGTAACCTACTTTAGAAATCAATAATCTATTCATTTATCAGGTAGATTTAATAATGTCACAATATCTCGAGAAGTTTTATCAAAATGTTTTTAATTATATAAATATAATTTGGTAATCCTTAGATTATTTTAAACTATATTTGAGATTATATATACAAGAGTTTAACCCTTTATTTAAAGAAATATTAACACAATATGATTTTCATAAATAAAATTATTCTATGATTTAACAAAAAATTGAACATTATTATTAAATTAATTAGTTAATATATATAAAACGAAAATGTATATAGAATACCATTCTATCTCACACTATTAGAAATTCTAAATTCGTTTGACCAATCTGAATTAAATTGAATTTACAATTTTTGGTTGAAATAATAGTATAGTAAATAGTAGTGATATTATTTAGGACATATCTTTAACAAACATATTAATATTACATATCAATAATTGTTTCAAAAACTTTACTGATCAGCACAATATATAGTTTGTTAATATATATATATATATATATATATATTGTGTGAAATAATAGGTTATAGTAAAATATATGAACAAATTAATCCTTTATCTTACTTTAAATTTATATTCACTTTTTTTAAAGTATACAATGTTTCTTTGTTAATATGTTTTGGTTTTCTCTCTAATTAACATCGTTTTATTTGATAATATGCATGACATAATAAATATAGTATATACTAACACGAATACTAAGATCCTACCAAATAAAAAAATAAAATAATACGTAATAGTTATTTATTATAATTGACTCGGTATATATCAATAAAGTAATTAATTTAAACCAGAAATATCTTTAAATTAAAAATAATAGATATATAAAATGTTATAATCCTATATACTCTAATTTTAATAACATGCTGTTATATTTATTTTAGATTTCTTCGTTATTCAGAACACAATTATAAATTAATAATGGATTTCTACCTTATTTTGAAAATATCCTAGCTTTAAAATTTAATCTTAGATATGTACATTATTTAGGAAATCTACCAACACAAAAAAGGTCAAACTGAATTGACCAGATATTGTAACATTGGAATTATGAAAGAAAAAATTAAATAAAAAAGTACAAAATGTATAATACACATACGATATATAAAATAATGGTAACTTATCTAAATTTATGAGTATATAACTATTTTTATATTATTATTCCTGTAGTGGTTAGATAACTATATTATATTATAAAATATAGGAATTATAAAATTAAGCTACAATATAAACAAGAATTAATAATAATATGAAAATTAATATAAATTGTATCAACTTTAAAATATGCAAAAGAATGGAAAAATACCAAAAATTGCAAATTGTCAGTTATTAATTAACATAAATATATAAATTTGAAGTACAATGAACTAATACTATTATTTTTTTAAATAGTATGTATATTTTAACATCATATTACTAATGTAATAACCGGTAGAGATAAGTTAACATGGTCATATTATGTATTCGTATGTTGGTACGCTAAATATGTATTAGTATACCTTGTATTTTAGCTTTAACTATGAAATTAAAAGTAAGAACTAGAAATATATATTTTCTATCTGATATCGTAATGAAATATCGTATACTACATTGCATACTATTTCAGCGTTGATCTCCGACATTTCATAAGTATATTAAGTATTCTAAAAAGCGTACACATGAATTTAAATTCATATACGAAAACATCACAAGCATAGTTTATTGTTACAGCGATGTTAATCTTAATAATGGTTTATTACCGTTTAATGATATCATACGAATATTTATATAATAGTTAATATTTTGAATGATTGTTACTCGGTATACCGAGTAATACCGAGTAACTATTGTTATTAATCTTCAACATCACCAGTTTCGTCTTGCACATCGATACTATCTTTCCATTGTTCGTCTAGTTCTGAAGTTCGGATAGTTAGTAACTCTCTGACCAACCTGAAACAAGGTGGCGTTTAGCTTAGTCGACTTACTACAATGTGCGGTTGTTCTAAACGTGTACTATATTATACAATGGAGCAGACGATACTATTACATAACCTATTATATTTTATCAATGACACTGAACAATTTTCTTATTACATCTTAAGTATATCATAACGTAACTAATTGAAAATGATGCCTTTATATATATATATATATATATATATATATATATATATAAAAGAGTATATTTTATTACATTACAATGATATACGTTACCAACTTCCATGTAGTATTGATAATAATGGTAAACGTCAAGCTTGATATCAGGATCATTAAAATACAGATATAAATAGTATCGATAAATGCCATAATCTTTATATTTGGATGATGGGATTCTGAAAGAATTTTATTTGTAAAAAATGAAATGAGATATAGAAAGTTATATTGTATGTAAAAATATCGATTTACTTTAATGAAATTAAGTTGATATATAATTAATCTTTAAATTATATATAATCATATACGATTAACAATAAGTATACGACTTACATAACATTATTAATTATGCATTACTACAAATGACTCATAATCTTATAGTTGACTTACGGTGGCAGTTTTTCCCAAAGTATGGATGAACACAAATGCATCTATAATCGTGTTTCGACTCTAAGTTCTCACAAGTTCCATTATGAAAACAAGGTGTATTGTGGCATGACTCATCTGGTAACAAAATTTAACATAAATACTCCGCATACATATATTATATACGTGGATATAGAATAATACAATACACATTACATTTATGATAAATTGAGAAATTAATATTTTATAAGATTTTAAATTTATAAGAAGATATATATATATATATACATGGCACCAAATATGAATGTATTTATACACCAACACAATTACAAATGGCATGCCCAGTACATTATATTGTTGCAAGTGCATGTAATTAACGTTGCGTGAATTATTAGCACATATCCGCAGTAAGAACCATTGTAGTTGGGAGAATGTTATCCGGAGTGGGGGACGCCTATTACCAACACGTTTTCTCGCATTCAACTCCGTAGTACTCGAATCCGCAGACGCACTTGGCTCCCTTTACGCTATCGCTGGGTACGCATACGCCTCCGTTCATACACACATAGGACGTGTCGCAGGCATCATCTGTTAAAGCGAAGTGGGTGTGTGTGAGAGAGAGAGAGAGAGAGAGAGAGAGAGAGAGAGAGAGAGAGAGAGATAGAGAGAGAGAAAATGACATACTAACATTGACAGTATCTCCCTTCAAAATGAGATGAACATATACACACTGCATCTCTAGCTCCCTCTATACAAGTTCCTCCATTCAAACACTCCTTATTCAAACAATTTTTCCTATCTAGTAATGAATTCAAATGATCAGCATCCTATATTATAAATCTATATCATTATTCTCTCGAAGTCTTCATTATTATGTAATCTTAACTAAATTAACAATTTCAGAATTATAACGATTTTCATCTAAAATAATATATTCATTTAGCTTCGGATAAATCCACTATATATTTCGTCCTGCTATACCGTTATCTTTGACAAGTTAAGTTACCGTTATGATCAACAACCACTAATGTAAGTAACCAATTCTTACCGACTATTGTAAGTATAATTACCCGTGCAGTAGAAATTGCCGGTATCCGTTATGCATATCTTCTTGGATGGACACGAGTATTTCTTACACATTGACCTTTCTAGAGTGACGAGGATATCATTATTATTACAACGCCATGTTGCCCTATGGATAGTAAACTAGAACATATTGAATCAATGCTACCATTAATCAACTAGAATATATATTTAAATATGATCTTATATCACAATTTAATTTTCTATTTATACTCGACACGAAGGGAGATGTAGAGGTGTAAATACGGTGACGTTGATTTATACAAGAGATGACGCAATGCGTCGATTACGTAAACTCTAACCATCGCACGTGGGCCCACCACTTCCGCTGTGACACGAACACGTATATTTGAGCCGACTGGTCAAAACCGGAACACAGGATCCCTTGTATACATTGCACTTGTGATTCATACAATTTGTCTTTACTAGGAGATAGAGCGTGTATTGAAGTATGGGCGTGTTTTGAAATATGGGCGTGTTTTGAAATGTGGGCGTGTTTTGAAATGTGGGCGTGTTTTGAAATATGGGCGTATTTTGTAATATGGGCATATTTTGAAATATGAGCGTGTATTGTAGTGGGCGATATATAATTGGATGGCGAGAATTAATGAAGCGCGAAGGGGAATTCGGATAGGGGGAGTTAATAGGTGAGAGGTTATAGGAGCACAGTAGTGGCTACGGTCGGATTGTAATTAGGGTGAACGATCAACGGGGAAGAGATAATGTTATCAGACCTGGAGTTGGACTGTGGAACTGAATGAAGTCAATTATGCTAGTAAAGGGTGAGCTGGTAATATAGATGATAATAGCACACGGGCGAGGAGATGTTATCGAGAAGGCGGGAGTACACTGTAAGGGGCGTGTCTTCAGGAGTCGGGATGAGGTAACGAGCAATTCAGGGGGAGTGGTGGGGTGTGGTCAGCGAACACGGAATGTGATTACGGTCAAGTTAACGGTTACGGTGAGTAGATACTGATCGTTAACATCTAATATACCCTAATATAGCTATTCCCGTATACAATCATATAATCATACAATACAATAATTACGTAGTTACAGTCTAATAAACATAATAAACGTAGCATTACAATTGTATAGTCCGAATTATAATGTTCTATATACCATATGCTGCTGTCCAATACATTATGTATATATACTATATGTTATACACGATATGACATATCCACTCCATGACATATGTACGCCATACTATATGTTATACACGATGTGACATATCCACTCCGAGACATATGTACGCCATACTATATGTTATACACGATGTGACATATCCACTCCGAGACATATGTACGCCATAATCTATGTTATACACGCTGTGAAATATCCACTCCGAGACATATGTACGCCATACTATATGTTATACACGATGTGACATATCCACTCCATGACATATGTACGCCATAATCTATGTTATACACGTTGTGAAATATCCACTCCATGACATATGTACGCCATACTATATGTTATACACGATGTGACATATCCACTCCGAGACATATGTACGCCATACTATATGTGATACACGATGTTACATATCCACTCCATGACATACGATGTACATTGTTAAAGAGTAACATTAACAATTAATAAAATCACGTATCCACAGTCTAAGTTCAAATCACTACTATCTACACGTGCCATACTTCTGCACTCTGGGTTAGATACGATATCCCGTCACGATACTAAAAGTCTCATATCGCGATATAGTTTAGATTATTACGGGATAACAGTATTTCTTAAGCGATGATAATAGATACCAGTTAATGATATCAAATTAGCAATTGCCACCAGTACCATCAGAATATCTATATGTACGCCATTACGCCGACTTACCATGACATAATGTTCCCGTGTATTCTATCATACATTTGCATGTATAACCGGATACAATATTGCCATAATGAACTGATATGATGCAAGAGCCGCCATTCTGACAGGGTAGAGATAGGCAAATATCGTCCTGAGATTGTAGTTTCCCTGTGATAATGAAACTATCTTTTATTCGAATAACGGCAAATTAAGCTTGACATATGTACAGCAACTTTAAACGAAGGAGTATATGTATTGCATACAAGTTTGAATGTATATCAATTATCTATATTTTCTACAAATGATGTATATACCCAGAAACAATTGCCTTTTATATTATTTTATATTTTTGTGGACACAAAAGATTTTACAAAACTATAAAGTCGCCTGTTATCTGGGAAGATTCTCGATGTAAACAAATCAATCACCCGGATTATATATATGTCATATCTAGCATGTCAACCATATATATGTACAATTTCCTATTGTATACATAAATGTTATACATTAGCGAGGGTCAACATGAAATTAAACATTCGCACTTACTAATGTCATATCCCGCGATAAGACGGTGCGATTTGGTATTTCTTCATATATTTTAAGTCGTGGCTGCAGTTCAACTAACGTTTACACGTCGGGTCCATGAATCCAGGTTGACATTTGCAAAAGTCGCGTATACAGATCGCTCCGTTTGTACAGTTGTTATGACAAATATTCTCGGCCAGATCTGCAAATCAGCTGATATCATCGTTCCGGGCGATGGGTGAAAGATGAATAGGGTGCCAGTTGAGGAAGGGGAACAGTGAGCATAGTTAGATAAGGAGAGGGCGAAAGTGAGGAGGATGAGAGGTGAGAAGGGTGAGAGGTGAGAAGGGTGAGAGGTGAGGATGATGATATATTTGCTAATATACAAATTATAAGAGTTACTTAAGTTATACTTTCATAATAGAATTAATAAGGTGTTAAACTCATGACATTTAAAGTAATTAGTCAAGTTAATTAGTCAAGTAAAACACAGATTACAGGTATATTTATATAAGTGAAATTACAATTAACGACAATGTAATATTCTACAAATTCATGATTATCTGTTCCATGGATTTAATATTTTATATAATAAATAATAAATACAGAATGTATAATCATAATCCTAATGAATTTCTTGACATAATAATTAGGAATTTTCTACAACCTACATTTACATATGTACTCTTTACAAAATCTATATATAAATTCATTTGTATACGTTTTTAGATTTTTTTATATTATTTTTATTAATTTATTCCAAGAGAACATGAGTCATTTCATTTTTTAAAGCTCTATTCAAGTACAATTATTATAATATATTAAATATACCTTATTAATGATACATATAATAAAGTTAAATTTGTGGAAAGAATTATATAATAATTTATTAATGTATTAATTTATTAGTGATTAATAATTTAATATAATACTCTTGGTTATACACTTTTGGTCTTACATTAAGATTGAAATGAATTATAGATACATTCATAGTGCCAACTTGTCTTAGCTCTAGTTAATAACTTTGTAACGGCATACTGTCATCTCTAACATTCCACGTAGTCGGTGGACCGGATCTTTAACGTTATGTAATCTATGCGTTGAATAAATGAGTCGTTGTTGGCAGGCATCCAAGATAATACAGGCCGCTTAAATTTCCCACTAGGGGGAGCCCTGAAATGGGCGTCATGTTTGAATTTGGAGTGTTGATTCAATAATTTTATTGGGAACATATCTTGCTATGAGTTATACATTCACAATAATAGTGGGCGTTTCCACGCCAAAACTGGGCGTGTCCATGTTTAGATGTATTGCAATTAAACTGATACGTATATCTTATCATTCGTACCTACGCGTTTAGAGTCTTCAAATTAAACCTGAATACTCCGAAGAGATTTGGACTATCGCACGTCCCAGTCTTATGGTACCAGCCGGGTCCGTGCGTCTTCACACACCCCCTGGTGGTGAGATCTGTAGTCTGATTGTAGAATATACAGTCACGGCAGAGTCTGTCAGCCACATCTTGGGGAGATGTGTAGTTGAGGAAGATATGGAGAGTGTAGCTAAGGAAGGAAGATAGAATATTCAGGGTTAAGTAAGTTAAGTAAGTTAAGTAAGTTAAGTAAGTTAAGTAAGTTAAGTAAGTTAAGTAAGTTAAGTAAGTTAAGTAAGTTAAGTAAGTTAAGTAAGTTAAGTAAGTTAAGTAAGTTAAGTAAGTTAAGTAAGTTAAGTAAGTTAAGTAAGTTAAGTAAGTTAAGTAAGTTAAGTAAGTTAAGTAAGTTAAGTAAGTTAAGTAAGTTAAGTAAGTTAAGTAAGTTAAGTAAGTTAAGTAAGTTAAGTAAGTTAAGTAAGTTAAGTAAGTTAAGTAAGTTAAGTAAGTTAAGTAAGTTAAGTAAGTTAAGTAAGTTAAGTAAGTTAAGTAAGTTTAGTAAGTTAAGTAAGTTAAGTAAGTTAAGTAAGTTAAGTAAGTTAAGTAAGTTAAGTAAGTTAAGTAAGTTAAGTAAGTTAAGTAAGTTAAGTAAGTTAAGTAAGTTAAGTAAGTTAAGTAAGTTAAGTAAGTTAAGTAAGTTAAGTAAGTTAAGTAAGTTAAGTAAGTTAAGTAAGTTAAGTAAGTTAAGTAAGTTAAGTAAGTTAAGTAAGTTAAGTAAGTTAAGTAAGTTAAGTAAGTTAAGTAAGTTAAGTAAGTTAAGTAAGTTAAGTAAGTTAAGTAAGTTAAGTAAGTTAAGTAAGTTAAGTAAGTTAAGTAAGTTAAGTAAGTTAAGTAAGTTAAGTAAGTTAAGTAAGTTAAGTAAGTTAAGTAAGTTAAGTAAGTTAAGTAAGTTAAGTAAGTTAAGTAAGTTAAGTAAGTTAAGTAAGTTAAGTAAGTTAAGTAAGTTAAGTAAGTTAAGTAAGTTAAGTAAGTTAAGTATGTTAAGTAAGTTAAGTAAGTTAAGTAAGTTAAGTAAGTTAAGTAAGTTAAGTAAGTTAAGTAAGTTAAGTAAGTTAAGTAAGTTAAGTAAGTTAAGTAAGTTAAGTAAGTTAAGTAAGTTAAGTAAGTTAAGTAAGTTAAGTAAGTTAAGTAAGTTAAGTAAGTTAAGTAAGTTAAGTAAGTTAAGTAAGTTAAGTAAGTTAAGTAAGTTAAGTAAGTTAAGTAAGTTAAGAAAGTTAAGTAAGTTAAGTAAGTTAAGTAAGTTAAGTAAGTTAAGTAAGTTAAGTAAGTAAGTTAAGTAAGTTAAGTAAGTTAAGTAAGTTAAGTAAGTTAAGTAAGTTAAGTAAGTTAAGTAAGTTAAGTTAAGTAAGTTAAGTTAAGTAAGTTAAGTTAAGTAAGTTAAGTTAAGTAAGTTAAGTTAAGTAAGTTAAGTTAAGTAAGTTAAGTTAAGTAAGTTAAGTTAAGTAAGTTAAGTTAAGTAAGTTAAGTTAAGTAAGTTAAGTTAAGTAAGTTAAGTTAAGTAAGTTAAGTTAAGTAAGTTAAGTTAAGTAAGTTAAGTTAAGTAAGTTAAGTTAAGTAAGTTAAGTTAAGTAAGTTAAGTTAAGTAAGTTAAGTTAAGTAAGTTAAGTTAAGTAAGTTAAGTTAAGTAAGTTAAGTTAAGTAAGTTAAGTTAAGTAAGTTAAGTTAAGTAAGTTAAGTTAAGTAAGTTAAGTTAAGTAAGTTAAGTTAAGTAAGTTAAGTTAAGTAAGTTAAGTTAAGTAAGTTAAGTTAAGTAAGTTAAGTTAAGTAAGTTAAGTTAAGTAAGTTAAGTTAAGTAAGTTAAGTTAAGTAAGTTAAGTTAAGTAAGTTAAGTTAAGTAAGTTAAGTTAAGTAAGTTAAGTTAAGTAAGTTAAGTTAAGTAAGTTAAGTTAAGTAAGTTAAGTTAAGTAAGTTAAGTTAAGTAAGTTAAGTTAAGTAAGTTAAGTTAAGTAAGTTAAGTTAAGTAAGTTAAGTTAAGTAAGTTAAGTTAAGTAAGTTAAGTTAAGTAAGTTAAGTTAAGTAAGTTAAGTTAAGTAAGTTAAGTTAAGTAAGTTAAGTTAAGTAAGTTAAGTTAAGTAAGTTAAGTTAAGTAAGTTAAGTTAAGTAAGTTAAGTTAAGTAAGTTAAGTTAAGTTAAGTAAGTTAAGTTAAGTTAAGTTAAGTTAAGTAAGTTAAGTTAAGTAAGTTAAGTTAAGTAAGTTAAGTTAAGTAAGTTAAGTTAAGTAAGTTAAGTTAAGTAAGTTAAGTTAAGTAAGTTAAGTTAAGTAAGTTAAGTTAAGTAAGTTAAGTTAAGTAAGTTAAGTTAAGTAAGTTAAGTTAAGTAAGTTAAGTTAAGTAAGTTAAGTTAAGTAAGTTAAGTTAAGTAAGTTAAGTTAAGTAAGTTAAGTTAAGTAAGTTAAGTTAAGTAAGTTAAGTTAAGTAAGTTAAGTTAAGTAAGTTAAGTTAAGTAAGTTAAGTTAAGTAAGTTAAGTTAAGTAAGTTAAGTTAAGTAAGTTAAGTTAAGTAAGTTAAGTTAAGTAAGTTAAGTTAAGTAAGTTACGTTAAGTAAGTTAAGTTAAGTAAGTTAAGTAAGTTAAGTTAAGTAAGTTAAGTTAAGTAAGTTAAGTTAAGTAAGTTAAGTTAAGTAAGTTAAGTTAAGTAAGTTAAGTTAAGTAAGTTAAGTTAAGTAAGTTAAGTTAAGTTAGTTAAGTTAAGTAAGTTAAGTTAAGTTAAGTTAAGTTAAGTTAAGTAAGTTAAGTTAAGTAAGTTAAGTTAAGTAAGTTAAGTTAAGTAAGTTAAGTTAAGTAAGTTAAGTTAAGTAAGTTAAGTTAAGTAAGTTAAGTTAAGTAAGTTAAGTTAAGTAAGTTAAGTTAAGTAAGTTAAGTTAAGTAAGTTAAGTTAAGTAAGTTAAGTTAAGTAAGTTAAGTTAAGTAAGTTAAGTTAAGTAAGTTAAGTAAGTTAAGTTAAGTAAGTTAAGTTAAGTAAGTTAAGTTAAGTAAGTTAAGTTAAGTAAGTTAAGTTAAGTAAGTTAAGTTAAGTAAGTTAAGTAAGTTAAGTTAAGTAAGTTAAGTTAAGTAAGTTAAGTTAAGTAAGTTAAGTTAAGTAAGTTAAGTTAAGTAAGTTAAGTTAAGTAAGTTAAGTAAGTTAAGTTAAGTAAGTTAAATTAAGTAAGTTAAGTTAAGTAAGTTAAGTTAAGTAAGTTAAGTTAAGTAAGTTAAGTTAAGTAAGTTAAGTTAAGTAAGTTAAGTTAAGTAAGTTAAGTTAAGTAAGTTAAGTTAAGTAAGTTAAGTTAAGTAAGTTAAGTTAAGTAAGTTAAGTTAAGTAAGTTAAGTTAAGTAAGTTAAGTTAAGTAAGTTAAGTTAAGTAAGTTAAGTTAAGTAAGTTAAGTTAAGTAAGTTAAGTTAAGTAAGTTAAGTTAAGTAAGTTAAGTTAAGTAAGTTAAGTTAAGTAAGTTAAGTTAAGTAAGTTAAGTTAAGTAAGTTAAGTTAAGTAAGTTAAGTTAAGTAAGTTAAGTTAAGTAAGTTAAGTTAAGTAAGTTAAGTTAAGTAAGTTAAGTTAAGTAAGTTAAGTTAAGTAAGTTAAGTTAAGTAAGTTAAGTTAAGTAAGTTAAGTTAAGTAAGTTAAGTTAAGTAAGTTAAGTTAAGTAAGTTAAGTTAAGTAAGTTAAGTTAAGTAAGTTAAGTTAAGTAAGTTAAGTTAAGTAAGTTAAGTTAAGTAAGTTAAGTTAAGTAAGTTAAGTTAAGTAAGTTAAGTTAAGTAAGTTAAGTTAAGTAAGTTAAGTTAAGTAAGTTAAGTTAAGTAAGTTAAGTTAAGTAAGTTAAGTTAAGTAAGTTAAGTTAAGTAAGTTAAGTTAAGTAAGTTAAGTTAAGTAAGTTAAGTTAAGTAAGTTAAGTTAAGTAAGTTAAGTTAAGTAAGTTAAGTTAAGTAAGTTAAGTTAAGTAAGTTAAGTTAAGTAAGTTAAGTTAAGTAAGTTAAGTTAAGTAAGTTAAGTTAAGTAAGTTAAGTTAAGTAAGTTAAGTTAAGTAAGTTAAGTTAAGTAAGTTAAGTTAAGTAAGTTAAGTTAAGTAAGTTAAGTTAAGTAAGTTAAGTTAAGTAAGTTAAGTTAAGTAAGTTAAGTTAAGTAAGTTAAGTTAAGTAAGTTAAGTTAAGTAAGTTAAGTTAAGTAAGTTAAGTTAAGTAAGTTAAGTTAAGTAAGTTAAGTTAAGTAAGTTAAGTTAAGTAAGTTAAGTTAAGTAAGTTAAGTTAAGTAAGTTAAGTTAAGTAAGTTAAGTTAAGTAAGTTAAGTTAAGTAAGTTAAGTTAAGTAAGTTAAGTTAAGTAAGTTAAGTTAAGTAAGTTAAGTTAAGTAAGTTAAGTTAAGTAAGTTAAGTTAAGTAAGTTAAGTTAAGTAAGTTAAGTTAAGTAAGTTAAGTTAAGTAAGTTAAGTTAAGTAAGTTAAGTTAAGTAAGTTAAGTTAAGTAAGTTAAGTTAAGTAAGTTAAGTTAAGTAAGTTAAGTTAAGTAAGTTAAGTTAAGTAAGTTAAGTTAAGTAAGTTAAGTTAAGTAAGTTAAGTTAAGTAAGTTAAGTTAAGTAAGTTAAGTTAAGTAAGTTAAGTTAAGTAAGTTAAGTTAAGTAAGTTAAGTTAAGTAAGTTAAGTTAAGTAAGTTAAGTTAAGTAAGTTAAGTTAAGTAAGTTAAGTTAAGTAAGTTAAGTTAAGTAAGTTAAGTTAAGTAAGTTAAGTTAAGTAAGTTAAGTTAAGTAAGTTAAGTTAAGTAAGTTAAGTTAAGTAAGTTAAGTTAAGTAAGTTAAGTTAAGTAAGTTAAGTTAAGTAAGTTAAGTTAAGTAAGTTAAGTTAAGTAAGTTAAGTTAAGTAAGTTAAGTTAAGTAAGTTAAGTTAAGTAAGTTAAGTTAAGTAAGTTAAGTTAAGTAAGTTAAGTTAAGTAAGTTAAGTTAAGTAAGTTAAGTTAAGTAAGTTAAGTTAAGTAAGTTAAGTTAAGTAAGTTAAGTTAAGTAAGTTAAGTTAAGTAAGTTAAGTTAAGTAAGTTAAGTTAAGTAAGTTAAGTTAAGTAAGTTAAGTTAAGTAAGTTAAGTTAAGTAAGTTAAGTTAAGTAAGTTAAGTTAAGTAAGTTAAGTTAAGTAAGTTAAGTTAAGTAAGTTAAGTTAAGTAAGTTAAGTTAAGTAAGTTAAGTTAAGTAAGTTAAGTTAAGTAAGTTAAGTTAAGTAAGTTAAGTTAAGTAAGTTAAGTTAAGTAAGTTAAGTTAAGTAAGTTAAGGTAAGTAAGTTAAGTTAAGTAAGTTAAGTTAAGTAAGTTAAGTTAAGTAAGTTAAGTTAAGTAAGTTAAGTTAAGTAAGTTAAGTTAAGTAAGCTAAGTTAAGTAAGTTAAGTTAAGTAAGTTAAGTTAAGTAAGTTAAGTTAAGTAAGTTAAGTTAAGTAAGTTAAGTTAAGTAAGTTAAGTTAAGTAAGTTAAGTTAAGTAAGTTAAGTTAAGTAAGTTAAGTTAAGTAAGTTAAGTTAAGTAAGTTAAGTTAAGTAAGTTAAGTTAAGTAAGTTAAGTTAAGTAAGTTAAGTTAAGTAAGTTAAGTTAAGTAAGTTAAGTTAAGTAAGTTAAGTTAAGTAAGTTAAGTTAAGTAAGTTAAGTTAAGTAAGTTAAGTTAAGTTAAGTTAAGTAAGTTAAGTTAAGTAGGTTAAGTTAAGTAGGTTAAGTTAAGTAAGTTAAGTTAAGTAAGTTAAGTTAAGTAAGTTAAGTTAAGTAAGTTAAGTTAAGTAAGTTAAGTTAAGTAAGTTAAGTTAAGTAAGTTAAGTTAAGTAAGTTAAGTTAAGTAAGTTAAGTTAAGTAAGTTAAGTTAAGTAAGTTAAGTTAAGTAAGTTAAGTTAAGTAAGTTAAGTTAAGTAAGTTAAGTTAAGTAAGTTAAGTTAAGTAAGTTAAGTTAAGTAAGTTAAGTTAAGTAAGTTAAGTTAAGTAAGTTAAGTTAAGTAAGTTAAGTTAAGTAAGTTAAGTTAAGTAAGTTAAGTTAAGTAAGTTAAGTTAAGTAAGTTAAGTTAAGTAAGTTAAGTTAAGTAAGTTAAGTTAAGTAAGTTAAGTTAAGTAAGTTAAGTTAAGTAAGTTAAGTTAAGTAAGTTAAGTTAAGTAAGTTAAGTTAAGTAAGTTAAGTTAAGTAAGTTAAGTTAAGTAAGTTAAGTTAAGTAAGTTAAGTTAAGTAAGTTAAGTAAGTTAAGTAAGTTAAGTTAAGTAAGTTAAGTTAAGTAAGTTAAGTAAGTTAAGTTAAGTAAGTTAAGTAAGTTAAGTTAAGTAAGTTAAGTTAAGTAAGTTAAGTTAAGTAAGTTAAGTTAAGTAAGTTAAGTTAAGTTAAGTAAGTTAAGTTAAGTAAGTTAAGTTAAGTAAGTTAAGTTAAGTAAGTTAAGTTAAGTAAGTTAAGTTAAGTTAAGTAAGTTAAGTTAAGTAAGTTAAGTTAAGTAAGTTAAGTTAAGTAAGTTAAGTTAAGTAAGTTAAGTTAAGTAAGTTAAGTTAAGTAAGTTAAGTTAAGTAAGTTAAGTTAAGTAAGTTAAGTAAGTTAAGTTAAGTAAGTTAAGTTAAGTAAGTTAAGTTAAGTAAGTTAAGTTAAGTAAGTTAAGTTAAGTAAGTTAAATTAAGTAAGTTAAGTTAAGTAAGTTAAGTTAAGTAAGTTAAGTTAAGTAAGTTAAGTTAAGTAAGTTAAGTTAAGTAAGTTAAGTTAAGTAAGTTAAGTTAAGTAAGTTAAGTTAAGTAAGTTAAGTTAAGTAAGTTAAGTTAAGTAAGTTAAGTTAAGTAAGTTAAGTTAAGTAAGTTAAGTTAAGTAAGTTAAGTTAAGTAAGTTAAGTTAAGTAAGTTAAGTTAAGTAAGTTAAGTTAAGTAAGTTAAGTTAAGTAAGTTAAGTTAAGTAAGTTAAGTTAAGTAAGTTAAGTTAAGTAAGTTAAGTTAAGTAAGTTAAGTTAAGTAAGTTAAGTTAAGTAAGTTAAGTTAAGTAAGTTAAGTTAAGTAAGTTAAGTTAAGTAAGTTAAGTTAAGTAAGTTAAGTTAAGTAAGTTAAGTTAAGTAAGTTAAGTTAAGTAAGTTAAGTTAAGTAAGTTAAGTTAAGTAAGTTAAGTTAAGTAAGTTAAGTTAAGTAAGTTAAGTTAAGTAAGTTAAGTTAAGTAAGTTAAGTTAAGTAAGTTAAGTTAAGTAAGTTAAGTTAAGTAAGTTAAGTTAAGTAAGTTAAGTTAAGTAAGTTAAGTTAAGTAAGTTAAGTTAAGTAAGTTAAGTTAAGTAAGTTAAGTTAAGTTAAGTTAAGTAAGTTAAGTTAAGTAAGTTAAGTTAAGTAGGTTAAGTTAAGTAGGTTAAGTTAAGTAAGTTAAGTTAAGTAAGTTAAGTTAAGTAAGTTAAGTTAAGTAAGTTAAGTTAAGTAAGTTAAGTTAAGTAAGTTAAGTTAAGTAAGTTAAGTTAAGTAAGTTAAGTTAAGTAAGTTAAGTTAAGTAAGTTAAGTTAAGTAAGTTAAGTTAAGTAAGTTAAGTTAAGTAAGTTAAGTTAAGTAAGTTAAGTTAAGTAAGTTAAGTTAAGTAAGTTAAGTTAAGTAAGTTAAGTTAAGTAAGTTAAGTTAAGTAAGTTAAGTTAAGTAAGTTAAGTTAAGTAAGTTAAGTTAAGTAAGTTAAGTTAAGTAAGTTAAGGTAAGTAAGTTAAGTTAAGTAAGTTAAGTTAAGTAAGTTAAGTTAAGTAAGTTAAGTTAAGTAAGTTAAGTTAAGTAAGTTAAGTTAAGTAAGCTAAGTTAAGTAAGTTAAGTTAAGTAAGTTAAGTAAGTTAAGTAAGTTAAGTTAAGTAAGTTAAGTTAAGTAAGTTAAGTAAGTTAAGTTAAGTAAGTTAAGTAAGTTAAGTTAAGTAAGTTAAGTTAAGTAAGTTAAGTTAAGTAAGTTAAGTTAAGTAAGTTAAGTTAAGTAAGTTAAGTTAAGTTAAGTAAGTTAAGTTAAGTAAGTTAAGTTAAGTAAGTTAAGTTAAGTAAGTTAAGTTAAGTAAGTTAAGTTAAGTTAAGTAAGTTAAGTTAAGTAAGTTAAGTTAAGTAAGTTAAGTTAAGTAAGTTAAGTTAAGTAAGTTAAGTTAAGTAAGTTAAGTTAAGTAAGTTAAGTTAAGTAAGTTAAGTTAAGTAAGTTAAGTTAAGTTAAGTTAAGTAAGTTAAGTTAAGTAAGTTAAGTTAAGTAAGTTAAGTTAAGTAAGTTAAGTTAAGTAAGTTAAGTTAAGTAAGTTAAGTTAAGTAAGTTAAGTTAAGTAAGTTAAGTTAAGTAAGTTAAGTTAAGTAAGTTAAGTTAAGTAAGTTAAGTTAAGTAAGTTAAGTTAAGTAAGTTAAGTTAAGTAAGTTAAGTTAAGTAAGTTAAGTTAAGTAAGTTAAGTTAAGTAAGTTAAGTTAAGTAAGTTAAGTTAAGTAAGTTAAGTTAAGTAAGTTAAGTTAAGTAAGTTAAGTTAAGTAAGTTAAGTTAAGTAAGTTAAGTTAAGTAAGTTAAGTTAAGTAAGTTAAGTTAAGTAAGTTAAGTTAAGTAAGTTAAGTTAAGTAAGTTAAGTTAAGTAAGTTAAGTTAAGTAAGTTAAGTTAAGTAAGTTAAGTTAAGTAAGTTAAGTTAAGTAAGTTAAGTTAAGTAAGTTAAGTTAAGTAAGTTAAGTTAAGTAAGTTAAGTTAAGTAAGTTAAGTTAAGTAAGTTAAGTTAAGTAAGTTAAGTTAAGTAAGTTAAGTTAAGTAAGTTAAGTTAAGTAAGTTAAGTTAAGTAAGTTAAGTTAAGTAAGTTAAGTTAAGTAAGTTAAGTTAAGTAAGTTAAGTTAAGTAAGTTAAGTTAAGTAAGTTAAGTTAAGTAAGTTAAGTTAAGTAAGTTAAGTTAAGTAAGTTAAGTTAAGTAAGTTAAGTTAAGTAAGTTAAGTTAAGTAAGTTAAGTTAAGTAAGTTAAGTTAAGTAAGTTAAGTTAAGTAAGTTAAGTTAAGTAAGTTAAGTTAAGTAAGTTAAGTTAAGTAAGTTAAGTTAAGTAAGTTAAGTTAAGTAAGTTAAGTTAAGTAAGTTAAGTTAAGTAAGTTAAGTTAAGTAAGTTAAGTTAAGTAAGTTAAGTTAAGTAAGTTAAGTTAAGTAAGTTAAGTTAAGTAAGTTAAGTTAAGTAAGTTAAGTTAAGTAAGTTAAGTTAAGTAAGTTAAGTTAAGTAAGTTAAGTTAAGTAAGTTAAGTTAAGTAAGTTAAGTTAAGTAAGTTAAGTTAAGTAAGTTAAGTTAAGTAAGTTAAGTTAAGTAAGTTAAGTTAAGTAAGTTAAGTTAAGTAAGTTAAGTTAAGTAAGTTAAGTTAAGTAAGTTAAGTTAAGTAAGTTAAGTTAAGTAAGTTAAGTTAAGTAAGTTAAGTTAAGTAAGTTAAGTTAAGTAAGTTAAGTTAAGTAAGTTAAGTTAAGTAAGTTAAGTTAAGTAAGTTAAGTTAAGTAAGTTAAGTTAAGTAAGTTAAGTATTAATTGATGATTATTAATTATATTTGATGCAATGAACGTCACATTTTTTTTTACAAAACTCTTTCCGGCTTAAATACATATGAAGTAACTTGAATATTATATTATTTAACATTCATATTAAATTTCTATAGGTATTTAAATATATACGATATCTAACCCACGTAATATATCTAATTATATTCCTATAATCATACAGAATAAACAATTGTATACTTATTTAATAGTACAATATGCAATGCATGCATGTTCACTTGAAAGCAAAAATGTTCTATTTTAATAAAATAGAATAAATAATATAATAAATCTATGAATGTTTATATATATATGATTTACCTATTATTATTAATATGTTTCATTTATAATTAAGTTAACCTAGTAAATCATCCAGGTCATTTTAGTTTTTTTGAATATAACAAAAATAAATATATATTTGTATTACAAATATATAATGTTTATTTTATATTTAAAATAATTATATAAGATTATCTAATAGTTACACCGTCTGGTTTTGTTATCTCTGAAATATTTCTAGAAAATCTAGAATACATATATACAATATATATGTATATGTAGTAATACGCTTGATATAAACATATACATTAATTTGTATCGTATTGTATTCAGATTCGGAGTCTAGACGTGGGAAAATAGAGAATCATAATCACATCTAGATAAAACATTTTATATGAAATATATAAAATAATAATTAAAATTATGGTTCTTAATGATTACGTCCACGAACGAACACACACACACACATACACACATATATATATATATATACGCACATACACATGCACACATACACACACACACATATATATATATATATATATATATATATATATATATATATATATATATATATATATATATATATATAGATATGTACAGAGATAGACTAACATTGGTGGGAATTTTTGATAAGGAAGTTTTTGACTGACATGCGATAGCTATGGTCACTGGAAAGCAGTTTGAATTGGCTGTATCTCAGATAGTAGATCACTTCGCTTGACCTCAATTTATATTCTACGAGAAAGAAAGTAGAAAAACATATAATTTACCCTTCTAATAAGAGATAACTTAAAGATAATAATATAAAATAATGGCATCGTATTAAATATCTTCATTTATTAAATAAGTGTATACACTCATATATATATATATATATATATATATATATATATATATATATATATATACTATTCATGTGACATATTAAATCCCAGCTATATATACCCCAATGCATTATAATGGATACATGACACACTGGTTCAGCTATATTATAACCCCACGACGTGGGTCCCAAGTTACCTATGTGTAGGTCGGTGGGCTGACGGGAAGTGAGTCGGTGCACATGTTCGTGGCCTAAATAAAAATCTGTGCCTGGATTTCCAAATCCGTGCCTGTAATCGTCGTCTACTCTATTGTCAGTGAAATCCACTGACCCATCTCGTCTTCGGTATATCAACTGCGTTGGAATATATGTATATATGTACACATATATACATACATGTATTCATGCTAGAATGTACTGGTATCCCCGACAACAGATCATATCTGTGATACTTAATGACCCTTTAAAGAAATATTGGTATTCGTTATGTGTTTAGTAAGGTGTGCGATTAATGAAGTGTGCGATGTATGAGGTGTGCGGTTAGTGAAGTGTGCGATGTATGAGGTATGCGGTTAGTGAAGTATGCGATGTATAAGGTGTGCGGTTAGTGAAGTGTGCGATATATGAGGTGTGCGGTTAGTGAAGTGTGCGATGTATGAGGTGTGCGGTTAGTGAAGTATGCGATGTATGAGGTGTGCGGTTAGTGAAATGTGCGATATATGAGGTGTGCGGTTAGTGAAGTGTGCGATGTATGAGGTGTGCGGTTAGTGAAGTGTGCGATATATGAGGTGTGCGGTTAGTGAAATGTGCAATGTATGAGGTGAACGGTTAGTGAAGTGTGCGATGTATGAGGTGTGCGGTTAGTGAAGTGTGCGATGTATGAGGTGTGCGGTTAGTGAAGTGTGCGATGTATGAGGTATGCGGTTAGTGAAGTGTGCGATGTATGAGGTGTGCGATGTATGAGGTGTGCGGTTAGTGAAGTGTGCGATTAAGGAGGTGTGCGGTTAGTGAAATGTGCGATTTATGAGGTGTGCGATTAGTGAAGTGTGTGGTTAATGAGGTGTGCGGTTAGTGAAGTGTGCGGTTAGTGAAGTGTGTAGTTAGTAGTGTTTGCCGTATTGACGTGTGTAGTTAGTAGTGTTTGCTGTATTAACGAGTGTAGTTAGTAGTGTTTGCCGTATTGACGAGTGTAGTTAGTAGTGTTTGCCGTATTGACGAGTGTAGTTAGTAGTATTTGCTGTTATTGGCGTGTTTAGTTAGTAGTGTTTGCTGTTATTGACGTGTTTAGTTAGTAGTATTTGCTGTTATTGACGTGTGTAGTTAGTAGTGTTTGCTGTATTGACATGTGTAGTTAGTAGTGTTTGCTGTTATTGAAGTGTGTAGTTAGTAGTGTTTGCCGTTATTGGCGTGTGTAGTTAGTAGTGTTTGCTGTATTAACGAGTGTAGTTAGTAGTGTTTGCCGTATTGACGAGTGTAGTTAGTAGTGTTTGCCGTATTGACGAGTGTAGTTAGTAGTATTTGCAGTTATTGACGTATGTAGTTAGTAGTGTTTGCTGTTATTGACGTGTGTAGTTAGTAGTGTTTGCCGTTATTGGCGTGTGTAGTTAGTAGTGTTTGCTGTTATTGACGTGTGTAGTTAGTAGTGTTTGCCGTTATTGGCGTGTGTAGTTAGTAGTGTTTGCTGTTATTGACGTGTGTAGTTAGTAGTGTTTGCTGTTATTGAAGTGTGCAGTTAGTAGTGTTTGCAGTTATTGACGTGTGTAGTTAGTAGTGTTTGCTGTTATTGACGAGTGTAGTTAGTAGTATTTGCTGTTATTGACGTGTGTAGTTAGTAGTGTTTGCTGTATTGACGAGTGTAGTTAGTAGTATTTGCTGTTATTGACGTGTTTAGTTAGTAGTATTTGCTGTTATTGACGTGTGTAGTTAGTAGTATTTGCTGTTATTGACGTGTGTTGTTAGTAGTATTTGCTGTTATTGACGTGTGTAGTTAGTAGTATTTGTTGTTATTGACGTGTGTAGTTAGTAGTGTTTGCTGTTATTGACGTGTGTAGTTAGTAGTGGTTGCTGTTATTGACGTGTGTAGTTAGTAGTGTTTGCCGTATTGGCGTGTTTAGTTAGTAGTATTTGCTGTCATTGAAGTGTGTAGTTAATAGTGTTTGCTGTTATTGACGTGTGTAGTTAGTTGACGAGTATAGTTAGTAGTGTTTGCTGCTATTGACATGTGTAGTTAGTAGTATTTGCTGTTATTGACGTGTGTAGTTAGTAGTGTTTGCTGTTATTGACGTGTCTAGTTAGTAGTGTTTGCTGTATTGACGAGTATAGTTAGTAGTGTTTGCTGCTATTGACATGTGTAGTTAGTAGTATTTGCTGTATTGACATGTGTAGTTAGTAGTGTTTGCCGTTATTGGCGAGTGCGGTTAATCAGGTATGTATTGAGTGAAGAGTGCGGTTAATGAGGTATGTATTGAGTGAAGTGTGCGATTAAGTTATACGGTGAGTGTTGTGCGACTTATCTAACCGTCCACGCACCCCCGTTACTCTTGAAGTCACAGTTGATCTGAACAGCTTTACCTTTGATGTTCACATAGATATCATAATGATTCAACAGGTGTTGACCGTAACACTGTAATTGTAGGCAGCTCTCGGCTGAATGAAATGTCAAAGGTAAAGAGAGATTAACTGTTATACGATACTATATCAAAGGAATTTCACAACTAGGTTAATAATAAGAGTCAACTATTAATGATATATTTATATACATAATATTTCAATTCAAAACATATTAGGTCAAAGGTTTAAGAACGATGTCCAAACAATATGAAACTGATATTATTGTTCTCATGATGAAAGGTAAAAGGCTATATTCTGATATAATAAATCCGAAAATAACTCGCATTGCAATATAATATTGTATTGTGTGTTTGTTGAGTAGATGTAAAGATCAATCATTATTCAGTGGTTAACACGATAGTAAGTAGTTTCATCATATAATATGTTGGGTATAGGTTAACACAGAGTAGTGCGGGTGTGTATAAGTGTGATGTATGGAGGTTAAATAAAGAGGTGTAAAGTTTGATAAAATACGTTCAGAAATTAAAATAAATAGTTCAATGCTATGAAAGATTTGACAGTATAAATACTTAATACATTTTAAAATTAAATACTATGAATTATTTTTAGAAATGTCCTTTAAAATATTTGTAATTACCAATTATATATTTTAATAATTATTAATTAGATAGTAAATTATTTCTAGAATGTGTAATTTTTTTAACAATACTAAACAATCAATAATTAATGTGAGATCGTCAGATATAAATTACCTTTGCAATTCACTATTTTTTTGCAATTTCCGCTATAAAAGATTGACACAGTTGAAAAAAAATAAATCGTGTTAATTATATTTATAATATATGAGAACATAGTTGTTTATAGGCATTCTGTTTAGTAAACATAAAAATGTCATAGCAACGCAATAAACATAATAAATAATTTATTAATCACTATTAATAAATAAGTGTTAAACGCTAAAGTATTAGTAAATAAAGAATCAATGGATATATGCATACATGTAGTTGCATTTCACTCCTATAATTTTATAATATTATACATCATTGAGTACACCAAAAGTAATGGCAATCCAAAATATAGAAAGAATATATACATATAAGTATAAATTGCAATAGTAGAAGTGATAATAGTATGAATAGTATATACATGGTAATAGTAGTTAAAATCCTATAATTGTCACTCTCTATGTTTATTATAAATATGAGGTTAATCTAAATTATTGACAAATAATATAAACGAATATCGTTTGGATAATTTGTTAATATTATAAGTATCTGGATAATCTACGTAATTACTAATTAAAGCTATGCATTATACCAGTAAATATATTACAAATTTAATAATATTATATAATTATTTAAATAGTTTAAATATGTTATAACAATTTAATATAATTAAATTTAATCATGAGTCATTATTAGTGACTAATTATTATGAAGGTATTTATATTTATTTTTTAAAATTATTATAATATAAATATCATGACTACGTAAATATCATAAATTTAGATACTATATTTATAATAATTTGTTTAAATATATGCATATAATTTATCATAATAAATAAAATAAATAATGTATTATATCTATTATTTATATATGATTATCATATAGTAAATTATCGTTTGATAATAAATGTTTATATTGATAATTTGTAAATAAATAAATAACACAATAGTATTATTAAAATCAATATAAAATTAAAATAAATATTATTTGAGTAAATATTAATAAATGTTTTACAAACTTCTTTTCATTGTAGTAATTTTAAAATATTACTATATATAGTTTCTAATTATCTTATATATTCTATAAATTTAGAAGTTGGCACGTTATTTTTTGAGTTATTTTTTTGAATTCATTGTATAAACTTGTTCACACATAAGTCATTATAAGATATTTTCTTTAAATAATAATAATGTGCAGGATCATATGTCAAACGTCAACGTACATGGATATTACCTTAATATACACTTATTTCTTTAAAAATAAATAATAACATTCTTTTCAATAGTATGCATTTGATTACATCTTTTGTTAATATCATTTGTGTACTAGTAATGTTGTATGATTTAAATTCATTTGTATAAAAATCATTTATATGTATTTTCAGAAATTTTTAAACAAAATCTTGGTTACAGTTGATATATTAGTATTAAATTCCTGGATTGTATGATGTTTTTGTGAGTCATCAACATAGATTTTAGAATATTTATGTTACTAAGTCAGTAGACATTGTACATTTTTATTTCCATTATACGTTTACAAATATTTAATTAATTTATCATTATCTTGATTTAAAAATTCCATTGTACGATTACTAATAGAATTATGTGTTGATGAATTTATATACACATGAAATTGATTTGTAGAATTATAATAAAATATAAAATAAATCATGATTGAATACGCATTAATGAATTCGTAAATCTCAATTGATATAGCTTCTTTTTTAAACATTACTTACAGTAGATACAGTTATTATGATTGATGAAATAAATAAATTTAATATTTAAGTTATCTAGATTTATTTTCACTTAGCTAAATCACATAAACTAAAAATTATTGTTTGTTAATGTATACTTCATTTTTATGGGTACATTTTTAAACACCATATACATATTTTATAAATTTAAAATGTATATAACTAAATACTTTATTATATAATAAATTTCGAATACTCTTAAACATGCTGGATGTAATATTTATATATATATTTAACAGTTTAAAATATACCCAATTGCCTGAAATGTATTCACAAATAGGTACTATACTATTCATTATTAGTATTAATGTATTATTATCAATTGTATCCAACAGTATGATTTATATTTAATATACATTTTTTTGGATACATACCTCAATTTTGCCATTATATAAATGTATCATTAACTACATTTTAAATAAGTAAATGCAACCTTGTATTACAATTAATCTCCATCTAATTATTTAAATATTATTAATATATTAATATTAATAAATTAGTTTAATTATGAATTTATTTATTTTTAATAACTCTACTATTCTGTAATTTAACAGTAATGTGTATGAAACTAAACGAGACTACGTTTGGAGATCATAGAATCATAGGAACAAACATGTATTATATAACTTTTAATATCAATAAGAAAAGATTTTAGAATAGAATTTAAAAAGTCTAAACTAAATTAGTAAAATATATGAAAATACTGAGTAATAGTATCTAACAATATTAACTATAAATAGTATGTAATTTATTTTTTGAATGTATGTCATTTATTTATTTCTAAAATTGATTTTCAAATTAAAGATGGAATTGATAATAAAATAATTAAATTACTCATTATATATTAAAGTAACTATGAAAGTAAATATTATTATCTACATTATCATAATTCGCTAGTAGTGTAAAAATAATATCTCAATTAAAATTATTATATTCTTAAATAATAGAAATTCATTAAATTCTTTATTAGATGGTTTAATTTAAGATTTTAAGATTATTTATATAGTAGATCACTATAGTATATCTTATCAAGATATATTTATATAAAAAGTAAATATTATATCGTGGAATTCGAATTTAGGATTTATACTAGTTTTAGTTAATTATTAATTATTGAATTGTTGAAATTTCAAGATATATATATATATATATATATATATATGTATATATATATATATATATATATATATATATATATATTATTTATATATATGGGATGTTTATTATGTGCGGAATTATCGAGAAAATTCTTTACTAATACTCTGCAACATATAACATCAATTTTTATCGATGCGAATTGCATGGAAATATCGTTTATTATAAACTGTATACAGTTGTAATATATTGACAAATCTACAACATTAATTTGTAGTAAATTATCTTACGCTATTTATATATAATTATTATTTTTTAATATATATCGAATTAACAGTTAGTTCTATAAGAAATATTACTAAATTAATTATATGTGAGAATTACTTATAGATGACAAACAATATTATACCAGCATAAATAGAAAAATATAATATTATAGAATAATGGTTATACGAGATGAAAAAATATTTTATTGACCATAGTTATCCCAAATTATGGTTATAACCATGACATATTATAATAAATTACATTGATATTGAAGGATAAATATAAATGTATAACCAATTAGTTTAACTCAGATAATCGAAATATATCCCTATATTAATACACGTAATATAACAGAAAAATGAATCATGAAAATATTTCGACTATACTACCACTTCGTAAAATTCAAAATAACAACTACAATTGTATATCTTAAAAGAAATAAGAATTAATACTCCATACTTGAAGTTAAACAAGTATTTTGAAATTAGATGATGATAATATTATTTCTGATAAAGTGGCATATACAAATTGTATAATTAATAGAATAAATAGGTATGTGTCAGATTGATGTGAGTATGCTTGATTTTTTAGAATAATACTAATCTATATAAATATGTCGGAATTTTATATCATCATTTAACTAAATGTGAAAATGTTAAATGCAATATTTATAATAAATACAATTTTATTTTGTATTCATTTACCGTTAATTGTCAAGTAATTATAATAATTTGGAAATAATATAGCACATTAAATAATTCATATTGGTATATTGGATATCTATAATTTAATTCATCTTTGAAATTAGTTTAAAATTATCTAATAAATTATATCTATTAAATGGATGATATATATTTTAATAAATATTCGGTAAATATTTCAATAAAATGTGTACAATTTTATCAAATCTATAAAAAAGATGTCAAACTGTTTGTATGTCTCCTATTTTTTATAGAAAATACAAATATAACTTATATATAAAGTTGGACGAAAACATTATTTAATTAATTCCAGACCATTACATTTAATGAAAAATTAACTAAATTTATAGAATTCATTATTTAAGTAAACATATAAAAAAAATACTAACCAAATTTAAAATTACGAATACAAATAAATATGGTTTTATGTAAAATTTAAACCTATGTTACTTATTTGGAGTAAATGAAATGTTAGGATATAATTTAGATAAATATATTTACTACATAAGTTAATTCCAATTATTGAAATTTTATCATATATTAATAATATAAATATAAAATACAAATATATTGTACATTTTTTACTTTTTAAAATCAAATAACAACAATCTATTCTCAAGCTGTTATAGTATACTCACTATCCTATAATAGTATTAACTTGTAATAGTTATTTGACAATTATTTAATATAATTATTTGTGGATAATTTACAATCACCATTTAGTTGTATATATACATATATTTACGGAGTGTTTTTGATTATACTCTAAGTCAATGTATTTCTAATAATTATCATTTTGTTTTATTGTCTCTTTTCTATAAAAGTTCTAGACCAAATTAACAAAAATTTACAACAATTTATATATAATAAAACTTTATTTTAATTATATAATAATCTTAGAGTTCCATTTATTATATATATATATATATATATATACTATGTGTGTACTTTATATTAGTATAGTCATAATAAAATAGTAATTACAATGACAATATAATTGACTATTGTATATTATAGCAATACATATAAGACTAATAATATTAGCTACAATTATTTATTATAATTTAATATAGATTCATAGACTATTATGTTCATAATGATATCACAATATTTATTATTTACCGGTATTAAATTACACGTTCAAGTACTTAACCATAGACATTAATACGGCAAATAATTAATAGTATTAATAAATAAGTATATAATATTATTTATACGTATATATCTATAAATCTCTTTGAGTTCTGAAATATATTATATAATAGTTAATATTATAATATTATCATATATATAGAACCATTTTTATATAGAGTATTATATAAATCGATGGGCTATAGTAAATAAACATATTATATATGGATTACTTTAATCGGGTATTATCCTGTTAGTATATACAATGTTTTGAAATTCCTCACAAATCTATTAATATGTGTTTCTCTATCTAAATCATTTTATACACTTCTCATTACTTTTTACTATCTCATTATTTTGCATATATTATTTCCCTATATAGCTCTTCGCATCTATTATTTCCTTTCTCAAAACAGTTCTTACAAATTGTTATTCATGCTTTACTTTCTCAGTATTTTTCTTTCCTTTCTTACAACTTCTCATATATGTTTTACTTTTTTTTAAATAATTGTTTACCAATTCTCATTACTTTTCTACTTTCTCGCAATTTATTTTTCCTTCTTAGTTTAACATATTATCAATACCTTATTTTCTTTCATTTCGCAACTCATCTGATCTTGCCTAGTTAACAAATGTTCATACTTTATTTATTTAGGTATCATTTATATTCTATTATATACTTTTTATTTTTATTTATCACTTATTTCTCATAACATCTCATTTCTTATTTTCTTATCGCTAATTTCACTATATTATTTCTATGCATATCAGTTAACACCTCTTCTATACTTTCTCATTATTCCACATTCATATTTGTCTTCTCGAGATTTGTATACCTTCTTTCCATTCTCATTATTCATTATATCTTATTTCCTGTACTCTTCATCCCTTATTACATTTCTTACAACTTCGTACGTCTTATTTCATACTTAACAATTTCTCATTCCTTCTTTACTTTCTCTTATCATCCTTTCTTACACGTATCACCACTCCCTATTCCTTCTTTTCATTCATCGTTTTTAATTATGTTTCTTTACTAATTACTAATCATCCCTCCCTCGCTTTATTACTACTACTGAAACAGTATGTCCTTTAAACATATTTAATCCATTATTTACCTTTTCGCTTTATATTTATCATAATTTCTTAGCCTATTCCGTATTTCTAACACATTACATTTCCCTTCTTGTCTAATATGTCCCTTCTAACATACAATCCTCTACCATTCATGTGAAATCCTTATTACGATTCACCACCCCTACGTAATAATTATCATCACTTTTTAACCATAATAATAGTCTCAATTCTGCATAATATTAAATAGTCAACTTTAAAAATCTACTATGATCAAGTATCTTATTTAGTAATGCTAATAATAAATTATACTTTTTCAATTATTTACTAATTCTATGTGATTTAAGCTTCATTAAAAATCGTGCCTAGTATATATTAATCTTAGATATAGATTGTTTTCTGATATATACGAACTTCAGATATGAATACGTATGATGCAGTGTGTATGTATATCCATTCTAGAATATATGCAATCAATATAAAATATCCCTAATAATTAACATTAACAATTAACTTATGCTATAAGATATGATTTTTGCATTTCAATAACCAATTTCAATATAATTATTGTAATTCATTTTTAGTAACTTATCACTATTAATTTTATATATTCGTGATTATAATAGCCAATATGTTATAGTTTGCCAGTACATTTCTTATTAATTTATATAATTTTGAAAATACAATTTATATATACCCTATTTACCTATTTAAAAGTACTAATCCTTTTATAATTATTTCTATAATTATATATCAACATATGAACTATATATAATCAGTGATTATTTAAATAATGAATGGCATAGTAACATAATTATCAATATTTATAATTATACTTATAAGTATTACTGTAGTTATGTATAACGAGATATTCATTATCATGAAAATCATTATTATTAATTAGATACATGATATAATGTTTTCCTTTATTTTTATGTTATCTATGATAATGAACTCCGGTGCATACAATTATATAATAATATAGATATCTATATTAATCTACAAACCACTTAAAATCCACATTATATTTCTATAAATAACTAAACAGACAATGGAACGAAAAACATATCGTAATTGGCAGAATGTTAATCCGAGTGCAGTAGCATGTACTAATATACGTAAAATAAATTCCCAACTCTCAAGTATCGATAAACATATACTGTTAAACGTATATTCAAAGAAATAAATTATAATTCCAGACGACATATTTTAAAGAGAAAAAAAGAGTTTTCTGCTGGTTAATTATCGGTGAAATACAATCTAGAATGCCCCTCCCAATCGAGATGACGGTCACTTATGATATATATCAGTCTAACTCGTTTTGGCTCACTAAACAAAGTACTATTTAACCGATACAAGAATGTATGGTTACATAATGCGATGATAATTGAAAGAAAAAAGAAAGTTATACTAATAGTAATATATAAATTGTAATTTTTATTAATTTATATGATATTCATCGTCATAGAAATTCTATATACGTATTGTTTGCTATATTATATTAAGAATTAGATTATTATGAAATACTAAATTATACAAATAAGAATATACTAAAAGCTATATACATTAATTCCAATAATATATTGAGAATGTAAATTTTCAATTGCATTACGGTTATATTTAAAAGACATTCATACTTTATATATATATATATATATATATATATATATATATATATATATATATATATATATATATATATATTACGGTGCATTATAAATTTTGTGAAATATAAAAAGTAAATCAATATATATATATATATACATAATTAAATACAATTGTTAATATTGAAGAGTTCTTAGGAAATTTTGAATTGCAAATATATATTTTATTTATACTAGTTAATACTATTATTAGTTGAATTTATAAGCTCTTCTCTTTCTCTCCCCTCCATCCCTCCCTTCCTCCCTCCCGAAGAGATTACACTATCCTATCATGTGGCGCGATTAAAATTTACGGTGCGTTCTAAATTTTGTAAAATATAAAAAGTAAATCAAATGTATAATATAATTAAACTGTATAGAAAACACTATATTAGTTTGATGTAATAAATAATAATATATCAACTTACTATATATGCATATATATTAACTTCATAAAATATACCTTTTAGCAATATATCATATGCGAATATTGCGTAATATCGCTATTTCAGTACATTTGTAAGTCTTGCCGGTGTTTTATGCTGTCGATTTATCAACGAATGATTGTAATTGAACACTTCTATTACCGATGACTAATTTAAGCCACGCAGTTTTCTATAAATATATATTAGCTAATGTTAAGCAAATCACCGATGAGCTCGTTTAATTGATCGCAGAGATAACAGGTTCACCGGAAATCGCGTAAAACATAGCTAATGTGTAGTCGTGTACATATCTAGGACTAATTGGCTAAAGGTTTGGTTACATTAGAACGGCACGAGTGACAGGAATATACACTTCGAGAATACTATGCCAATTTAAGAAACTGCGGGAATTATGGTGATTATTATGGGAGAGGCTAGTGTTGAAAGTAATAGGGTGGGATACGAATAACGCCCACAGGCGGTGATAATAGTAAGATGGGGCTAGGAGATGTGGGTCGAGCATTATAGTAAGATTGGCAGAAATCAGCATTTCATTTAAGGAACCATTCTAATAGGCTAGCTAGGTCGGGGCCTGACCCGATAATGGTAGGGTGGCTTATAACCGATAATATGATAGGGATTATAATAAGGATGTAAAGCGAGTATGATAAGTGGTTATTATGTTAGTTATTAGAGAGAGTATGGATAATGAAATATTCGTACACCATATCAGCGATTCAACATGAGTGCATATAACCTTAAATAAAACAGAATAAATCGCGGTCTAATTACTAATTAATAACAAACTAGTATGTATATATGAATTGAATTTACAACAGATGTTGTT
>OZ038317.1:19964608-20089608 GCA_964035775.1 Osedax frankpressi
CTAGACAATACATAGTTGTACTTTAAAAAAATATACTAATCTAAATACTATTGTTTACATTTTATATATACATATTAATTATATGTATTAAGTGAATACACATGTCGTACATTCTAATATTATTTATACATAAATATTTATTTAACAGTTACATACAATATATTTTAATATATATATATATATATATATATATATATATATATATATGTGTGTGTATAGATGTATATAGTAATGTATTATATATTATATTATCGTAATTACAATTATTAATTTATATTAATATTATTTTTACATATTTGTATTAAAAATATAACAATATATTCTTATTTTTAAAACGTAGGTTTTTTATACAAATTATTGTAAAATATTGTTATCATAAGAACGTGTACATTGTACATTGTACGTACAATGTACATTGTACATATAATATCATATTATGAAATATATGGAATATAATATAATTTGTACAATAATTAATAAAATGATTTATTAATAATAAAGTATATAATAATATAATATATCATGCAAATAATATAATCTAGAAATTATAATATTCCTCATTTAATATTAATATTAATTTATGAACTATCAAAATTTCTTGATCAAATAGGATAAAACATATTTTAACAGTTTATTAGTCCAACTTCGTGTATTGGTTCATTCATCAATTGAATATAGTAAACACTAAGTTGTTTATAAACACTCGAGTCGATACGGTCATACGTAAACAATAGCTAAAAGCACCTTGACTTAGTGTATCTATTTCATAATTTCAAACTTAAATGAAATAATAAATCGTTAAATAATCTCGCTTTGCATTATATATTAGCATTCCATAAGTCACTAACCACCTGCTGATATATAATGATCTATCTATACATACTCATTGACACGTTCTACACGATATCATACGATTTATTACTTCATTATGTCAGAAATGCGCATGTTCGAGTATCGATGTTTATTATCCCTGACAATGGTTTAATGGCACGTTAATATTAATTTGTTTACACTGCCATGTACACCGTACAACAGCGTACGGCTTATTTCGTATAATTTACGCTGTACACCTTAAAGGACATTATAAACAATCCTGAGCTTTTCGCCGCAGTGAAACGGTACGTATTAATAAACCAATAACGACGTGAGTTACACCCGGCGCCATAGAACTACAGGCCTGTACCAATTTAATATTAGAACTACACCGAAATATTTATACGACTTGTCGCGTAATGTTCAGTAAAAACCTATGAAATCCTGCAAGGCTTTCAATAATGATAGGCCGTAGCCAATTATCCTGACTCGCTGGATATTAAATCACAATTGCTTAACTAACGAGAGTTACCTCACTATATTTAACTTCTACGATATATGCGTTGGTCTAATTGTGAATGACGGGCATTGTTTATTTGGCTGCGATGAGAGAAAAATGATTTAATTTAAGAGTGTATAGTTATTTAAAATCTAATCCAATTCAAATGAAGTGTACTAACGAAATGTTCAAATGTACATTCACCCTAGAGTACAATAAACACATGTGAGTTATTCGAGTATACTCTACTAATGAACAACCGATGTATGGCAAAAAATAAAGAAAGCCATAATCATATATTATCGAAATTCTAAAATACGTTAATGTTACTTTCTATTTCTTCTAAAATGGATTTGTAACCCGACTCTAACTTTACTATACCAGCTAACATATTATGTGTATAAGTAAGTATCGAGGTACAGTCTAACCCGAATGCACTATGGTATTTATAAAATATTAGCGCTCTAGGTATCCATATCACACGAACCCCAAGCTTTGGCATCGTTATGTAGGTAAATATCCCAGTAAACCACTTTTTTCTATGCCATCCTCTCATCGCACGCGCCCCCGCGGATTCCCTTACCGCTCCACACGTCGTACTCGACGATTCATAACCCGGGCTTCCCTCGACCACACTCGCCGACTCACTCACCGCCCCAAACCTCTCGGGTTCATCGCCGTACTCAACGCAAACATACCGATACCCTCACATCGCGAGAATTTATCTCATTGACCCAAATTCTCATCGACTTTTTAAACGCATGTTTATTCCTAATAGTTCATTCTCGGAGATCGGGTTACGTTAGGTTTTTTACAAACACTATTTACGTATTATCCGTATTTCTTGTTTACCTATGTGTTGGCAGAGTATCCGATGTGAGTTAGACCGTGATTAGGTACCCGCGAGCTTTTGTAAATATCCTGGATCCGGATCATCCGATAACTAGATCAACAAACATTCTAACTAAAATGTGTATATTTGCTGTATATATACTAGAACTATATTTATTATTTTTATATATCATAATCTATCATTATCAAACTTTTTAAATGATAAAACATTAGGAGAAATAAATAGTTATGAAATAGGGTACTTCATAATAGGGAAATAGATGTAATATAGATTATGTAAATAATTTGTAATAATATAGATGATAAAAAATACTATACGAACCAAGAAATATTGTGTAATATGTTTTACATATATGAATAAATATTTAAGTTGTACAAAATGTAATATTCGTAGATTATACTACACGTATGTAGGTATACATATACACGTAGTATTTATATTATTGTTATTATTTAGTATTTATATTATTAGGTTATTATTATATAATAAAGTAAAAATATCATTTACTTATATATATTATATACTTGTATAACAATTTATATTGGTAAGACTATCTTGCTTGTTCAGCAAGAATTATTAGAGCTAATTATATAATTATTATAAATTTGTCACATTATAATAAATCTTTAAAGCAATTGTAGTTATTTTGTTATATAATATAAGAGAACATATATTTTATATGGATACATATAAATATATTTAAATTGTATTATAATTATATTTTATTTTATATAATTACATAATAATTTATAATAGTTACGTCATCCGGTTAAACGACACACTGTTAGTTTGCTTGGTTTAATATCTTGTCATAGGTGTATTATTATCATACATTATTAAAAAAATAAATATCATATATTTTAATAAGAAATAACTTTAGCAATGGCTCTTTTAAATACCAGTTAATTGACAGAGAACATCAATTTGGAATGTTTCACCCGGATAGAATTGCCGCGCAAACATTATTACGGAAGTTTGCAATAACCAAAATTAAATATAATATTTTGTTTATATTTACTAAAAAAAACTTTAAGTGCATATTAGTTTAATGAAGAGTGTATGTTTATAATTTAAAGATATCAAACAAAATATAATATTTAAGATATATATCGAATATATATTTGTAAATATTAATATAAATACGATTACCAATAGATATAATATTATAAAAAACATGATATATCAGATGATATGAATTAATCCAATATCGTAATTTATAATTAATAACTTAATAGAGTGAATATAATATTCAATTTATCTTTTATTATATACATTTATTGGTAGTTGTCGTACTTTAAGTTATTATTATTCCGAATGAATGTAATCTATAGTATATGTCCTATTCATGATATATTTAAAAGCCTTTTGTATTATAATTGAAATAGTTTGGTTTCGATAAAAGAATTTTTCGAAGTAAAATAAATCTTCTTAATTATTATCTTCTTAAATGTTAGCCCATAAAGTCTACTACCATTCTATAGAATAAAATAATAAAAAAGAATATGCTCTAACATTTGTCTAATCACTAGAGTACACAGAAAACGTATATCCCAACTAACATATGGCGTACGATGTAGTTTGCATAAGGTATACATTATGTATAAGTGTATATATTATGTATATAATAATTATTAAAATAATGTTGATAAAATATAATATGTTAAAAATAATATTGATACACATTTTAGTCTGAAATAACATAAATTTTTTATTCTAATAAATTAACTAAACAATTACTTAGCTTTGATAAATCATTGATATGTTTTAATGAAATATGCAGTCAATAATTATATTTCTAAATCTATTAAATTTTAATGGTTAACCATGTTTATCTATTGTTATAGTATCTATCTATTTTTAATTTAACATGGCAGATAATTGATAACACTTTATTAAATTAGTAATTAATATATATATACCATCTTATTTAAAAAAAAATAATTTCAACAATAATAATAGAAATTAGAGGTAATCTACTTTACAGTTTATTTCTAATACATAATTATGTTTTACCTTAATTCAGTTCCTACATTATAGTCGATAACATATTATTATTTGGTGTATTATAACATCACTTAATAATTAATTAGTATTTCGAGTAATCATTATAATTAACATTATAATTAAATGACGTGTTATAATTTAAAAATACATTTCTATGTGCAATATGCAAAGCATATTATCATACTATATTATACTATATTATCCTATATTATACTATATTATACTATAATATACTATATTATACTATATTATATTATATTATATTATATTATACTATACTATACTATATTATATTATATTATACTATATTATACTATACTATACTATATTATACTATACTATACTATATTATACTATACTATACTATACTATACTATACTATGATATACTATACTATACTATACTATACTATACTATACTATACTATACTATACTATACTATACTATACTATACTATACTATACTATACTATACTATACTATACTATACTATACTATAATATACTATACTATACTACACTACACTATACTATACTATACTATACTATACTATACTATACTATACTATACTATACGATACTATACGATGCTATGCTATGCTATGCTATGCTATGCTATGCTATACTATACTATACTATACTATACTATACTATACTATACTATACTATACTATACTATACTATACTATACTATACTATACTATACTATACTATACTATACTATACTATACTATACTATACTATACTATACTATATAAGTATACTACTAGTAATATACTATTAAGAATTTATGAAAAATATTGATACTAATCTTATAATATATATGATCGCAATGTATTATATAAATATATTTTATATTATTTAATATTAAATTAATATAACTATAGCAAATATTACCTTAGTAATATCGTACTATATTATAATCAAACTCTACTAGAATTATTTGATGTTTATATATATCTTATATAAATATATAATTAATATGTGTTGCATTCAGTATGACAATAAATATGCCAAAATATAATAAATAAAACCACTAGTTTGTTTACTAAAGTTACAATGGGTCACATTCATTATGACAATAAGTATTACACAATATAATAAATAAAGTATTTGTTAACTGCAGTTCCTATTTAGCGTCAATCGTTTTGTAAACAATCCGTATTATGTAAGATAATTAAGAATAATGTAGTGCAAAAATGACATTTTATACATAACATTTATTTTAGTAATAACTAGTCTGCCGCATTTCAAAGTATAGCTTTTATTCATATATGTCATTTATTACTTCCATTCGCATAATTAATTTCTGTATACAAAGTTAAAATGCAGAACTAAATTTCGAAATTGACCATTATGCCCAGTGTCTTTTAACGGCTGATCTAAATTACTTACACAGGGCTAATAATACTTCTTTACTAAGATCACATGCTATTTTACAGCTTTTATTTACACTTCGTATTGTTTTTACCCGAGATGACCGCTATAGTAACCGTAAAAATACTATTTTTACTTTGCGTATTCACTACTGTTAAATTAAAAGAGATAGCTTTCGGTACTAGAAATACAATAATATGGTTCTTAAATAATTTAACCAAAGAACCAATAATTAAATTTAAAATTCACGTGTGAATAGATATTTTTAGTTGCTGATTTGGATGATTCAAAAGTTGTATTTCTATAATTAACTATTTAAGAACATATATAAGCTTAAATGTACTAAAAATATAATTATATATAAATAGCCTACATGTTTATTATGTTATAACAATCTTAAATTAGTAGTAATATAATGATATATAATGACAATAATATATTATTAATATAGTTATAATGAGTGTAACATAGTAGTACTATATAGATAAATAGATAATAAGTTTATTGGATGAACAAATGATAATTCATATAATTCGACATGCAATAAATAAAAAAGGTACAAATAGGTGAATAATATTAGAATTATTGAATCCACACGTTTTTAAAATAATTTTGGAATACACTTTATGGAGTTTAATGATTGACATTGGAAATAATTTGTAAACTTAACTTGTGAATATTGGTATGAATTTAGTATTAACTTCATGTTCAGGTAATGATGAAACTCGAGTTTCATAAAGTAGCTACTCTTTAGATTATGCGTTCTATTATTTAAAATAATATTTGATCATAATTTCTTCCAAGATTCACTTCTGGACGTGTTATTGTATATTTCAACACCATAAAGAAGACCTACATTATATAGAGTATTAATCACCTCGAAGTATACTATAATATCGGAATATTCTCTGCGGGAGTTAAGTGAATTGATATTTAGAAATTGAAGTTTGAAATTATAGCAGAGGAATTTAAGTTGCAACGATAACAATTTTTACTAATTAATTTAATTTGAACACTTTCAACTAGTTTTCATAGGCCTCGATAATAGAGTTGGATACACATGGGAGATCAAAATATCTTTAACATCCAATGACCAAATTGTAAAGAGCCTAATTTGAAGATTGTTTTTATGATAATTATGCTTGATATAATATACATAATATAGTTGTAATATATTTATAATAATTATTATATAATAGTAATATATTTATAATAATTATAATATAATAGTAATATATTTATAATAATTATAATATAATAGTAATATACTTATAATAATTATAATATAATAGTGACATAAATATAATGACCATAAGAGTAATGATGATTGTAATATAGTTATAATGACATTCTATATTATTACTATAGTTGTAATATATATATATAAGTTTAATGATATTATTATAGTAATTGCATACTTATAATTAGTATACAATAGTATTAATATAGTTATGATGGTTATTATATAATAATACTAGTTATAATGACAATTTTATGGTAGTATTATATTTTAATTATTGTAATGTAATAGTAATATAGTAATATAGTAGTATAGCTGGCAATATAGTAGTAATAGAGTTATACAATTAAGTTGTAATGCATATTATTAAGTAGTTGTCCGAGAACATGTAATACATATACTTTGATATGACTACTTTGATATGACAATCGCTTATGCTAATTAATAGTATACAAAATTAATTTAAATTTATTGAGAACATAATATACGTATAATGAACTAGTTAAATTAATATATTTTAATTAATACAATATTATTTATATACATTATCAAAATTATTTTCCTACATTATTGTATTATTACAAATTGTATGAATTTAACTATATAATATACAAATCAGACGTTTTCTTGTATAGTATTTTATCATTCTTCATCTCCACAATTAGGTTAACATTATAATGAATTAAAAGTTACAAACATTTAACTTCGCTATTATTCATATTTAACGGGTTTTAATCACTTATAAATAATATATAGCTATATAAGTAATATATAGCTATTGGCTATTATTAAATCCGATATATTATGCAATTAATCAGCTATAAATTACGTAATAAATCAATAGCCCATGTATTCGATTTCTAGTATTCAAAGAAACATTGTCATATCATGATTGGCAGTTACGAGACCACGCCCAGCTCGAGTACTAAGTGAACTCTCTTTCGCTCTTATCACGCGCGCTAGCTTCGTGCGTGCGTTCTCTTACATTCTCCCTCTGCGTTGGCCCGCGTATAAAAGCTAGGTTCTCGCCGGATCGCAATCATTGAGACATAGATATGACAGTCACAAGAACCGCCTTAGCTGCCGTAGGATCCCTGAAGTCAACGCAGCGTACACTACAAGATCTCCAGGGTCCGCAATGCATTCCCTTACTCGGCAACTTCCTGCTCTACCTCAAAAAGGAGAACAGAGGTTGTTTACACAAGGCGCTGGTTAGAAATATAGATATATTCCCAATATCGACTAGTTAAATATTAAATAATCGCACATATACATTAACTGGTTATCTGTATACCATATTCTTTTATTGATAAGAAAATAAGTAAGGAATGGGCGTAGTTAGTTAGTAAACAAATATCTTTGTTATTAAAATCAATCCCATTATCATAAAAATATTGAAATAATTAAATAATAAAATTTACTAATAAGCAAAAATAATTTTCAATTTTTTATATTCACTTTATTTTGAAACTGTTAATTTAAATTGTTTTACGCAACATATTGTAAATATTAATCAAGAATAATATAGAGTTTGGATTATGTATCATTTACTGGAAACAACTTCATTCACACTTTCTTTTTACTATTTATTACAATGTACCTAATGCAGAGTACACTGTACAGTGTACACTATATAGTGTACACTATACAGCGTACAATATAAACTGTACATTAAACAGTGTAAACCCTACATCGTACAACGTTCACAGTACTACATACACTGTATGTCATACAGTGTTCTGTGTTCACTGCATAAAGAATAAATGTTCGTAAATGACCTCGATATCACCTACTTTGTGATCAACACCATATCTCAAATCACTAATTATTTATTATGACCATTTATTTATATCCTGCCACTTTAAAATAGAATATTATATAATTATTAAGTAACACAACGTGTGTTATCTTAGCATAGCGTCATATGATAAACGTATGTGATCAATATTCGAAGTATTTGAATAAACGTGCCCATGCGTGCTAATAGGGTGCCTGGAGAATGTGTGGTATGCCTCTATATTTATTGTATTCTTCTGGAATTCGTCTCTTCCACACCGTGCTTTATTTGGTTGCATTGCTATTACGTGAAACTATGCAACGTGTACTATATAACTTATATAACTATAAAAACTGCCCGACCTATATTCACCCTGCATCCCACCTTCAACCCGCCCACATCCTACCTACAACCAGCTGACACCCAGTCGATACCCAGTCAACACTCAGTCAATACCAAGTCAACACCCAGTCAACACCCAGTCAACACCCAGTCAACACCCATTCAACATCCAGTCAACACCCATTCAATACCCATTCAACATCACGTCAACACCCAGTCAACACCCATTCAATACCCAGTCAATACCCAGTCAACACCCAGTCAATACCAAGTCAACACCCAGTCAATACTCAGTCAATACCCAGTCAACACCCAGTCAACACCCAGTCAACACCCATTCAACATCCAGTCAACACCCATTCAATACCCATTCAACATCACGTCAACACCCAGTCAACACCCATTCAACACCCAGTCAATACCCAGTCAACACCCAGTCAATACCAAGTCAACACCCAGTCAATACTCAGTCAATACCAAGTCAACACCCAGTCAACACCCGTTCAACATCCATTTAACATCCAGTCAACACCCATTCAACACCCAGTCAATACCCAGTCAACACCCAGTCGACACCAAGTCAATACCCAGTCAACACCCAGTCAATACCCAGTCAACACCCATTAAACACCCAGTCAATACCAATTCAACATCACGTCAACACCCAGTCAATACCCAGTCAATACCCAGTCAATACCAAGTCGATACCCAGTCGATACCCAGTCAACACCCAGTCAATACCCAGTCAATACCCAGTCAACACCTAGTCAATAACTAGTCAATACCCAGTCAACACCTAGTCAATAACTAGTCAATACCCAGTCAATACCCAGTCAACACCTAGTCAATAACTAGTCAATACCCAGTCAACACCTAGTCAATAACTAGTCAATACCCAGTCAATACCCAGTCAATACCCAGTCAATACCCAGTCAATACCCAGTCAATACCCAGTCAATACCTAGTCAATACCTAGTCAATACCCAGTCAACACCCAGTCAATACCCAGTCAATACCCAGTCAATACCCAGTCAATACCCAGTCAATACCCAGTCAATATCCAGTCAATACCCAGTCAATACCCAGTCAATACCCAGTCAATACCCAGTCAATACCCAGTCAATACCCAGTCAATACCAAGTCAATACCCAGTCAATACCCAGTCAATACCCAGTCAATGCCCAGTCAATACCCAGTCAATACCCAGTCAATACCCAGTCAATACTCAGTCAATACCCAGTCAACACCTAGTCAATAACTAGTCAATACCCAGTCAATACCCAGTCAATACCCAGTCAATACCCAGTCAATACCCAGTCAATACCCAGTCAATACCCAGTCAATACCCAGTCAATACCCAGTCAATACCCAGTCAATACCAAGTCAATACCCAGTCAATACCCAGTCAATACCCAGTCAATGCCCAGTCAATACCCAGTCAATATCCAGTCAATACCCAGTCAATACCCAGTCAATACCCAGTCAATACCCAGTCAACACCCAGTCAATACCCAGTCAACACCCAGTCAACACCCAGACAACACCCAGTCAACACCAAGTGAACACCAAGTCAACACCCACTCAATACCCAGTCAATACCCAGTCAATACCCAGTCAATACCCAGTCAACAACCAGTCAATACCCAGTCAATACCCAGTCAATACCCAGTCAATACCCAGTCAATACCCAGTCAATACCCAGTCAATACCCAGTCAATACCCAGTCAATACCCAGTCAACACCCAGTCAATACCCAGTCAACACCCAGTCAACACCCAGACAACACCCAGTCAACACCAAGTGAACACCAAGTGAACACCCACTCAATACCCAGTCAACACCCAGTCAATACCCAGTCAACACTCCAGCCAAATCCACAACTACTACCCCATCCCTATGCGTGCTAAATTACGCCACGCCTTCATACCTACTACACGATACGTTGCGTGCGCCAAGTACCAGACTAAACTCAAATAAATCCACTCGTCTAGCCAACATTTATAATACATTCGGAGCTATAACAGTTCCACTAGAGTTTGAGGAGGTGACGAAATTGCCGAGAACAATATATATTAAAGATAGAATACGATGCAGAATAAAAAGACGTTATTTATATATAATAGATATTGTAATTCCATTGTTGTTTATATGCACGACTCGACTTACACTGTACGACAAAACTGTTGACACAAAGTAAGCATTGTAAACCTCTAGGCGGGTCAAATTTATTAGACAATTGATCAGTGTAGCGGGCAGTAGATGCGAACAATGGTCGCCGTTATTTATGTACAGCGAAATGAATTCCGAGATGACACTATTCTAAAATAGTTTCAAGAAGTTACGTAATTTAACAAATGAAAATATCGACTTAGTTTGCTGAGTGATCTCTTGGCATGGGCAATCTTATTAATATATCTTAATGTAGTTGTTTGCGGACGTGAACATAATCCACGATGTATAGATAATGGTCAACTTATTAGGTGACCACGTAGGTGATAAGTAAATGATTGTATACGTAGTTATCATGTTGTGTAATACATACAGATTGCTATATTAAATATATTATAGTAAATATATTATATTAAATACATTATAGTAAATATATTATAGTAAATACATTATAGTAAATAAGTTATAGTAAATATATTATAGTAAATAAGTTATAGTAAATAAGATATAGTAAATAAGTTATAGTAAATAAGATATAGTAAATAATCTATAGTATCCATATATTCTATGGCAAACTATTAATAGTTACTCGAATCCACTCTGGCGCCCGTTGCAAGCTTGCACCGGATAATGATTGTATCTTTACGTTATCGGCATGTATTTATAAGTTTGCACTCCGGTATCGATCCGTTTGAATAGCTGTCGATAAGCGCGAGGTACTATTGATTGTGTACTTTCACAACTTTATTCGTTAAATCTGGCGGGACCCTCCCACACGCGGAATACCAATTATGAAAGACCGTTTACTTTTTTTTTAGATTATCACACGTGATTCCTTTTCTTTCTATATAAACATGTCTCACTTTATACTTGTCAAACGATTATATTTGACAGTTCTCGCTAAATCTCACTAATAGCACTACTCTCGTTCTCACCCTTTTAAGGCCGACCTTTCGATAGAATTCGTGCTATTGAATATCTAGCTCATTCTTACTTTTATTCTTATCTTATTTCCTCTTCCACAAGTCAACATATGGATGTTTATCTTATTATATTTCAAATGCTATGCTTTCTTAATAATATGTATAATATAGATTATCTTTCTAAATATCTTTATGGTGATCTCATCGTGAAATAAATATCCACGACTTCGAATTTAAATATGCACGTTTTCTGCCATGTTATCTCTGTCAGGTTGGGTTCATTTCGGAAATATCTATTTATAGATATGACGTAATGGCGAGACTTTTTTTTAAAACTAAATCGAATACCTTATGGCGACAACTCTAATTGCAAAATTGCAAAATTGCAGTGCAATCTATACATTCGAATAGTAGATATCGGTATGAGTTAGTCTTTGAACATTCTACATATGTATTCGTGATCATGCATGCGCATGCGTCTAAACAATCTAGTCATCCGATGATATCTCGCAGAGATGTGATCTCTCGATGATCTCGGCGGCTTCTCTCGTATTATATAACAAGTGAGGAATGTCGGAAAATTAATTATTTTCATTGTATATACGATTCTGCATACATTCATATCTGTTTCTATTTCTCATTTGGATATTTAAAATTTAATTTCTCTCGATATTCGATTTTTTAATAATATACTGTAAATCTAATAAGTTGAAAATCGGAATGTATTGAACCAAAAATGATATAGTAAATATGAGATAACCTCGATATCAATTTCTATACATAAGTGAGTTATGATGTAGAGATTTTGCGTACATATCATGGTATTTATTTATTTATTTTCCAACTGATCGGCAAATCATTACAAAGCCGAAGATAAATATAGATCTGAATAGTTATTTGACAGATCACCGTTATATAGTGGAGTATCGCTAAACTATCTCTTTAGAATAATAATTAATTGGTTATATATTGCTAGCATTTACAATGTGCAATATAAGTTGTAACACACCGTATTGCTTACCTGACGTTATAACTACCCGTTTCTATATTTTTATTGGTAGTAGTATTAATGGAATTATAAAGTACTATCCTGAAATATCTTATTTTAATATTGATGACGTTTTTCTAGGCGAAAGAACACGATAAATATGGACCAATGTTCAGAGGACAATTAGGCACCCAAAACCAACTCCATGTTTGCGATCCTAAGTTAATAGGTCAGCAAGCATTCTCTAGTAGTAATATGTTAACATGAAATTCTATATCAAATATCCAATAGAAGTTGAATAATATGTTATCACAAATTAATGTTTACTTTCTATTAAATATATCGATCGAACTCGAACTAAATTTAAACCTCGTGACTTTTAGCTCAAATACTCCGCAACGAGGGTAAATATCCAAATCGACCAACTTTCAACTCTTGGAACATGTACAGGCGGATTGAAGGCAAAGAGGCGGGACCTTTTTCTGGGTTGGTATTTGTATATATAATATAGCCATGCCTTTCATCCTTTAATCCAAAATCATAACTCAATCTCGATATCAACTTCACTTTCAGCTCCGGAGAACAATGGAAACGCAACAGACACGAATTAAACGCCATCCTCATTCCACAACGTAACGTCGAATCGTACTGCGCACCTCTCCAAGACATAACCAACGACTTCGTGACGAGAATACGTCACATTCGGGATAACGAAGGTGACCACTATCTAGCAAACACCTTTTCAAATGAAACTTACAAGTGGTCTATGGAAGGTTTGTATCCTCAGCTTGAATTTAGATTCGCTCAAACATACTTAATGGTACACCACCATAAATAATACACCATTATGTTTATCTTATGATATATTATCAATAATATACTAAATATAATAAATATAATATGATATAAATATAATAAATAAAATGGCATGGCATGACATGACATGACATGACATGACATGACATGACATGACATGACATGACATGACATGACATGATATGACATGATATGATGTGATGTGATGTGATCTGATGTGATGTGATGTGATGTGATTTAATATAATAATATGATATAATTATATTTATTATATTTATTATATTTATTACATATAATCGTTTTCGTTAATAGTTTAGATATTTAAAAAGAACTTACTTTGCAATATAATACATCATTATTTGTATATTACTATGCTAAATCAGTTACTCATACAGATAACATATACGATAGTGCATAGCGATAGCGTTTGGTAAATAATTAGTGACTACTATACTTTCGATAAGAAACGTAGACATCGTCTTAGATTATTTTCTTTTCTTTTCTAATAAGGTACGCTGTAAACAGCGATTTATTCGCTAACACTTGTGACTGGTGGATTATATAACTATTATATAATACAAAAACATGTTACCCGTTTGATATGCCAAAATAGCACCTTTGTTTCACTAGATAAATTTATAGTTATGCAACCAAACATTAGAATGTGTCCGTATTTAAAGAACAAGTCGTAACTCTAAAAAATACGATCACCGGTACTATTGTAGCGGTACCAGTAATTACGATACCCGTAGAATGGTAAGATGGCATCTGAAAACGATAATAATAGAAGTTTCTCAATTGAAATATGAAATCGACGACGTATTGTGTAAATTACGCGTCAGCATTCCGAACAGTACATCTCTCGCCAGCTATAGATCTATATATAAAGATGCTCTGATGTATTTACTCTTCAGTTACACCGACAACACCGTTTGATTTATGGTAGCCCATCGTTTCCGATCCACTAGCACGTCACAATGTCTCTTTCACTAATAACCCTATTGTCAACATAACCTCGTTATGCAATAGGCTACGGGCTAAAAACGGGCTATTTATGCACATTCGCATAACTCTATACGATTCCTGCAATCCCTGGATATCGAGGTATATGGTATTATTAATCATTTTTTATATTTCGCATTTCCGGTTCGCATTCCTCACCGAGCTTCTCCACTTGTTTTGTGGCTACCATAATATTGACTACAAGTTATCTCTACTTAGATAAGAAATATACACTGAATGGTGTAACCGTAAACAATGACATCGAAACTAAATCCATAAACAACTTCATAATAAATTCCAGAAATCACCTCATAACAATTTCAAAAATAACTTTAAAAATTCACTCCAAACTCAACTACACGATCCACTCTACAATCCACTTATTCATCTAAACATCTATTAGATATAGTGCTCGATTAGCATAATGCATATACATGTTAATAAATATATACGTTATCGGATATCAGTATTTCACTCGGACGAAGTGTTTAGTACTGAATTTGCTACACTCTCCATTATCTCTTAGCGCTCGTAAATCACGATTTACCAAGATGTTGGGCTAGACACACTTGCACTTCTCTAGTTGTTTAGTATTTATTTAGATTTCCACCTCTGTGTGTGGTAACTTGGTTTATCTTATCTATACTCTTCCCTTCACTCGTACTTCTATCTTTCTTATTCTCTCTCCACTATATATATATATATATATACATATATATATATATATATATATATATATACATATATATTCCTATCTCCCCATTTCTGTTTATCCATCACTCATTACCTATCTCTTTATTTCTGTTTCACTATTTTTTCTAATTCTCTCTTCTCTTTGTTTCCCATACTCTCTTCTCAGCCGTTTCAGTATTTCCATATCTGTCTCTAAAACTCAAAGTAGGTAATAACTTATCAACATAGATGTACTTGGTTTTTAAAAGAAAGCTATTCAATTAAAATACTCTCATAATATCGAAACCTAACATACCTCATTAATCGCGGATAACACGAATACTTATGTGAGCAATTAACGGAACGTTATCTCAACTGACTAGAACTGTATTTAGAGTGAATGTAACGGCTTGGCTCTGCTATCTCTACTGCATTTGAACTCTACTTCCGGTGCATCTCGAACATTATACCAACACCTAGCTCTATGCTAGTCCTATGTTTTCATGCGCATTTTCTGGGAATCATTCGGTAGAGAATTGTGCTCACTTTTGTATTACTTACTTTTTTATATTAATGGGTAATAAAAAGTTATTATAAATGTATGTGTACTTATATTAATATAAGTATTGTAATTACAATACCTTTAGCTGGGTAAGTAATATATTGTAAATTTGTATATATACTATATAGTTTGAAAATCATTTAGGCCAGGAATAACCTTCACTTCGTTTACATGCAAAATATTGTGAAATATGTTTACTAAAATGAAACTACTCCCAAGATTTACTATAAGATGACTACATTTATTTCTATTATATAAGATAATATCCATATCTAAATGATCTATTACATTTTAAAATTATTAGACTATGTTAGAGAAGTTTATGTATTTATAAATTAAAACACCACGATTTTAGAAGTTCAGAATTGTATTTTTCATTAGTGATTTTGTATACATTATTATTATATTTACTTATATATTATACACTTATTTAGATTATTTGTATACATATTATGTATGTTTAAATATAAATGAAATATTATATAATTTCTTCTAGAATTATACTATGGTCCCAAAGTTACAATACATTCGTTATTAGGTAAAGCCGTTAATGCAATTACAGTCCGTTAGTGTGAACTACACATCGAATATATTCTAGGTATATAAACACACACACACTTATATATATATATATATATATACATATATATACATACATGAAGTATAATTGCTATGTTGTCATATTTAGATCAACGGACAATGCATTCCTATAATTAGTACAGCAAGTCGAGTTTAGAATCTAGGACTTTGCTCCATATCCTAGCCTTCTCCTTTAATCTACTTTTATACCGTAAGGTCTATAGTGTAGCTTGCAATATAGACTCGAGTGTAACCTGAAGTATAGTCTATAGCCCCTTATTAATATTCTTCTGTATTTGGAATGACAATCGATTAAGTGTTAGTCCTATTTCAGATGCATTACGTTTTTTACGTATACAAGTGTATGTAAGATAGATATATATGTATATATACATAGTAAATACAGTTTTCACAGCTTTTTATTACAATCCATATTCAACCGAAACTATGGGTAGTCTAACGTATATATATATATATATATATATATATATATATATATATATATATATATATATATATATATATATATGTATATAACTCTGTGTTATGCATCCCCAGTAATTATATCTATGAACATTAATATTTATCTTTAAGGAATAGTAATTAATAGATGTTCGATAAATATTATTCGAATTGAAAATGTTTACTACATTAAGATTGCATAATAAATATATATATCGTTTTTATTTAGACTATAGTCTATCTACTAATTACGTTTTACAAATACCAAAATCTATTATATGCGTCTAATTATTGAATTTTTAAAGTTCTAGTTAAACGATATCATTTTACACTGTTTTACTATATACAATGTACATACGCATGTTATTTATATTAGTAATATTATAACGCATTGTATATCTATAAGTACAATACTTTATAAGTACGATATTTTCGTACCACTGTAAACGAGTACACTACTGTACATGTACATGTCCGACGCGTCGTATGCTGACTAAGCGAACGTCTTTTCATTGCAGGCATGGGCACGATTCTGTTCGAACAGCGCATGGGCTGTCTATCCGCAAACGTGCCTCGACGCGTACAGACGTTCATCGACAGTATTGACGACATGCTGACGTCATCGCTTGAGCTAATGGTCGGAGAAGAGGTGCACCGAGCCCTGAACACTCGCTACTGGCAACGGCACAAGGCGGCCTGGGACAACATATTCTCCATAGGTAAGAATTGTTTAACAATATCATTGCGGTTTTTTATTTTTTATGTCATTTGTTTTAAAATTTAAATGTATGTAAGCGAATCTATTCTATTTTGAAATAAATGTAGAACAAGTCTCGTATTTTCAATTCGTTTATTATGAAACTGAATTGTATCGTAGGTAAAGCGTATATCAACGAAAAGATGGAGAGTCTTTCTCAAGAGCTCTCCGCTGCCAATGACGACGATCTACGACGGAAACTTGGGGAGAAGGAATCGGGAAAAGTTCTATCATTTCTTTTATCTCGTCCCACCATGACAATGGAGGAAATCTATGCCAACACAACTGAGATGCTACTGGGAGGAGTGGACACGGTACGTTTTTCTATACACATTCATTGTTTGCAACATCCAGCTCTAGTCAATATGATACATGATTGAAACAAGTTACGATGTTATTTTTGAAAACTAAACCGTCGCAAACAATTGATCCAGAATAATAGTTTACGATTAATATCTGTCTTATTTGTTACGGTTTTGAGAATTATCTTTATTTGTTTGAATACGTTTAATAAGCATACTTATATCATCTTTCTATATATATATATATATATATATATATATATATATATATATATATATATGTGTGTGAATGCGTATAAAGCTCTTCATAATTCATTTCAAATGATATTCAATATTCAATAAGTAAAACCGTTATTTACTTACTAGGTTGCAAACACTCTGAGCTTCTCATTGTATTTGCTTGCCCGTAATCCGGACTGTCAACAGAAACTCTATTCAGAAATCCAGTCGGTACTTAAGTCTAATGGATTGAGTCAAGTCACACCTGAGATTATTGGCCAACTGCCCTACTTACAGTGCATCCTCAAAGAATCTCTAAGGTCGGTTATATTATTAGTACAATTCTAAATAACATTCGTATTATGTCAAAGTAAAGTTCTGTGGAAAAATATCAGCCAATAATAAATGATTACACTAATTTCTTCTGAATACATTTTCGTCAAAATTAGATTATTTTCGTGTCGCGTATGAATGTTGATCTACTGAATAATTCGTTTATAATTTGAAACAATTAAGGAATAACATGCGTCTATAGTGAATATAAATAATTCATATAATGTATCACTACAATATATGGTATGTCTCCAATGAACGCTCAGACAAATAGCAGTGTGACAGTTTTCTATGGGTGCGGATAAAAAGCATATAAAATAATTATACGATGCGAACATAACGGTACATTTGTAGTCTATGAAGGTAGTAGTCGCTGTTTATGGGGCTATTGCAAACTATACATCTTACACACACGCGCGCACATACGCGCACACGCGCACACACACACACACACACACACACACACACACACACACACGTATCACTTGGTTGAACAGCCTAGCTATAAGTGCTGTAAGTATTCACTGCCTCATGTTGATAGCATGGTGTCAATATCTTCTTACTCCGCTCTCTTCGCAAGTTCGAGCTAAAATAGAATCGCTATCTGCTAGGTGCAAATCATCGCCGTTATATACATATCCGGACCGTAGTTCACGTGCTTTCTCTAATTACTCTCTGGTACACCTATTTATACGGGTGCTGGTTGTTCTAGATAATAACGTACGGGTTAGGCCGTATAATGTACGGCGTACGGTATTCGGTTACGTCGTAATGCCCATTGGTCGATACTCCGATTACGAGGTAGCCGCGTACACACGATAACGACTGTAACGACTACTCTTAATTATAATTAATTATAAACCGGTCTACCGTTATCCACTCCCCTGTATCGATGTACTTAACTTGTAATCGGAATTACCATATTCGCAGACTGTACCCCGTTATCACAATGAACGTGCGAGTCATAGAAGAAGAACTCATTATTGATGGCTACAAAATGCCAAAGAAGGTAAGAAATGTTATATTTATCTAAAAAAACATATATTTATAAATATTTTAATAGATATAATATAGATATAATAATATACATTTTTATAAATATATATATATTATTTATATTTATATATATATACCCATATCTCACTTATTTTCTTTTTAAGAATTTCTTTTACCCTCTTTCTCATCATTTCTAACAACGTTGGATATATTACCTATATATTGTGGTTTCTTTTTTTATGTATAATATAGTTTATCTTAGTCGATCTTAAAATATATAAATATTATAGAAGTTTAAATATATAATATGTTCACAATTAATGAATATATATTAAAACATAATTAGAAAAAATAAAATGTTTCTTCAATAATATATTATCATATTTACATATAGTATGGTATATATATATCTCATTGTAACATACTTACAAGTATTGTTTAGTCTTACATCTTATACTTATGAAATGTTAATTGTTGATATAGAATAGCTTATAAAACATTCGATGCAACAGTACTAATACTCTGTTGGTACTCTGTAAGATATATATTACTTCTCACGCTACACGCTCATTATAGTCGAATAGCTAGTTTCTCTAGGCCATACATTTAATTAATGACCTACGTCTAGGAATGCACGTATAACGATGTTATATTGGTGTTGAAATATGTCATTTGTGATTAAATAATTCCGCAATTACATCTAGATAATATCCGTATATAAATTGATTAATTAGACATTTAATTACTAATTTCTATTAATAATTTCATATTATTTAATCATTAATAATTTTCTAATTATGTTTTAATATATATTCATTAATTGTGCACATATTATATATTTAAACTTCTATAATTAAACACTTGTGTCATTTTATTATATTTCCGTACACAGTATTTTTTATATTACTATATACATAGACGTTATCGTAATACTCAACATTTTTGTAATATTTAATAATCATATGAATAAATACCAAATAATAAAAAAACTACTCCATACACGTATCCCTTCCTCATTTAATATCGCATATCTAATCTTTTCTCAACTACTTCTCTAACCTCTCCATAAAAATGAGTTACCCTTTTCTTTTTTGTCAACAATCCATATTCATTACAAATCACAACTCATCTGAAATCTCCTGATGCAAATATATCTAAATTACTCCACACAATATGTCTAAACATTTACAAAGCATTATAACTATCCCACAATGTATTTACATACACTCAGTTCTATTAAAATGCACTCTACTTTCAGACCATGTACGTGATGAACCATTACAAAGCTTGCAGGGATGAAACTCTATTTCCGCGACCCACTGAATTCCTTCCGGAGAGATGGTTGAGATTTGGAAAACAACAGCGCGAGACCTACTCCTCGTTACCTTTTGGGCTCGGAGCCAGAGCTTGTTTGGGCAAGCGTATTGCCAACATGGAACTGCACTTAGCAATTTCAAAGGTTAGCCTATCAGACCAGAAAACAATTAACATTATATAGAAATAATAAACATTGCATTTTTTGCATTACATGTATTATATATTCCAATACATCCTGCAACAATTCTATAAAAATATTTTAAACAATTTCAGATTTCGCAAAACTTTCGAATCGAAAAGATTCCCGGAATGGAAATGAAAACTGTCTTGAGAACGCTTTTGTCTCCGGGTAAACAACTACCAATTAAGTTTATAGACCGGCTATAGCCGTTATCACAAAAGTGATTAGTCTCCAGTATTTATAGTCAGTGCAATATAAGAGAAAGAAAGATTTGTACATAGAGAGTATAGTTTTTGTATGGGTTTATTGTTTATTGTTTGACTGTGCAAATTTGCACTACCGTTTGATTATTTTTATAATAAAAAATACAAGGTAAAATTTTATTGAATTATATACAAATCTAAATATAGATCCTTAATTGAAGATTTCAGGAAGCAGTATTACGAGGTTAACAATAATTTATTTCTTATGCTCTTCCTTTTTTTCGTCATGTTCTACATTATCAGTGTTCCAATTCTCCAGACCTTTTGGTAGACTAGTGTCTTCTTCAAATGAACCTGCAATGAATACATTTACTATAACAATTGATATACCTTCAAATAATATCTATTTAAATATCTACATACAAATTAAACTACTTTCAATAATCACAAACTGTTAATTTAAATTAAATATAAAGTTAATAATAGGGTTATGGTTAATAATAAAGTTAAAGTTAATGATAGGGCTAAAGTTAATAATAGGGCAAAAGTTAATAATAGAGATAGAGTTAATGATAGGGCTAGAGTTAGAGTTAATGATAGAGATAGAGTTAATGATAGGGCTAGAATTAATGATAGGGATATAGTTAGAGTTAATGATAGAGATAGAGTTATAGTTAATGATAGAGATAGAGTTAGAGTTAATGTAAGATTGTTAATGTTAATGTAAGAGTTAACGTAATTATTGCATTATGAACCGGTGCCTTCGACGAAATCTTCGTAAGTGGTTTTCTCTGCAAACGGCCTGACTCCGAGGAGCTCAACCATATCGTCTTTATTGAGTTTCTCATTCTTGAGCAGTCGTTGAGCGACCAACTCCACGTCGGTCTTATGTTTGGTGAGCAGGCGTTCGGTCCGGGCGTAGGCGGATTCGATGAGGGCTCGAACCTCTTCGTCGATCAGTTGAGCCGTAGCTTCGCTACATTGAGAAGATGGTGTTGTAACTATCGAAACTAGCCGTTAAAATTCGATTACCTTAGAATGCTTCTATTGCAGCTAATTATATTGTAATGAATTAAATCTTTTCGAGTAATTTATTTAGTTATAAAAAATGACCCCATTTTAAAAATACAAATTATAAAAAAAGTCTTTACTTTACGCAGTGATTTAATAGTTTTTATAAGACTATTTTATAAGACACGATGTTGTAGTCAAAAGCGCTAAACCTGTATGGCTTATCGAAGGTCATCTCGCCGGGCTTCGGTTGCTGAAAGCTGACGTTGCCAACTTTATCGGACATGCCCAACTGCGCGACCTGCGAGTATGCGCTAGCGGTGACCTTTTGAAGGTCGTCTTGAGCGCCGGACGTAATGCGGCCAAAGAAGAGTTTCTCAGCAACGCGACCTCCCAAGGTCATGCACATCCTGTCCAACATCTGACACGATAGGAGGTAACGGATTTAGTCGATATAGTAATGCTAATTGTGATGCGAATTTACTGCAATTAAGCTGATTGAAACGTATATTTACACATATAAGGTGACAACGAAAATGTATTCAGTTATGTTGAAAAGAGATTTGAGAAAATGGAAATAAGAAATTAAAATAATAATACGATATATAAAATATAAACTCAAGAAAAGTTGAATTCAAAATAATATAATAATTCATAATTAAAATGATATTATTAACATATTAATATAACAATAGTTTAGGTACTTTGATTTCACTTAACACAATGGGTTAAGTTCGGATAAGAATGTAGAAAGTGTTCTAGTATTCCACTGGATGTAAACCTACTACATCCAAGTAAATACTTATTGGTTGGTAGACAATCTAAAGGTCCATTCGCAAAGAGCTTTACGTGGTGTCAAATAACGCTGGACAAAGCTGAATTTGAATATATTCAATATTTCTAGCCTTATTCGCGGTATACTAGTTTAACTTTGACTTGTTATTGATTGACAGACTCGTTTTTTTGTTTATATATATCAATCAAATTGTTCAGATTTATCTATTGTATTGTATTTATTAAATATTTTATTTATTCAAAGTTTAATATAATGGATATTAGTAATTTTATAGAAATAGTTCAGGATCCCTTGATAGATAATTAAACTGAAGGGGATTTATCCTAACAGTATTAATGCATTCTTCTGGGTGTTCTTTTCTACTTCTTCTATTAGATTAAAATGATCTGTTATTGCTGTTAACCAACCATTGGTATGACCATACACTATTACTTCTATATCTTTTCCAACGATTTAAATATAATCGATAGTAATAATCTTATAAGATGTGATTTAGTATACATTTTAATGTAAATTTTATAGTTTGTTTATAAATTGTATTTACAATTTAAGATGGGCGTATTTACTTTAGTTAAAAGTGAAAGCTCTTTCAAGCGTTTTCTGTGCGAAGGTACTTTAAATTGCAATCGTTTTTACTTCTCGTAAATGTGGCGTAATGCTGCGTAAAAAGCTGAAAAAGCTCTTTGTGAATGCCCCTTAATTAAGCCATAAATTAATTTTTAAAAACAATTCTAAGTGCAATAACTAAAGAAGCGAGATATCAATAGCTACGTTTAAAAATTACAATAACCGATTGATTATATATTACTAACTTATTCAACTTCTAATTAATTGAATAGATATTACTAACTTATTCAACATCTAACTAAATGATTAGATATTAATGACTTGCTCAATAACTGCATTTAATTATAATAATAGTGTCATCTAAAAGTTTATTAAATACATTTAACAATAACAATAACTACATTTAACTTACTCAATAACTACAGCTAACTATTAAATATCTACTGATTGAATGTTCTCCGAATAAGAATAATAAATCAGTGAAGCAGTTATTTTGTTAATTGCGTACAAAGGCGTAAATATGTTGACTTATGTGAATATTCTGGACCAACTTTGAAGTGAAAGTGTAGTGAGTAGATAGATAGAGGGTGTGTAGACAGTGTGTAGGTAGGTAGAGGGTGAGTAGGCAGTGTGTAGGTAGGTAGAGGGTGTGTAGGTAGTGAGTAGGTAGGTAGAGGGTGAGTAGGTAGTGAATAGGTAGGTAGAGGGTGAGTAGGTAGTGAGTAGGTAGGTAGAGGGTGTGTAGGTAGTGAGTAGGTAGGTAGAGGGTGTGTAATCAGTGTGTAGGTAGGTAGAGGGTGTGTAGGTAGGTATAGGGTGTGTAGGTAGTGAGTAGGTAGGTAGAGGGTGAGTAGGTAGTGAATAGGTAGGTAGAGGGTGAGTAGGTAGTGAGTAGGTAGGTAGAGGGTGTGTGGGTAGTGAGTAGGTAGGTAGAGGGTGTGTATGTAGTGAGTAGGTAGGTAGAGGGTGTGTAGGTAGTGAGTAGGTAGGTAGAGGTTGTGTATGTAGTGAGTAGGTAGGTAGAGGGTGTGTAGGCAGTGTGTAGGTAGGTAGAGGGTGTGTAGGCAGTGTGTAGGTAGGTAGAGGGTGTGTAGGCAGTGTGTAGATAGGTAGAGGGTGTGTAGCCAGTATGTAGGTAGGTAGAGGGTGTGTAGGCGGTGTGTAGGTAGGTAGAGGGTGTGTAGGCAGTGTGTAGGTAGGTAGAGGGTGTGTAGGCAGTGTGTAGGCAGGTAGAGGGTGTGTAGGCAGGTAGAGGGTGTGTAGCCAGTGTGTAGGTAGGTAGAGGGTGTGTAGGCGGTGTGTAGGTAGGTAGAGGGTGTGTAGGCAGTGTGTAGGTAGGTAGAGGGTGTGTAGGCAGTGTGTAGGTAGGTAGAGGGTGTGTAGCCAGTGTGTAGGTAGGTAGAGGGTGTGTAGGCGGTGTGTAGGTAGGTAGAGGGTGTGTAGACAGTGTTTAGGTAGGTAGAGGGTGTGTAGCCAGTGTGTAGGTAGGTAGAGGGTGTGTAGGCAGTGTGTAGGTAGGTAGAGGGTGTGTAGGCAGTGTGTAGGCAGGTAGAGGGTGTGTAGCCAGTGTGTAGGTAGGTAGAGGGTGTGTAGGCAGTGTGTAGGTAGGTAGAGGGTGTGTAGGCAGTGTGTAGGCAGGTAGAGGGTGTGTAGCCAGTGTGTAGGTAGGTAGAGGGTGTGTAGGCGGTGTGTAGGTAGGTAGAGGGTGTGTAGGTAGCGAGCGGTGAGCAGACGGGTGAATGCGCCCAGGTCAGCGAATCGCACACACAAACATAAACACAGACAGACCATCCCAGCCTCACGTGGGGGGCCCTTACGCGAGAGCGCGCGCGCGCAAACGCACGCACACACGCACGCACGCACGCACGCACACGGGAGGTGTGTCCGCCGCCAACGAGTATTCACTAATGTCGCCGGCGTTCGACCAACGATCGTAAACAATGCGCCGTTAATTGCGTGATTTAGAGGTTCGCCTCAGTGATCGGGTACCACGCTCCGTGTAGGTAAACAATTGTTGTTTTTGCCCGGCCGCAAAACAAAACAAAGAGATACCGATGTTTTGTATATGTCTGCGGCGGGAAATAATCATCCATCACTCTAAATTCGGGAAAAGCGTATCTATCTATCCGTAATTTAATTTATTTCTTCCACTGGTAAAAAAAAGAGTCAATTACTATTTTAAATAAATATATATGCGTATATATAAATACATTCGACAATATATAATATACATGAATGCAATGGAGATATGATAATATATATTAAATGATTATGAGTACAAAAAATGATAGCGTATTTTTAGCTTTTCTATTGTAATGTGATATAAAGTAATACAATTCACATATTCATATGGACATCATTTCTAGAAAATGCCAAATATCACAATAAAATAATCATCTGATTATAATAAAGAGTAGTATTAACAATTTTTAACAATTTTGTATCAAACAGTATCAAACATTTTCATATACAAATGTTATTAATTATTATAAATGTATTATTTAAATAACTGTAATTATAATGAGATTTATATTTAGCATCTCACCTAGTAAAATATTATTTTTATAGGTTAAAATCATTAATATTCTGAAAATAAATATTAGCTTTTTTTAATGTGTTGATAATTATTATAATTATAGATATTTATAATTAAAATTCTTGCTACCAAATATTTCATAAGTAGCAAATAAACAATTAAAATGTGTTTAGGTTTTAAATATAATGGATAATTTTCTATAATTACTTTTTAATATTCCTACTAATTTGTTATACTCTTAATTTAAAAACATACATATTTAAAAACATACACATTAAAAATATACACATTTAAAAACATACATATTTAAAAACATTCATATTTAAAAATGTACATTATATAATGTAGTTTCTTAACAATACATTGAATTACAACTTCCTTAAAACATAAATAATGTGTAATGATTTAAGCAAAGGCTCTTGATTACAACTTGAAATGTTTACTTTTTAACCACCAAATTGGCAATCAAGTTTCTATTTATTATCAATGAGTAATATTGAAATGATGTGAATATGTTTATATTATTCACTATCTTCTTATCAAATATAATCAAATATATATCTGATAATAGTTTATATAAATTTAATTTAATTTTGCCATTTAACAACATTTCATTGGTTTATATATCTTTAAATCATTTGCATATTCAAATACATTTCAAATATCAATAATTTTGATTGGTTAAAAAGAAAATAAGTTACAATTTAGGATAAACTATGCAAGTTTTCTGTAATTGCCTTTCTGTAATCTATTTCCTTTATATATAATAATATATATAGTTTAGATTATTATAATTTAGAATATTTATCATTTAGATATTTAAATAAACAATTAGAAAACTGTAAATAAAATAATAATACTTTAACAATACAGGAAAACTTTAATTATGTTGAGACCTGTTCTTTCGTGTAGAGGTATTGTTCTTTGGGAAGATACTGGGCGTATCCAAGTCCTTTGCCACGAGGAATGATGCTGACCTTTAGCAAGGGGTCAGCATGCTCCAAGAACCAACCAGCAGTCGCGTGACCTGCTTCGTGATACGCTACGGTTTTCTTTTCTTCGGGCTGCAGAACCTGAGTCTTCTTCTCTAATCCTGCGAGGTAGGAAGACGAGGAGATTAAGGGACTAGGGTTATAATTCATATCCGAGGGAAGAGCAATCACCAAGGGATAGCAATCACCTAGGGATAGCAATGACCTAGGGATAGCAATGACCTAGGGATAGCAATGACCTAGGGATAGCAATCACCTAGGGATAGCAATCACCTAGGGATAGCAATCACCTAGGGATAGCAATCACCTAGGGATAGCAATCACCTAGGGATAGCAATAACCTAGGGATAGCAATCACCTAGGGATAGCAATCACCTAGGGATAGCAATAACCTAGGGATAGCAATCACCTAGGGATAGCAATGACCTAGGGATAGCAATCACCTAGGGATAGCAATGACCTAGGGATAGCAATCACCTAGGGATAGCAATCACCTAGGGATAGCAATCACCTAGGGATAGCAATGACCTAGGGATAGCAATGACCTAGGGATAGCAATGACCTAGGGATAGCAATGACCTAGGGATAGCAATGACCTAGGGATAGCAATGACCTAGGGATAGCAATGACCTAGGGATAGCAATGACCTAGGGATAGCAATCACCTAGGGATAGCAATGACCTAGGGATAGCAATGACCTAGGGATAGCAATCATCTAGGGATAGCAATCACCTAGGGATAGCAATCACCTAGGGATAGCAATCACCTAGGGATAGCAATCACCTAGGGATAGTAATCACCTAGGGACATAAATGGCCGCACGTAAAGTCAAAGAAGCGGTAAGACGGTGGTCAGGATTGAGGAGATTACGAGTAGATACAAAGATACTAGGAATATAGATACAAAGATACTAGGAATATAGATACAAAGATACTAAGAATATAGATACAAAGATACTAGGAATATAGATACAAAGATACTAGGAATATAGATACAAAAATACTAGGAATATAGATACAAAGATACTAGGAATATAGATACAAAGATACTAGAAATATAGATACAAAGATACTAGGAATATAGATACAAAGATACCTGGAATATAGATACAAAAATACTAGGAATATAGATACAAAGATACTAGGAATATAGATACAAAAATACTAGGAATATAGATACAAAGATACTAGGAATATAGATACAAAGATACTAGTACGGGTAAAGCGAGGCTCTAGGCCCGACGGCTCCGACCTGCAATGACTCGCTCGACTGCGTTCTCGAAATGGCAGCTGGCAATCTCGGTGTTAAGGTCGCGGGCAGCAATGAGGGCGGCTTCGTTGCAGACGTTCGCGATGTCGGCTCCGCTGAAACCCGGAGTGTGGGCGGCCATTTTGCGAGCCAACGCGTTCTTGTCCAACGAGGTCTTCAGTTGAGCCAAGTGAACTTTGTAGATGGACGCCCTGCGCGAGGATAATAGTTACGGGCTGTTGAAGTTGGTTGGACAACGACGTCTTCTGTAATTAGGACACGTAATCGCTCGTCTTTGTTGAGCCCTAACTCCGAATAATAAGATATGCTTTACACGAACCTTCCTTTGATGTCAGGTAGGGGTACGAAAATCTGTCTGTCAAAACGACCGGGTCTCAATAACGCGTGATCGAGAATATCTACGCGATTTGTAGCGGCGAGTACCACTACATTGGTCTGCTGGTTAAAGCCTGGTAGGGATGGGAGGGTGGAGTTTGAGGGTGGAGTTTGGGGTGGGGATGAGAGGGTGGGGATAAGAGGATGAGGTTTGAGGGTGGGGATGTTTGAGGTGGGGTGTTTGAGATTGGAGTCTATGTGGAGCTGGGTATGAGATAGTATAGAGGTAGTGCACATCAATATTTATAAAAAATACATAACTCTGTCTATATTAATTGAATCTATAAAATATGACATATAATAAAGATATAATATTAATCTATAATATTATTGTATTTTTTAATTATAATATACAAAGGTACAATTATTTAAAACATAAATGAATGAGATTGATATTGGATATTATTTTAAAAAATTAACAATATTATGTATTAATATATTATATTTAATATAATGCATTATTGAATGCATTATATTATAAGGTAGATTAAATATAGATATTTAATCGACAAAATTCATGTAAACATTTATTTTGTGTAAATTAAATTTTAAGCAAATTAAAAAATTAAGTATTACATTATTTATTAAATATACACTTAAAAAGTGTAATATATATATATATATATACTTTAAATAAAATGTATTATATATATATATATATATATAATTACAAATATAACAGATTAGAAAATTATATAATTCTGAAAATATAATTATTCAATATATGTGAATATATTTATGAATATAAAATTAATATATGATAGATAAAAATGATTTAAATAATAAATGATAATTCTCATTTTAGAATAATGACATTTATCAATTAATGTGTTAATATAATAATATAAAAAGATGAAATATTAAATATTAAATAATAATTTATCAAATATATATCAAAAATACAACTGAAGCTATATTTATCAAATGATATTATAAATGTAGATAATCAATGTAATACAACAATTATGAATAAATAAACAAGAATTATTTGATATTGAAATTAATTGTTTCAATAAATTGTACTAATTATAAATTATAATTACAAAATTATTTTAGATAAAATAATACATTTTATTTAATTTATTAAATACGATTAAAAAACTTATTTATGATAATAATAATTGACTAAAAATCAGTTTATTATATAAATCTAAAGTTAACATATTATTTTTTTATAATATTAAAACAAAAAAAAATGTAGACAATATATTGGACTGCATCCTTAAACGGGAATGAACAGAATTTATATTAGAAAGTAATATATGAAGTCAGTTTGGAGTGGTAGTGAGTGATAGGATGTAGTTGGGAGTGGTAGAATGTTGTGAGTGGTAGAATGTAGTAGTGAGTGGTAGAATGTAGTAGTGAGTGATAGGATGTAGTTGGGAGTGGTAGAATGTAGTTGTGAGTGGTAGAATGTAGTAGTGAGTGGTAGAATGTAGTAGTGAGTGGTAGAATGTAGTAGTGAGTGGTAGGATATAGTTGGGAGTGGAAGGATGTAGTTGGGAGTGGTAGGATGTAGTTGTGAGTGGTAGAATGTAGTTGGGAGTGGTAGAATGTAGTAGTGAGTGGTAGAATGTAGTAGTGAGTGGTAGGATATAGTTGGGAGTGGAAGGATGTAGTTGGGAGTGATAGGATGTAGTTGTGAGTGGTAGAATGTAGTTGGGAGTGGTAGAATGTAGTAGTGAGTGGTAGAATGTAGTAGTGAGTGGTAGGATGTATTTGGGAGTGGTAGGATGTAGTTGTGAGTGGTAGAATGTAGTTGGGAGTGGTAGAATGTAGTAGTGAGTGGTAGAATGTAGTAGTGAGTGGTAGGATGTATTTGGGAGTTGTAGGATGTAGTTGGGAGTTGTAGGATGTAGTTGGGAGTTTGACGTGAGTATGATTAGCCAGGTTTGGCAACTCCACATTAGTTTTCTGTTTAAAGCCTAATTATTAAGGGAGTCTTCTAGTTTTGAGGAAATAGAAAATATAGATGCAATAAATAAAGATGTAAAAAAATAGGCAGGAAAGAATAATTTAGGAGTAAAAATGGACAAAATGGGCAAAAATATATTTTAAAGATTTGATAATTTTATATTTACATTAAACTCTAAGATAATATTTGAAATAATTTATAGTACACATAAATATAGAATAACTATATAATATTCAGATATTTGGTACATATATAAGCATAATTCATACATATTAAAAATAGGCTAATAAATTTAAATACCATAACAAATATTTTAATATTAATAAAAAAATGTAAAAAATAGTTTTATTTTAGTTTTTTTTAAATGATTTATAGATAATATATTTTTCATAGTTAATCTCCATACACAATAAGTTGGTTTAATGTGTAACAAAATACTCATCGAACTTTACAATATACGAGATGGAATGACCGACCGTCCATTTCCACGAGCAGTTGGTTGAGGGTGTTCTCCTGTTCGCTGTGACCTCCAAACGATTTGCCGCCTCTTTTGCGACCTACGGCGTCGATTTCGTCGATAAACAGGATGCAGGGAGAGTTCTTACGCGCCATAGCAAACATATCCCTTACCTGCGAACGGCCCAAGTGTAATGTTTACTTCGAATAGAGTGTAGTGTAATGTTTACTTCGAGTGAAGTGTAATGTTTACTTCGAATAGAGTGAAATGTAACGACACCGTGAAATAATTATAAATATTAACTAAAATATAATATGTAATAGATAATTATAAATATTAAATAATATATAATTAGTAAATTATTATAATTATTAATTAAAATATAATATAAAGGCAATAAACTAGGAAAAGCATCATTGATAAGATGTAAATTGTTGGATTATATAGTTTATGTTAGTTGTTTAATTTACACAGAAACAAACCCTGGACGGTCCAACTCCTACAAACATCTCTAGAAATTCGGATCCGCTGACAGTGATGAAGGGAACGTTGGCTTCACCAGCCGTCGCCTGTCAACAATGTTGAGGTTAGAGATCGGAGGCAAATCTCAGGCACGACATATGTAGGAAATGAACAATTAACTCGAACATTTGTGTATAGAGAATTCTGTTTGTAAATAATCGCATTCAAAATCTACTTTACGATCGCCAGGTTTACGGAAAGGGAAGAGGAGCGCAGGGAACCTTAGCCAATAGGGTTTTCCCCGTTCCCGGCGGTCCAGTGAGGATGGCCCCTTTGGGGATCTTGGCGCCGAGTTCCTCGTACTGGGACGGATTCTTCAGGAAATTAACAAACTCCATGATCTCGAGTTTGGCCTCTTCGCAGCCGGCGACGTCCTTGAATCTTACGCCAACATCCTCCTTCATCACTTTGGCCGTAGTTTGACCGAAACCGAACATGCCGCCGGCACCGCCACTTCCTCCACCCGATCTACTGCCCTGGAATAGCGGTAGTAGTAATGAGGTATCAGTAGAAGTAAGGTAGTAGTAGTAGTAGTGGTGGCGGTGGTGGTGGTGGTGGTGGTGGTAGTGGTAGTGGTATTGGTAGTAGTAGTAGCAGTAGCAGTAGTAATAGTAATAGTAGTAGTAGTAGTAGTAGTAGTAGTAGTAGTAGCAGTAGTAGTAGTAGTAGTAGTAGTAGTAGTAGTAGTAGTAGTAGTAGTAGTAGTAGTAGTAGTAGTAGTAGTAGTAGTAGTAGTAGTAGTAGTAGTAGTAGTAGTAGTAGTAGTAGTAGTAGTAGTAGTAGTAGTAGTAGTAGTAGCAGTAGCAGTAGCAGTAGCAGTAGCAGTAGCAGTAGCAGTAGCAGTAGCAGTAGCAGCAGTAGCAGTAGCAGTAGCAGTAGCAGTAGCAGTAGCAGTAGTAGTAGTAGTAGTAGTAGTAGTAGTAGTAGTAGCAGTAGCAGTAGCAGTAGCAGTAGCAGTAGCAGTAGTAGTAGTAGTAGTAGTAGTAGTAGTAGCAGTAGCAGTAGCAGTAGCAGTAGCAGTAGTAGTAGTAGTAGTAGTAGTAGTAGTAGTAGTAGTAGTAGTAGTAGTAGTAGTAGTAGTAGTAGTAGTAGTAGTAGTAGTAGTAGTAGTAGTAGTAGTAGTAGTAGTAGTAGTAGTAGTAGTAGTAGTAGTAGCAGTAGTAGTAGGGGAGTGATATTTTTAAAGGAGTAATAGTAGATGTAGTAGTATTCGGGTAGTTGTAGTGGTACTGGTTAGTATGTGGTAGTTGTACATTATGTGTAGAGTAGTGGTAGTATTAGCTCATTACTGGGGATTTGTTCTGAAATAAGAGTATTGATGGGTAAGATGAAAGTATAAGTATAAGATGTATGAGGGATGAGTATAAGATTTGTGGAGGGTAGTTACAGGAATGAGAATGAAAGAAGGGTAATAGTTCCTTTATGTATATAGAGGTTAGTGGGGTGAAAGTAAAGTAAGATAAGTAGCCTGAAAAGTGGAGTTGGGGGTTGAAAATTGAAAGCTAAGTTCTTAAGAGTATGAGAAATGATACACAGAGGAGGTTAAGTTGAGAGAGAGAGCGTTAAAGGAAGACGATATCGCATTCTGAACACCACAGCTCACTCATAGACTAACTCCCATCATGCCTGAAGATCGCTTCACAAGCCAAAATATGAACGCCAATGGAAGTATGATGTTCAAAGCTGAGCCCACCATACTGGCCCTGCATTTGATTAGTTGTGTGTGTAAATCATTGCAATACTGAATAAAGTGCATTGAGGTTCGTAAAATTTGCATGTCTTATAACTAATGAAAATATTACTTTTGAATAAAACAGTACAATATAATCATGTTTCATTATTTATTTTATTTCTTTTTTATGTGTTTACAAAGTTATACAATAATGATTATTTTGAAAATACTAAAAATATCAAACTTCATTAATCAAAATTAATATTTATTGAATCATATTATTTATAAATAGGTAAGATATCAATGAGTAATGACTATATATTAAATATACTTTTTATTAATCTAAATATTTCTTTAATTGGTACGAATGTATATCTTGAGTGTGTAATATTGTAAAATATAAATAATAAGGTAGTATTTCTACTTTTACCTACTGGATGGATCTGAAAAATATTACAAGAATAATTCCGAGCAATATAATTAAATTTTAGACAATTTCCACTTTTGATCCACGATTTTGCTCACATCTCCATTTATTATTTATTTTACCATCAAAACTAAGTTTACTAATTTTTAAAATTTTTCATTAAATATTTTGAATTTTATATAATTTGAATATAATTTTATAAATATAATATGTGATAAATTCAAACAGATATAAATTTGTTTAAAAAACACTTGATTTCAAATATCCTATATCAAAGATTCAGATTTATTTATAAACTTTTATAAAATAGTTTGAAATACTGTTACGAGTGAAACAAATCAAAGAAATTCCAAAACTATTTTGTATAATATATTTTTTTATTTAATAATTCTTCTAACAGTTCTAACTTATTATAACATAAACATTTGTTGAAAGTTTTCTTTTAGATAAATAATGAATTGTTTTATACGTGAATCTGATATAATACATATACAATATAATCCATAATCATGGATTATTCTCATTGAAAGTGTTTTATTTTAAAATAAAATCTATAACCTCTACAATTGAATAATTTTAATACAAATATAATAAAATAATTTAGAATTGTTCAATATATTATTTTTTAATAATAATATAAATAATATATATAATTTAAACTTTAATAAGTTTAAGTTTATATAATATATCGGATATAATATATTTTGTAATCTTGGCAAATATGATTAAAATCATTAAAATTCAATGTTTAAAGAAAATTATGATTAGAATTTTCAAAGGTATATTAAAATTAACTATATATTCAATTGATTTTTTATATTATATATTTTATATCCCTATTTTGTCAATAAAAAAGACAGAAAATTTAATCAATTAATATTACTGCTATTTAATAATACCAACATTTCAGTTTCGGATTTGTATACAACTGAGATGAAGTCATTGGATTCAACTCCCATTTCCTTTTGACAGCTCTCCAGATTCCTTTCGAAACTTTTCACGCTGCCGATATTAAACCATACAACAGCCTATGTCGGAGGTGAGGATGAGTAATGTGGTGAGATGAGTATCAAGTGAGGATGAGTAATGAGGTTAAGATGAGTAATGAGGTGAGATGAGTAATGAGGTTTGGGGTGTCGATATCAAAGAATAAAGTATGTAGAGATCAGAGCAGGAGGGTATGGAAGCTGAAGGGCGTAGGGCGACTGGAGAAAGTGTTACATAACATGTTTAATAATCGCATAAAAATAAAAAGTTTTAGTAAGTATTACATTATAAATGTTCCGAATGATTTAAAAGTGACTTTTAATTCACTAAGGTAGTACAAAATACTCGTAGGAAAATGATTTGTTTTATCGCCCAAACCGAGGCGTCGAGTTGGGTCCCGGGAGCCATGATCACTCTGACCCACTTCTTATTGACCACTTCAAGTTTCTGTACGATGCCACGTTGTAGATAGTAGGTCATGAAGTCTTTCCACGTAATCTCCTGACGAGAGGGATCGAGGTGACGTTAGGGTAATGGTGGGTTGAGAGTGGGTTGAGGGTGGGTTGAGGGTGGGTTGAGGGTTGGTTGAGGGTTGGTTGAGGGTTGGTTGAGGGTTGGTTGAGGGTTGGTTGAGAGTAGGTTGAGGGTGGGTTGAGGGTGGGTTGAGGGTGGGTTGAGAGTGGGTTGAGGGTTGGTTGAGGGATGGTTGAGGGTGGATTGAGAGTGGGTTGAGAGTGGGTTGAGAGTAGGTTGAGGGTGGATTGAGGGTTGGTTGAGGGTTGGTTGAGGGTTGGTTGAGGGTGGGTTGAGAGTGGGTTGAGGGTGGGTTGAGAGTGGGTTGAGGGTGGGTTGAGGTTGGATTGAGGGTGGGTTGAGGGTGGGTTGAGGGTGGGTTGAGGGTTGGTTGAGAGTGGGTTGAGGTTGGATTGAGGGTGGGTTGAGGGTGGGTTGAGAGTAGGTTGAGGGTGGGTTGAGGGTGGGTTGAGGGTTGGTTGAGGGTGGGTTGAGGGTGGGTTGAGGGTTGGTTGAGGGTTGGTTGAGGGATGGTTGAGGGTGGATTGAGAGTGGGTTGAGAGTGGGTTGAGGGTTGGTTGAGGGTTGGTTGAGGGTTGGTTGAGGGTGGGTTGAGGGTGGGTTGAGGGTGGGTTGAGGGTTGGTTGAGAGTGGGTTGAGGTTGGATTGAGGGTGGGTTGAGGGTGGGTTGAGAGTAGGTTGAGGGTGGGTTGAGGGTGGGTTGAGGGTGGGTTGAGAGTGGGTTGAGGGTTGGTTGAGGGATGGTTGAGGGTGGATTGAGAGTGGGTTGAGAGTGGGTTGAGAGTAGGTTGAGGGTGGATTGAGGGTTGGTTGAGGGTTGGTTGAGGGTTGGTTGAGGGTTGGTTGAGGGATGGTTGAGGGTGGATTGAGAGTGGGTTGAGAGTGGGTTGAGAGTAGGTTGAGGGTGGATTGAGGGTTGGTTGAGGGTTGGTTGAGGGTTGGTTGAGGGTGGGTTGAGAGTGGGTTGAGGGTGGATTGAGAGTGGGTTGAGAGTGGGTTGAGGGTTGGTTGAGGGTGGGTTGAGGGTGGGTTGAGGGTGTGTTGAGGGTGGGTTGAGGGTGGGTTGAGGGTGGTTTGAGGGTTGGTTGAGAGTAGGTTGAGGGTGGGTTGAGGGTGGGTTGAGGGTGGATTGAGAGTGGGTTGAGAGTGGGTTGAGGGTGGGTTGAGGGTTGGTTGAGGGTTGGTTGAGAGTAGGTTGAGGGTGGGTTGAGGGTGGGTTGAGGGTGGGTTGAGAGTGGGTTGAGGGTTGGTTGAGGGATGGTTGAGGGTGGATTGAGAGTGGGTTGAGAGTGGGTTGAGAGTAGGTTGAGGGTGGATTGAGGGTTGGTTGAGGGTTGGTTGAGGGTTGGTTGAGGGTGGGTTGAGAGTGGGTTGAGGGTGGGTTGAGAGTGGGTTGAGGGTGGGTTGAGGTTGGATTGAGGGTGGGTTGAGGGTGAGTTAAGGGTGGGTTGAGGGTGGATTGAGAGTGGGTTGAGAGTGGGTTGAGAGTAGGTTGAGGGTTGGTTGAGGGTGGGTTGAGGGTTGGTTGAGGGTTGGTTGAGGGTTGGTTGAGGGTTGGTTGAGGGTGGGTTGAGAGTAGGTTGAGGGTGGATTGAGGGTGGGTTGAGGGTGGGTTGAGAGTGGGTTGAGGGTTGGTTGAGGGATGGTTGAGGGTGGATTGAGAGTGGGTTGAGAGTGGGTTGAGAGTAGGTTGAGGGTGGATTGAGGGTTGGTTGAGGGTTGGTTGAGGGTTGGTTGAGGGTGGGTTGAGAGTAGGTTGAGGGTGGATTGAGGGTGGGTTGAGGGTGGGTTGAGAGTGGGTTGAGGGTTGGTTGAGGGTTGGTTGAGGGTTGGTTGAGGGTGGGTTGAGGGTTGGTTGAGGGTGGGTTGAGGGTGGGTTGAGGGTGGGTTGAGAGTGGGTTGAGGGTGGGTTGAGGGTGGATTGATAGTGGGTTGAGGGTTGGTTGAGGGTGGGTTAAGGGTTGGTTGAGGGTGGGTTCAGGGTGGTTTGAGGGTTGGTTGAGGGTGGGTTGAGGGTTGGTTGAGGGTGGGTTCAGGGTGGTTTGAGGGTGGGTTGAGGGTGGGTTGAGGGTGGGTTGAGGGTTGGTTGAGGGTGGGTTGATAGTGGGTTGAGGGTTGGTTGAGGGTGGGTTGAGAGTGGGTTGAGGGTTGGTTGAGAGTGGGTTGAGGGTGGGTTGAGGATGGGTTGAGGGTGGGTTGAGAGTAGGTTGAGGGTGGATTGAGGGTGGGTTGAGAGTGGGTTGAGAGTAGGTTGAGGGTTGGTTGAGGGTTGGTTGAGGGTTGGTTGAGGGTGGGTTGAGAGTAGGTTGAGGGTGGATTGAGGGTGGGTTGAGGGTGGGTTGAGGGTTGGTTGAGGGTTGGTTGAGAGTGGGTTGAGGGTTGGTTGAGGGTTGGTTGAGGGTGGGTTGAGGGTGAGTTGAGAGTGAGTTGAGAGTGAGTTGAGGGTGGGTTGAGGGTGGGTTGAGAGTAGGTTGAGGGTGGATTGAGGGTGGGTTGAGAGTGGGTTGAGAGTAGGTTGAGGGTTGGTTGAGGGTGGGTTGAGGGTTGGTTGAGGGTTGGTTGAGGGTTGGTTGAGGGTTGGTTGAGGGTGGGTTGAGAGTAGGTTGAGGGTGGATTGAGGGTGGGTTGAGGGTGGGTTGAGAGTGGGTTGAGGGTTGGTTGAGGGATGGTTGAGGGTGGATTGAGAGTGGGTTGAGAGTGGGTTGAGAGTAGGTTGAGGGTGGATTGAGGGTTGGTTGAGGGTTGGTTGAGGGTTGGTTGAGGGTGGGTTGAGAGTAGGTTGAGGGTGGATTGAGGGTGGGTTGAGGGTGGGTTGAGAGTGGGTTGAGGGTTGGTTGAGGGTTGGTTGAGGGTTGGTTGAGGGTGGGTTGAGGGTTGGTTGAGGGTGGGTTGAGGGTGGGTTGAGGGTGGGTTGAGAGTGGGTTGAGGGTGGGTTGAGGGTGGATTGATAGTGGGTTGAGGGTTGGTTGAGGGTGGGTTAAGGGTTGGTTGAGGGTGGGTTCAGGGTGGTTTGAGGGTTGGTTGAGGGTGGGTTGAGGGTTGGTTGAGGGTGGGTTGAGAGTAGGTTGAGGGTGGATTGAGGGTGGGTTGAGGGTGGGTTGAGAGTGGGTTGAGGGTTGGTTGAGGGATGGTTGAGGGTGGATTGAGAGTGGGTTGAGAGTGGGTTGAGAGTAGGTTGAGGGTGGATTGAGGGTTGGTTGAGGGTTGGTTGAGGGTTGGTTGAGGGTGGGTTGAGAGTAGGTTGAGGGTGGATTGAGGGTGGGTTGAGAGTGGGTTGAGAGTAGGTTGAGGGTTGGTTGAGGGTGGGTTGAGGGTTGGTTGAGGGTTGGTTGAGGGTTGGTTGAGGGTTGGTTGAGGGTGGGTTGAGAGTAGGTTGAGGGTGGATTGAGGGTGGGTTGAGGGTGGGTTGAGAGTGGGTTGAGGGTTGGTTGAGGGATGGTTGAGGGTGGATTGAGAGTGGGTTGAGAGTGGGTTGAGAGTAGGTTGAGGGTGGATTGAGGGTTGGTTGAGGGTTGGTTGAGGGTTGGTTGAGGGTGGGTTGAGAGTAGGTTGAGGGTGGATTGAGGGTGGGTTGAGGGTGGGTTGAGAGTGGGTTGAGGGTTGGTTGAGGGTTGGTTGAGGGTTGGTTGAGGGTGGGTTGAGGGTTGGTTGAGGGTGGGTTGAGGGTGGGTTGAGGGTGGGTTGAGAGTGGGTTGAGGGTTGGTTGAGGGTGGGTTAAGGGTTGGTTGAGGGTGGGTTCAGGGTGGTTTGAGGGTTGGTTGAGGGTGGGTTGAGGGTTGGTTGAGGGTGGGTTGAGGGTGGGTTGATAGTGGGTTGAGGGTTGGTTGAGGGTGGGTTAAGGGTTGGTTGAGGGTGGGTTCAGGGTGGTTTGAGGGTTGGTTGAGGGTGGGTTGAGGGTTGGTTGAAGGTTGGTTGAGGGTGGGTTGAGAGTGGGTTGAGGGTTGGTTGAGGGATGGTTGAGGGTGGATTGAGAGTGGGTTGAGAGTGGGTTGAGGGTTGGTTGAGGGATGGTTGAGGGTGGATTGATAGTGGGTTGAGGGTTGGTTGAGGGTGGGTTAAGGGTGGGTTGAGGGTGGGTTGAGGGTTGGTTGAGGGTTGGTTGAGAGTGGGTTGAGGGTTGGTTGAGAGTGGGTTGAGGGTGGGTTGAGGATGGATTGAGGGTGGGTGGAGGGTTGGTTGAAGGTTGGTTGAGGGTGGGTTGAGAGTGGGTTGAGGGTTGGTTGAGGGATGGTTGAGGGTGGATTGAGAGTGGGTTGAGAGTGGGTTGAGAGTAGGTTGAGGGTGGATTGAGGGTGGGTTGAGGGTGGGTTGAGGGTTGGTTGAGGGTGGGTTGAGAGTGGGTTGAGGGTGGGTTGAGGGTGGATTGATAGTGGGTTGAGGGTTGGTTGAGGGTTGGTTGAGGGTTGGTTGAGGGTGGGTTAAGGGTTGGTTGAGGGTGGGTTGAGGGTTGGTTGAGGGTGGGTTGATAGTGGGTTGAGGGTTGGTTGAGGGTGGGTTAAGGGTGGGTTGAGGGTGGGTTGAGGGTTGGTTGAGAGTGGGTTGAGGGTGGGTTGAGGATGGATTGAGGGTGGGTGGAGGGTTGGTTGAAGGTTGGTTGAGAGTTGGTTGAGGGTTGGTTGAGGGTTGGTTGAGGGTTGGTTGAGGGTTGGTTGAGGGTGGGTTGAGGGTGGGTTGAGGGTGGGTCGAGGGTGGGTCGAGGGTGGGTCGAGGGTGGGTCGAGGGTGGGTCGAGGGTGGGTTAATGGTGGGTTGAGGGTGGGTTGAGGGTTGGTTGAGGGTGGGTTGAGAGTGAGTTGAGGGTGGGTTGAGGGTGGGTTGAGGGTGGGTTGAGGGTGGGTTAAGGGTTGGTTGAGGGTGGGTTGAGGGTTGGTTGAGGGTGGGTTGATAGTGGGTTGAGGGTTGGTTGAGGGTGGGTTAAGGGTGGGTTGAGGGTGGGTTGAGGGTTGGTTGAGAGTGGGTTGAGGGTTGGTTGAGAGTGGGTTGAGGGTGGGTTGAGGATGGATTGAGGGTGGGTGGAGGGTTGGTTGAAGGTTGGTTGAGAGTTGGTTGAGGGTTGGTTGAGGGTTGGTTGAGGGTTGGTTGAGGGTTGGTTGAGGGTGGGTTGAGGGTGGGTTGAGGGTGGGTCGAGGGTGGGTCGAGGGTGGGTCGAGGGTGGGTCGAGGGTGGGTCGAGGGTGGGTTAATGGTGGGTTGAGGGTGGGTTGAGGGTTGGTTAAGGGTGGGTTGAGGGTTGGTTGAGGGTGGGTTGAGGGTGGGTTGAGGGTGGGTTGAGGGTGGGTTGAGGGTGGGTTGAGGGTGGGTTGAGGGTGGGTTGAGGGTAGGTTGAGGGTTGGTTAAGGGTTGGTTGAGGGTGGGTTGAGGGTGGGTTGAGGGTGGGTTGAGGGTTGCTGACAGATTTATGGACGGAGTGAAGTTATAAAATGTTATTAATAATTAGTTTGTTAATAATTATCGAATATATAACGAATAAATACATATCACATATTAATAACAACAGACAATATCAACTAAATGTGAACTTTATATTCAACACCAGTTGTTAAACATACTATTTTAAGTTAATAATTGTAAGTCTATTGTTGAACATACTTTCAGTCGTCCTTGGTACATGGCTAGGGTTCCAATCACCGTAACCGCAACAAACATTCCTAACATAGCTTTTTGATTTGGGTCTTCTCCAAAACCTTTACTGTGAGACCAAATATATATCAGTAGTATAGATGTGATATTGTATTTTGGAATAAGTTTTTATTTAATTAAAATTATAAATTATATTTAACTAAAATATATTCATATATTCTTATATTATGTAAATATTAAGTAATATTTATATATATTGCAATACTTATCTGCATGAAGAAGTCATTATATTTCTAAACAAGAGATATACAAATATAAACCTGAAAGGGAATTCAAATCCAGGCTTGTCGTTGCTGGATTTTTGTGAATTTTTTGACGATGTATCTACATGATTTATTTTTATATAAATTCTCCTAGAATGACAACGGCTAGTGATTAAAAATAGTAATAAACAAAGCGAAACCTTTCCTTGTAGATTTTGGTGCCGATTTTGACGATGAAGATTTCGGGGCCGATTTCTTTGCTCCTGGTACATATTTTTCAAAACCTTTCGGAGCACCGCAATATGCAGTTTGCCAATCTCGATACAATTGTGCGAAACGTTTACTGAATCTCTTTATTTGCGTATTTTCAATAATAGGTCCGTTTGTAGCAAATGACCGTACATTTTGTCTCAGCTATAATGGATTTTTATGCATATTTTAATAAATATAATATTATAATTTATTTCTGGCAATAAATTTGCATTTACTCTTTATTTTATTATATTTATTTATAAAATATATAAATTGCAGGTGTTTTATTCTGTAGAATTATTCATAGGTGAAGGTAATACCACCAATCACATTAATTATAAATATTTAACCACATTTATATTTATGTGCATATTATGTCATAATAAACTAAATAAATATTATTTAATATTCATTGTTTTATTATACAGATACATTATTAATTACCTGTATATAATATCTTATACTATTTTCATAAGATGTATATAATTATAATCTATTACACTGTATAGTGCAAGAAATACAGTTATATCTCTAAATAAATTATTAAAAAATAATAATAATTAGTGATATCCATAAGTTATCTATTATATTGGTAATTTAAATGGTATTCTTAATTGTTATTAATAATATGGTTAATTATTAACTTAATAAGCACTACTTAAAGTAGTAGAATATATGCATAACGTCAAGCTATCTTATTATGATATTATTAATTAAATAAATAATATAAAAAATGAGCACATTTTTTAGTTAAGAAATAAAAGTAAAGTAAATATCTAACAAAACGTGATGTTATATGTGATAATTATATTTAGATTAGAAAAATATAATGAATGTCAAATTTATAATGTATCTGGAAGTTTTAAACCTCAACACTTATGTAATTATTTTTAAATATACATCTCATTAATTTAGTTCCACGTCTGGCTAGAGATATATAATTTGCCATTATTTATACCAAAATATATAAATATTCTATAAATTATTAAAAATAATCATTTTTTAAAGATGACATTAAGATCTTTGGTAAATGATAATTTATTATAATATAACTTAATAGTTATATTATTACGGAATTCATATATTTTTAATATTAAGGATTAAAATAATTGATTTAGTAATGATAGTAATAGTAATGTAATATAATTATAAATAACATTAACCCATCTTTATTCTATATGTCATGCGTAAATAATGTAAATAAATAAATAAATTTATAAAATATTCGTAGTTTCAAATTAATAAGAATTACTTTTACGGTTTTCCAATTAATAAAAAGTGCAATATAGCTCATATTAGATATGTTAGATCTCGAAGTTCAACCTGAAAGATCTATAGGAAATGATCAATGTGAATTTAATTTGGGTTTGCTAAAATCAATTATATATACAATATAAAAATTAATAAATAATATTTATTAAATTTATTATGATTTATTAAATATGGATTAAAGTGGATATCAGTGAAGTGAGGCGACACACCATTATTCGCACTTTGTGTCCATTGCATTGGTATCCAGGGGATAAATCGATTATTAAGTTACAGTGTCGTTGAGTGATATCCAATACATCTTCAAATGCATACATACTATGCACGACGTACATTGCACGTCCTATATAGAGCACGTTGGTGATATAAATGTACTTTAAAATATACAATAACGTAAAGGACCATTTCTTGCAAACTATATAATATTTACTTAATAATCCTAGCACTTAATTTAATATTAATTGATCGATCATGCGCGCGACTGTTTATGCATATAACGCATCCCAGGGATACTATTTCTTCTCAAATAAGTAGCTACCATTGACGTAATACATGCATTTATTCTGCCAATATCATGATGGAATTCATAGGTAGTTGTACAAAAGATGTCTTAATCCTCCATCTGGATGTGTGTTGTATAGTTTAAAATAAATTACTCATTTTAGTTGGAGAGATTATATCTGAATAAAGAATTATTTGTTAAAATTTGATTATATATATCATTGGTTCTATATCGTCGATTCATAGTTTAAAGTATTACGATTATATATATTATAATATATGAAAAACTAATATAAGATTATTTTATTATAATATTAAAATTTAATCTACCCATTTTTATATTATTTTTATGACATTAACTGGAATAAAGATTGGATATATCAAAATAATATATATTCAGTAACAGCAAATTTAGCAAAAATATAATAGATTACGTACTATTAGTGATAATAATTGAATAATTACAGAATTCGTATAAACATTTATTATTTACATGTATTATTTAATAAATAATATTTATACATAAACAGTAATTAATAATTAACATTTACATGTATTATTTATACATATACCATAAGTAATATTTACATTTATTATGATCAGTAATATATATTATTTTTATATATACTATGAGTTGAAAATAAAATGTATTATATGCATTTCTTTTTTATAGATATAAAGTAAGTAAAAAGTAACATTTATTATTTATACATAAAAATTAAGTAATAAATAACATTTATTATTTATGTATAGATTTGTTTACATTTTTATTTATGTATATAACAAAACAATCATTCCATGTAGGCATGCCATTTCTACAGGCTATAAATCTACTCAAGAAACAGGATAGAATTATCAAGGGCGCTCAGATATGGTATAGCAATCAGGTTTATTTATAAGCTCACTTATTAATATATATTATTATGCTAAATAATAGATATATTGATATATATATATATATATATATATATATATATATCTATAGATATATAACAATATAGTTATTTAATTATGTTATTACTATTCATATTATGTTCTAAGATAACTAATATGATGTCTATTTCACCGTGTTGACTATATTATAAGTATTCTTGGACAATATCATATATATTTATGACTTTTCAGAACCCCTTGCTCACTGATTTAGTGATTAACTTATCGGAAGATGGACTCAGATTAATATTCGAGTCTACATCACAAACTTTAAAAGTTAATAGCTAAATTAATATAATATATAATATATAACTAAAGGCTTTATGGTTAATCGTTAAATTGTGACTTTAATTCAAAGTAATTACATCATTTGCTCTAATTTATTATTAATAGAATGTGTACATACTTTAGTTCTATTTAAATCGATTACATCACATTCTTTATAGAAAAGTGAAATAAATGTTATTGTTATCTTGCTAATTCTATTTTTAGATCATCGAAGTCTACAAGTTTTCAAAAGTGAATTTAAAATATTGGTTGGTAACGAGAGAGTTTCTTAACTTTATAATAATTCGATAGTTAAATTGCGCGTATTTCATAGTTATAGCTATACACTAGTCATGTTATTGTATACAGCAGCTATACACTAACCCTAACACTATACACTAACACTATATACACTAACGATGAGTTATGTAACAGCGGCGTGCATTTCAACTCATCGCAGGTCAGACCCACCATCGACCAAATCGACCAATCGTTTGGAGCCACGCACCCCGGAGGTTTGTTGCTTTACTCGTAAGCTTCGCCTCGAGGCCGTAGACAGTTTGCTTAGTTCATTCCCGTATACCTTACCCAGTTGCTTACGCCACGTACCAACCGAACTTATTCTATAATAATGTTTTCATTTACGACGTTTATTTGATTTCCGTTCTGTCTTTTCAGAATTCTAAACTAACGTCGATATCTATAGTCCTAGGTCTTGGTAATAACAAACTGTACAATAACTCCTATACAAACTGCAGTTTACAAATCTGAGCAGCAGATTTTCGTATTGAATTTTCGTGGATTGTCTTTCAATTTCCACATTGATCAGAAATATGAGGTAGGTAGGGTTTGAGGCGTGAACTGCTAATTGGTGGAGTTTTATAGGACTGAAATGTGATAATTAATGATTGTCTTGGGATTATTATAGTTTGTAGTCATCGTCTGTAGCGAAGTTTGTAGTCATTGACTGTAATGCATTGCGTATAGTATTTGTATATTTCTCATAAGTTAATGCCTTATTTAATACGTCAACGTTTTCACCCTAACTTCCTATACAAAACCATCTTTACTATCTACTACATATATCCTAACCTCAAGGATTAGTTTGATAACTTTTATTTGAAATAATGCTTCAAATACTAAAATATTCATATAAATTACATTTAATAATAATAGAAATTATTGTTTTTAATGAATTTTCTCACAGCTTTTGTTCTTTCAAAGTTAATATTACAAAGCAATTTAACATCGCACGGATATAACAGTGATATAAACATTCATTTTAGAATTGTATGAATTTTCAGTTAACCTGTATCAATAACTCAATAAAACTGTTTTGTCATTGTATTTAGAAATCAATACATTTCACATATATTTGATGTCCATAATATAGATTATATATTAAAACAATTGGTACTAGTATTACAAATTAATTTATAATATTAAACATTAAAATAGACATATACTGTTGTTTTTCATTAAAAAATAATAAAATATGAATATAACAAACATTTAAAATATTTTTTATTTTCACTAATTCAATTTATATATTCCAATTTATTAAATCAAATAACAAATTTAAGTCAGTTTATTCATTTTAGATAACAAAATCTTCTTTAAATAATTTTAAAATTATGTTATATTAATGAATAGAGATATAGTTTTGATATTCATTTATTTATTTCATTAATTATTTACATTTATATAATAAATACTACTCATTATTTTTTATCAAATAGCTTATTTAATTTATTCATATTGCATAAACTATAACTACTTTTTAAGGTAATCTTATATACATCTAATAAAGATAACTAAATACTAAGCTAAACTATATTATTTATATATTGAAACTAGATAGATGCTAAATTATTTTACTAATAAAATATACTAAAAAATTCACTAATTATGCTCTTTATTGATTTGTATTATTTGATTTGGAAATATAAATTCTAATAGATAATTATTTAGTTGGAAAATTAGAAGTTGTTGGTGAATTAGAAGAAAATATATATATATTTATGAAACAAAATGACGCTTTAATTCAATTCAATATTCAGCAGTTTAGAATCAGCTTAAAATATTTATAAATGAAATTTATTTATAATTTTTCATCTCCATTAATATACAACTGCGGGACTCACCATTCGCTTACGTTTAACCCGCTTCCAGCCCCACTACGAACACGGCCTCGGGTCCCTTCACTTCCCCAGCAATTCCACACCTCTCGTCAGCCGAATGTTCATTTATTCCGGAAATAGCCTAGATGATACTAGGTCGGTTGCATAATCACATTCGTTACATAACCCTAATTCTATTGAATCTACCTCATCATTCCTAGTAAACAATTCCCGAATATCTTTTATTTTGTATTAATATGTTTTATTAAAATATGTTTTGTTAAAGATAAAGAAATAATTTATGTTTTCAATATTTCATATGATACTTACTTTATTTTCACATGGTTCTTAATTAGATTACGAATTTAAATGCCTGCAATATTATCTTGAAAAGTTACAAACAAACAATTCCGATTGTTATTGATTATTCAGTGAATTATGTAAACTGTACGATTTATACAATTTTTTATAAAATAGAATGTTAAAAATGATATAAAATTTGTAAATATATCTTTAATAATAGTATTAATATGATTTGTAAAAAATGTATTTGAAAAGATAATTATATATATATATGTGTATGTGTGTGTGTGTGTGTGTGTGTGTGTGTGTGTGTGTGTGTGTGTGTGTGTGTGTGTGTGTGTGTGTGTGTGTGTGTGTGTGTGTGTGTGTGTGTGTGTGTGTGTGTGTGTGTGTGTGTGTGTGTGTGTGTGTGTGTGTGTGTGTGTGTGTGTGTGTGTGTGTGTGTGTGTGTGTGTGTGTGTGTGTGTGTGTGTGTGTGTGTGTGTGTGTGTGTGTGTGTGTGTGTGTGTGTGTGTGTGTGTGTGTGTGTGTGTGTGTGTGTGTGTGTGTGTGTGTGTGTGTGTGTGTGTGTGTGTGTGTGTGTGTGTGTGTGTGTGTGTGTGTGTGTGTGTGTGTGTGTGTGTGTGTGTGTGTGTGTGTGTGTGTGTGTGTGTGTGTGTGTGTGTGTGTGTGTGTGTGTGTGTGTGTGTGTGTGTGTGTGTGTGTGTGTGTGTGTGTGTGTGTGTGTGTGTGTGTGTGTGTGTGTGTGTGTGTGTGTGTGTGTGTGTGTGTGTGTGTGTGTGTGTGTGTGTGTGTGTGTGTGTGTGTGTGTGCGTGCGTGCGTGCGTGCGTGCGTGCGTGCGTGCGTGCGTGCGTGCGTGCGTGCGTGCGTGCGTGCGTGCGTGCGTGCGTGCGTGCGTGCGTGCGTGCGTGCGTGCGTGCGTGCGTGCGTGCGTGCGTGCGTGCGTGCGTGCGTGCGTGCGTGCGTGCGTGCGTGTGAGTGTGAGTGTGAGTGTGTGTGCGTGCGTGCGTGCGTGCGTGCGTGCGTGCGTGCGTGCGTGCGTGCGTGTATGTATTGCTATAGGTGTAGGTATAGGTAATGTTACAAATAATATGTACAAGATCTGTATTTATAAATAAGTGAATATATCGAATAAATGTTTATACTAAAATTATATATTAAATGATAAGAATCTATTGAAATTAACTCACATTCAGATCACCTACTATGCCTCTTTCTTGTTTCCATGGCAACTGCTATCTAGATTCTTTAGATGTAATAAGAGAGGATAACCTTACAAAAGGAATTCGATGCTATCTTATTAATGAAGGTCAAATTTCTTTCATATTTAAATTATGCCCAATACTTTTATCCTAAAGCTTATAGTTATGAATATTTAAAGTTTATTTATTTAATTTGATTATTTATTTTAAATTATCTTCGATTTGAACTGGTATTTTTACACAGCTCGAGGTAATTGCAAAGTATCAGAACGAGAATCCAATGAAAGAGTAGTTTTGTTCAATGATAGTTGCCAGGTTAATATTTTCTTACATTCTTAATATTTTCATTTTTATACTTTCACATATTTATTCAACTTTTTCTACATTTTGTGCTCTTACACCTTACTACTTCCATTATTCTTTTATGTCTATTATTTCTTTCCTTTCTATATATATATATATATATATATCTCTAATTATATATATTTACATTATTTATACCACTTTATCTATTACGAAAAATGATCAACATTGCCCCATTTCTATGTACATACCTGATATCTTGACATCTCTAAATCATATCAAATCTTCCCGATCATAATTAACCTAAATCTTGATCCCTATTAATCCATCCCTATTAACGCTGCTTTTATCTTTCTCCCAGGACGTGATTAGCACTCTAGGCTGTCCTTCGAAACTGTTCTACAAAAGTGAAGATAAAATGAAAATCCACGCACCAGATGCCCACCGATTCAATAAGGAAACGTGTTCGGACTACTTCTATAACTACATCACTCTTGGCATAGTTAGTAGTGCAGAGGATGCAATCTGGATAGTTAAAGTCGGGGGAAGAGTGCAAGTTTGATATGTATGAGAGGCAGATTAATATGAGACGGAGGGATAGCGAGAGCGAAATTAAAATATATTTAATGAAATTGGAGTAGTAAGAGAGTGAGAGAGAGAATGAGAGATAGAAAAATAGATAGAAAGAGAGAGAGTGTGTGTGTATGTTTGTGTGAGAGAGGGATAGGGAGAGGGAGAAAGGAGTGAGGGAAGGAGGGGTAGATCAGACATACTTTCACACGCACAGGTGCAATAACATACACAGAGATAGGCTCAGAGATAGAGGCAGTCACATGGACCTTCACCGAGTTAGAGATAGCACTGAGACAGGTATAGGGTAGGCAGATATAAATGTAAAATAGGCCCATTGACAGGTATAGGGTAGACAGATATATATATAGTATAAGCCCATTGACAGGTATAGGGTAGAGAGATATAGATATAGTATAGGCCCATTGACAGGCATAGGGTAGACAGATATATATATAGTATAAGCCCATTGACAGGTATAGGGTAGGCAGATATAGATTTAGTATAAGCCCATTGACAGGTATAGGGTAGGCAGATATAGATTTAGTATAGGCCCATTGACAGGTATAGGGTAGGCAGATATAGATATAGTATAGGCCCATTGACAGGTATAGGGTAGGCAGATATATATATAGTATAGGCCCATTGACAGGTATAGGGTAGGCAGATATATATATAGTATAGGCCCATTGACAGGTATAGGGTAGGCAGATATATATATAGTATAGGCCCATTGACAGGTATAGGGCAGAGAGAGAAATAACATTTCACATATTGCAGGATATTCTATTTGACGCCTCTACTCATAGAGTGAAAAAGTTCATCTTGCACACCAACTTCCCAGGTCACTACGACTTTAACATGTTGGTATCTCTTATTATCTCTTGTTATCTCTTGTTATCTCTTGGTATCTCTTGCTATCTCTTGTTTGTATCTCTTGCGTTGCCATACTTAACTAAGCATGCACGTCATAAACTGATATTCGAATCAACCATAACTTTTCACCGATTAAATATTAACGCTGCAACAGTTCTTCAATATATACCCTATTATAAACCCCCTATTATATACCCCCTATTATAAACCCCCTATTATAAACCCCCTATTATAAACCCCCTATTATATACCCCCTATTATATACCCCCTATTATAAACCCCCTATTATAAACCCCTATTATAAACCCCCTATTATATACCCCCTATTATAAACCCCCTATTATATACACCCTATTATATACCCCCTATTATAAACCCCTATTATATACCCCTATTATAAACCCCCTATTATATACCCCCTATTATAAACCCCCTATTATATACACCCTATTATAAACCCCCTATTATAAACCCCCTATTATAAACCCCCTATTATAAACCCCTATTATAAACCCCCTATTATATATCCCCTATTATAAACCCCCTATTATAAACCCCCTATTATAAACCCCCCTATTATAAACCCCTATTATAAACCCCTATTATAAACCCCTATTAAATTCCATATCAACTATTCTGTTATTTATTTTTTCCTTCTATTTTACTTCAAAACCTTTCAACACTATTAGTACTAAAATTCAAATTAGAAATTAGCCCTCTTATATCCAAAGCCAACCTATAAAAAAATACCCAAGAATTGCTACCAATTCCATACCGTAAATTACACCAACCAAACTCCACCAACCAAACCTTATCCAAACTCTCAACATTCATACGCTGTCATCAAAAATTCCCATTAACGCTTCAAATTCACCCTCTCCTTAACACTCTCAAATCTACCCATCCCTTATCACTCAAATCCAATAAATATACAAAATTCTTCCTTACGCCCAAGTTAAATCTAATCTAAGTTAAAGATCTAATCCCATATTCCTCCAGCCCACTATAAACCTCTCTTCCAATATCTTCCCATATCTCTCCTCCCCTACTATATACCAGCCTCCCAACCTCTTCCCACTACCTATCATTCACTTGATATCTTCAAACCCCACTAAATTAACCTAACCCCACTCAAACCCATCTTAACAACACTCAAACCTGTCTTAAAAACCACTTAAGCCCGTCTTAACCCCTTCAAATCCTACCCTAACCCCCATAAAACCCAACCCTAACCCCCATAAAACCCTACCCTAACCCGCTCAAACCCTACCCTAACCCCACGCTAACCCCCTCAAACCCTCCATAACCCCCTCAAACCCTACCCTAATCCCGCTCAAACCATCCCTAACCCCCCTCAAACCCTAACCCCGTTCAAACCCTACCCTAACCGCCGCTCAAACCCTAACCCTAACCCCACTCTAACCCTTCACTAACCCCCCACAAACCATACCCTAACCCCACTCAAACCCTACACTAACCCCACTCTAACCCTTCACTAACCCCCTCAATTTAAACAGGTACTACCGAGTATTCTATCACTTACCGTTGACTGTGGAATCTCCGCGTGTTTTACTTCAAACTGTCGAACCTTCTCAATACAGCATCATTGATATTACTTTTAATTCTAAGGTACATATTACCTAATCATCCAGTCACTTGGCCTTTATCTAGTCACCCTCGCCTCTATCTAGTCACCCTCACCTCTATCCACTCACCCTCACCTCTATCCACTCACCCTCACCTCTATCCAGTCACCCTCGCCTCTATACACTCACCCTCGCCTCTATCTAGTCACCCTCACCTCTATCCACTCACCCTCGCCTCTATCCACTCACCCTCGCCTCTATACACTCACCCTCGCCTCTATCTAGTCACCCTCACCTCTATCCACTCACCCTCGCCTCTATCCACTCACCCTCGCCTCTATCCACTCACCCTCGCCTCTATCCACTCACCCTCACCTCTATCCAGTCACCCTCGCCTCTATTTAGTCATATCACTTCACCCTTAATTTCGCCCATAACTCCACTCGCCCTATCCCTCCCACACAGTGGCAAGAAGTTCAAGAAGCCCTCTCCATGTCCCCAGAATATACGAAACCCGTGGTTTTGAATCGTTGCTCATCCACAAACACCCTAAACCCCTTTGGGAGAACATTCTGTTATGGAGTCCAGGATTTAATATTTGAGGTAGTCACAATTTCCACTATTAGATTTTGCAACCAAAATAATATATATACTATCAGTTGCAGAATATAAATAAAATAATAGCTTTATTATTATTAAGTGATTTATTAGGCTTCGATAATTAAATAGCATAACATAAAGGATTCGAATAATAAGAAAATATGATAAAATAAATAACCAAATATATCAAAGATAATTACCATTGAACTATCAGATTATTAGTAATTAATAATAATATTATTAGCACATATTAACTTCATATAAATCTAAGATAAACTTCAAATAAACTTCAAACTATAACTATTAAAACACATACTATAGTTATACTTTATGTATAAATATAGGTAAAACACTAGTTATTTTGATAGATTTGATCATATATTTAAATATTACTTCGCAATATATATTTCATATCTATTGATTATATTTATCTTTATTGATATACTTATTAGTTACTCTCTTTTATCATAAATCTCTATATAGCCATTAATAATAATATATATTACAATTATAAACAGTAAGATGATTTTTTAAATTATTTTAAACATTTTATTATTTTACTAAACTTATATATTGGTAATGCTTTACAATGAAAAACTGTTTTAACAAGTAATATATCAGATCTTGGATTATATTATTAATTTATCTATGATTTATTTAGGATATAAACCAAGATTATCTGTAATATTATGTTAATCTTGGATATAAATCTATAATCTTTGTAATATATAATAAAATTTCATATATAATATTTTATAAAATATATTTAGTATTTTCATTTCTTTTTAGCTGCTTGCCACACATATTTACGGATATTTTTAACTTTAGTTAAATTAATTTTATAGTTCAGAATACTGCTATTATTTAATAATATTTAATAATTACAAAATTGTGTTTAGATATATATTTTTATAATACATTTTGATTTCCTTTTAATATATATATATATAAATCTATTTACCATAAATTTTGTATTTATTATAATATATTCTATAATCGTTGATTTCTATATTCCTCAAGGTGATGCAGAATGGACACATAGCTTCAATTACACTTTACAACCAATCCAACATGAATTCCGACTCATAAATCAAACATTTCAGAACCTTGTATTCATCAGGGATTGTTTTTTTTGTGCCATATTTACAAAATTATACATTTTGGTTTCATTATACTTAATATTATATTTCACATTTATTATAAATTCATTTTCATTCTATTTAGAATAAACTATTTTTTTTACTGCAAATTTTATTTTATATAATATTATTAATTCTATTTCTAATCTATATTCACGTTTCTGTGAGATACTAAGTCTGCTGTTATTTTTGATAATATTATTCACTGCTATCCGAACTACTCGATGAATCACTCGACGAATCACTCGACGACTCACTCGACGAATCACTCGATGAATCACTCGAAGAAGATGACGACGAGTCGTCGTCGGATGAGGATTTCGGCGCAACGCTTTCTTTCGACTTCTTCTTACTCAGCGTCGAGGCGTCTTCGTCGGCGACGGACGTGGCTGTATCGTCGTCGGCGGTAAGTTGCGACGTCGAAACGTCGTCGTCGGTAAGTTGCGACGTCGAAACGTCGTCGGCGGTCAGTTGCGGAGTAACGGAAAACGAGCCGCTCGACATGAAATTCGACGCGTCGATGCTCGCTTCCCGATCGCTAGCGAACGAAGTCGCGTTTGCGCTCGCCATTGGCGCGGACACCAGGGAAGCGCCGGATACGGCGACGGCGGCGGCGGCGTTCTTCTTTTCGCGGTCCACTTTCTCGATCGCCGCCGAACTCCTGTACATGTCGTTGACGATGTCGTCGACGTGAGGCATCGTCGATTTCCGACCTCCGCCGCCGCTAGAATCGTGCGCCAATTTCTCCCCGAACAACTCGTCGATTTGAAGTTGCTTGGCTGCGTTGCGTTGATTGTTGGCGAGCAGACTTACGGCCGGAGAGCTACCGTAGACGTTGTAGACCGCCATCGCGGCGTTGTCGTACGGTGGAATGCCGTTCAAGTTCTTCTTGGTCGGTTGCATCGACACGGCTAGTTTGCGTTTGTTGTAGGCGACGCTGTCCGGTCTCATCAGCACGTCCTGGGAGAAGGTGAGTTTACTGATTACGATTCGTTCGTCGATTAATGCGGCACTTAGTTTATATGTAATGGAATTCGCGTGTACTTTAGAAATACTTTTGTATTCGTAATCATAGATACAAACAACATTTACCTAACAAAATCATATGGTTTACTAGTTTTTAAATCGGAATAAATTTAATTTACTAGAAAAAGGCGATTGTGTAAAGGGTGTTTAATTGGTCCGTGCTTTACGTGCAAGTCCTATGTCTACAATTGCAGCTATATACTATGCAATCTTACGATCACTATTTGCTGTGTGACATTCGTTCTTCCATAAATTCGTAAAAGATTTTATATATAAGTTACTTATTGATCATTTGTAACACATGTAAGCCATATTTCGATGAATTACAGTGTATAGCGATAGGTTTTTTTAAGTACTGGTATGTTTAATATAGATTGCCTTATTTTTTCCAGTTCTTCGATAATTGTCAACAAGAAGTCAAGTAGTTGCTACCCATTCAATTACGTTTAAATCTTCGATTGTTTCATACAGCTTTAAAATTCTCCAGGAGATGACTATATCCTAATATTGACTGAAATATATTTCTTTTGGGAATTAGTAGTAATCAAATAATTTCTATTACATTGATATACTGTTTCACCTCTATTTCATTTGTTCAAATTCAGTTATATGCTTTGTTTTTGAATACTGAATGTTTGTTAAATTGTAGTCGTTTCCAGCTTTCTCATTTACATCCACTGTCATGATGTTAATTTATACATAATTGTCAATCTAGATCTTTAATAGTGATCCCCGTTTTGTTTTTTGTATGATAGTTAAACATTCAAGTAGATAGTATTCTGTTTTAGCAATTTTATCTTAAAGTGAAAATGCTATCCGTATTTTTTCTTTTGTTACATAGCTTTTGTATATCTCCTTAGATTAATTTTCCTTCGCGCACTTTGAAAAGTCTTGAAAACGAGTCTGGACGTAATTTTTTTTGAATGTTTTGAGCTTTTTTGTAAAAATTTACATTTCCTTCTTTCAGTTTAGTTATAAATTCTTTGTATGATCTATGACATTAGCATCTTTTCTATTCAAGGATGATGAGTATATATAGCTCTCTATGTTTTTATTGAAAATCTTAGACATATAGCTACTTATGTATTTATGATTATAATCATGCAATAATATAAAATAAATATCTAATTTATAAAATATGAAAATATTTGTATTAAATATTATTATGCACTTTTAATAGTAGTTATAATGTACCAGATTAATTTATAAGATATTCATTTTTTATTATACTACAATGTAATATATTAATATTATATAAAAATCAACTTCAATAGTATATATATATATATATATTGTATATGTAGTATTTACTTTATCATAGAATGGAGTTGCAGATCGTCCCATTGTATCAGCTCCAAGATTCGCCATTTTTGTACTTATGATTTAATAGAATTTATTATTATTTACAAAGGAATTACATATTTAAAATTCCTACACAAAAATTAATTCATTATAAAATATTATTATTAATTATTGTACAAGATTAATAATTATGTATCTTGTCTAGTTATATAATTTATCTTAAATTATTATATATTCTTATATGTAATTGTATTAATTAATTAAATGGCTGCTAATTTCGCATATGTTCAGGCATTCACTATAATTTAGGCTACTATATATAATAAAACTTCTCCCTTCGCTATATCGCACTAACTTTTTGTATTTAGATGTAGTATATGCGATTGCACATATGAATATTACCGTCATCATAATCGATAACCAAACTATAGATTCCGATAAATAGTTATATTTCACTGGTATAGATTCAACTAATTCATGGCATTTATTGCAGCTGCTATAGAAGATAAACATATTTATAGGTTAATTAATGATACTGTTTACATTTGTATTCAATTAATATTAGTCAAATAAGTATATTATATATATATATATATATTATTAGATTTCTGTTTAAAACTAAGAAATTATAGAATTTGTGTTGCTATCGAAATAATTACCCACTAAATGATTTATTGACAAGTTAACAAAATAATGTAAAAATCTTTTAAAAACGATATATTTAGTTAAAGTTTTAATGAGTAATGCAATTAATAACAATAATTACGACGAAATATTCTAACTGCATGCAAATATTATTCTTTTTTTAAAGTTTTAAAAATAATTTATTCTTTTTTAATTTGTGGAAAATTAATAACATATTAATACTAAAATATATCGATACTACTAAGTAGTAGTTACATTGTTTATAACAGTAAATCAAGAATAACAATATTAAATATATTTATTAAATTGAATGAATATAGAATACAATATAGATGTGGTACCTATATAGAAAATGATTACATATAATTCATAAATATAATGAGTTACATGAATAAAAAAACCAGATATAAACGTAGAATGAAGGCACGCAATAAAATGATTGGCCTTAATATATGCCGTAATAGAATGATTACATAATATATCTGCTCGTTAAAATAAAAGATGTCTACGTTTATAAATCGAGATGAATATGAGCGCTTATGATTTTAGCACGATAATCGCGCTTGTTAGAAATCGTTTGTTGGTTGATCATTTTCGCTTGTATTTTCATTCATGTTGTTCATTATAGGTGGTTAATTATTATATCGGATAGTCGATTGTTAAGTTAAACAGAGATGTCCTTAGACATTTGTATGGTAAATGACTCAGGTGATGAGTTGTTTCTCAGGATAGTAGCTGGATATGATAACATAGTAGGAGTATTTCTTATGTGAACTTTGTAATTTTCTCATGTTGGTGTAATGTTTCTCGAATGACTCATCTTATGATTAACCTGTGACATATTATAATTGTAAAGTTATTGTCGATGGTAATATGTTCGTCTCTGATAGACCAGCATAAGCGTGCTAAATAATGCACGTGTTTATAATTCTCAGGACAACCATCTCTGATATATTTGTATAGGATATTTAGAGTTAATCATGTGATATAGTTTCTTATTTTCTGACTAATCTGAGATTGTTAAATTATGTTATAATATGTATTAAATATATCTAGATAGGTCGGGTCGATTGATGCTAAGAGAAACGATTCTAGGTATAGAGCATAGTTGATTTTTAACTTTTTGTATTTTTACTTCATGAGACTCCATTTAACGAAATTCGGTTTTTTACTTTAATAAATCTCTCAATAATGCTTGTATGTTGATAAATTTGATATGAATTGTCCGATATGTTACAATACTGAGGAACCTGTGCAGTTCTTTCTTATTGGTAGGTATTTTCAATTATTTAATTGCTGATATTCTGTCTAGATCTGGCAGAACATATTTGCTAGTGTAGAGTAATCCATAACAGTTTAGGAATGGCTTATCGATGACGCATTTGTCTATCTTAAATTGACTAGATGTTGTTAATATTGAGTATATGTAATTATTATTGAATACTATGGTGATCTTCATGTAACATAAGCAGCTAAATATTCGTCTATAGTCAAGGTACAGGGATATTGTGATATATCGTCCACCTTTTGCTGATTTATATTCAAACCAAAGATTATCTGCTTATTTCAATATTAATATGGGATATTGAATGTAGTTAATAATCTGGATCTTCTGTTGAGATGAACAGCTCGTTATCTATATTTTGCATAGAGTTCTGAGTTGTGCTCTGTACTATTGGGATAATATTAGATATCTACTAACGTTCGTGTCGGGTGAGTTGATATGTTATTCTCCTGTATTAAATATTTTGGATAGATGAATATGCCAGTTTAGAATTTTATTTTTCGGGTTAATATGAGACTCTAAACCCTGTTGGTCGATTATTTTAATGGTTCGTTTATTAATATAAGAAGAAATTCTAAGAGTTTTTTAACTTTGTGCGTGTAACAATAACGAGGTAATTGACTTTAAAATTACCAAGACGTTAAAATACTTAAGTTATTGAATACTACGTTATTATTTTCTAGTGTGATATTTTTGGCAAGTTCATCGGTTTTGTTGCCGATCCAATCTTTGTTGTTGGCGTAGATTTATTTATATATTAACTTTCTTACTTGGAGTATATTAACTTCTGCTCCGTTATCGCATTTAACTGTCATTGATTCTACCACACCAGGTGTTCGGATATCAATATGGAGTTGAGTTGTTTAGTTCTCCCAAATATCGATGCGGAATAGATATCCACTTTATTAAATTGCAGTTGGTTCAGATATAGTTGGTCGAAATAAGAGTTGTTACACTACTGAACTGACGTTGTTATTATGTGCTGCTGATCTAGAATCATTGTTGATATGCGCTGGAATATTGAGTTTTTGATCTACGCTGTTGGTCTGTATATGCCATAGGCTGTATGGCGACCGCATGTCCCCATATTGACAATCATATAGAAAACTCGATATTTCAATGTTTTCACTGGACGTGTGTTCTTATTATGCACTAGTTTACAATTTCTGAACTTATCGAGATTGTATACAGTTATCACCACTTTTCTCGAAAATCTTCTAGATTAGTTTGTAGACTCATGGATTCTTAAGATATATACATAGTTTGGTTGTTCTTTATCGAATTGCCTATGATGATCAATTCTTCTTTTACTTTGTTTTTCCGACATGCGTAAATAATTTCTTAGTTCACTCGTATGTCAATCTCACGTTGATCGCGGAATTTACAACGCTGAACTTTCGTTTGGCATTTTACCATGAACTCTTGGATATATTCAAATGGCTTTTGCCTACTTGGTTCTAGTTGTATGTGGACTAACCACAAATTTCTGGGTTGATATTATATAACTTTAAGGTGCTTCCATAACGGTTCAAACCAATTTTCGTTCTCGTTCCAGGTAAAACAAATATGTAACACTGCATTACGAATTAAAATGTTTTAATTAATTAATAATTACTACACTTTGTTAGTTTTACCTGTGGGCCTGTGAATATATGCTAGCTTATTTAATTAGCCTTGGATGTTAATTTGTTCCATGCCATCGTTGGTGTTTTGATTCCACCCATTTCAATGTTTTGTCTTTAGTAGTGTAGAATCTACACTGTAGATGTGTTTCATTTTAGGATGTCACCATGTTAAAAAGAGGAATGTAAATATTAGATACATGCCGGTCCTATATAGCTAATGATTACTACTAATTCATATTATGTTTGTTATTTGTGGATGAGAAGTTGAATAATCATATTGGTTATTAAAAATATGATTATTTACATGGGTTAATATATAAAACAAATATAAATGTAATACATGAAATGATCTCATTTGTTTATAATATAAGCCGTACATTGTACGGCGTACATAGAATGATAGCATAATAATATTTGTATCACTTAATGTATTGTTTTTAGTAACATAGATTAGTAGTTTGTAATAAAAGGGTGTTTCTAGATAATCTTAATCTTTTGAAGAGATTACACAATTAAAATGTCTTATAGGATACGAAAAAAGATTAAATAATTACTTCTTAAACAAATTTGTTTATCAGTGTATATCTTATATGGTATTAGTTTTTATAAATTTTAAAGGTTATAATATCATCTTATACTATTTGGAGTATAACAAAATTATTTAAATATAAAATTGTTTTAAATATGCTATATGTAAATATTATAACAGTATTAAAAACTTTTTATTTACGTATTAAAATATTATTATGTTTAAAATTATATATTTTATAAAAAACGATAATTATTTGTTATATATTTATTATTATTTGTTATATATTTTTTATTATTGTAAATTTGTATGGGATTAATGACCTATACTATTATCTTTGTAATATTCTAAAAATGATTATAACATATAATATATATACCGGAAGGCTATTATAAATCTTACAATTAATATCCTATATAAATTTAAATATACTATTATATTGTATGATTAAATGATATACATATGTAGGTATATTCCACAACATTAAGGTTGTCAATTTACAAACATATCTAAAATGATTAGATAATAATATAGCTTAATTACTTAATGATTAGTAATAATAGCAACTATTATTCTATGCTATCATATATTTTTTCTATAATATTTAAAAAATATCATTTAAAAATTCTTAAATTTAGGCTTTTTTAAACAATATCTGGCATCTAAATCAAGACATAGTTACGCAAATTTATAAATATATTTCAATATTCAGAATACTATAATTACCAATTATAATATACTACTTATTTAAATGTGTACATTATAAATGTACATATAAATTATAAATAGATTATGTATCTACTTTAAAATAGAAATTTAAATTATATATAATATATATGAAATTCAAATTTATTATCTTTATATTTATAATTTAAACATTTAATAATTTATATTTCTTTTATTAACATGTTTATTTATCAATTATATCTTTGACAGATACGGTATCCATATAATAATTTATTTTAATGTAATCGGTATAAGTGATAATATATGGATTAGTTTATTATTAGTTAAACATTAAATATCTAAAAAAATAATTTACTAGTACGTATTTTAATCATATTAAGCCCAAGGATATTAAGTATATTCTTATTGATTTAAAATTATTCAAAATTGATTTATTGTTATATAAAACTTTAAAATATATTTTTGTAGGTTCAATTAAAGCGCATATTCCATTCTGGGACACGACAGCGTGTCACTTATAATTATGTAAATATTAATATTTTATACTCTTTAATTTTCATGTTACTTTCTACTCAACTTAATGTGTTATTTATATTGTATATTATTAGTATAGTTCAAATTTTATAACAAATATATTTTAATCAGAAAACATTGGCTTGATAGGTTGTCAACTGTGCCAATTTGTTTACATATAATATATTTAATAATTTGTGCAATTTTCATGTCTTTGTGATACATCTATGGTTGATTTTATAGATATTAAATTTATCTCGATATTGCTTTGATTTGTTACTAACAGATATTTCTATATAGGTTATTAATTTAAATTTTCTAGATATTTAATGGATCTCAATATAGATTTTATTTATTACACGCATATATTTCCAAATATATACTATAAAGATAGTATAAAAAATGTTAACATTGTAAACAAATAAGTATTTCACCTATATTATTTTATTTTTAACATTGATATTTAATATAAAAATAATATTTGGAAAATGTATAATTGTTTACGAAATTTAAAGGTTTCATACGATCTTATATTATTAATAGAATAATAGGTAATTACTAATGGTCACGCCAATATAGATTTTATTTATTACAAGCATATATTTCCAAATATATACTATAAAGAGAGTATAAATAATTTTAACATTGTAAACAAATAAGCATTTCACCTATATTATTTTATATTTAATATTGATATTTAATATAAAAATAGTATTTGGAAAATCATGTCTTTGTGATTCATCTATGATTTATATATATTTTATAGATATTAAATTTATCTCGATATTGCTTTGATTTATTACTCGCAGATATTTCCAAATGTGTTATTGATTTAAATTTTCTAGATATTTTTTTTTAATTGATCTCAATATAGATTTAATTTATTACACGCATATATGTCCAAATATATACTATAAAGATTGTATAACAAATTTTAACATTGTTAATCAAATAAACATTTCACCTATATTATTTTATTTTTAACATTGCTATTTAATTTAATCCTTATTTAATTATCAAATTAAATGATTTATATATAAAAACTAATCATTTATTTGAACCTGGATATATATTTTAATATTATATGTTTATATTGTTATCCAATATTACCGAATTAATTTAATTTTGGGATTTTGATTATTAATATATGGTTGATTTTTAATTATAGGTATCTATCTTTAAATTTTTAATTTTTATATAAATAAAATATTTACTTTTTAACCATTTTTTATTTAATATTATAATATAATAAATAAATATAATAATACTATTATTTATCTGAGCATTTATCATTGATTATGAATACATATTATTATTTTTAAAATGTATACTACTATTATTATATTCTCTATACCGATATATGCGAATGTAAATATAAAATAAAAAATACGTAACGTGGAACAGATTGAAATCAGCCGATAGATCTGATAAAATAATGGGAGCGCTTTTGACTTTGTTAGACTTGGCCATTAGTAGTGACTTATTATTCTATTATTAATATAATATCTTATCTATTAATAATATAAGATCGTATGAAACCTTTAAATTTCGTAAACAATTATACATTTTCCAAATATTATTTTTATATTAAGAAATTATATTAGTTTTATAACAGCTTTTTTCATACATATTCCATAAAGTTATACCAACAATTTTAATATCAAACAAATGTGCATTTTTCCCATATTATTTTTCTAATGTTGAAAATTAAAATAAGATGAGTGACATACATCCTTTTTCATATATATAGTATTATTTCATATATGAGAATATATTATTATAAGGTGAGAAAAATCATCGGTAATATATTATGACTATATGTATTCGTATAATTTTGATAGATTACTCAATAATAATATATTTAAATTAGGTAATTATAAAAAATTAGTAATATATTATTAATTTTTTATATAATTAAAAAAAATAATATTGATATTTTAAATCATAATATTTACAATTCTTGATTAGTATGTCATTATGGAATCTACATCCGCAATTATATATATATATATATATATATATATATATATATATATATATGCAATTTTGGTATTTTCACAAATAGTAACTTCACCTTAACTTCACAGTAACTTCACCGTAACTTCACCGTAACTTCACCGTAACTTCACCGTAACTTCACATTAACTTCACCGTAACTTCACAGTAACTTCACCGTAACTTCACCGTAACTTCACAGTAACTTCACCTTAACTTCACCTTAACTTCACCGTAACTTCACCTTAACTTCACCGTAACTTCACCGTAACTTCACAGTAACTTCACCTTAACTTCCCCGTAACTTCACATTAACTTCACCGTAACTTCACCGTAACTTCACATTAACTTCACAGTAACTTCACAGTAACTTCACCTTAACTTCACCTTAACTTCACAGTAACTTCACAGTAACTTCACAGTAACTTCACCGTAACTTCACAGTAACTTCACAGTAACTTCACAGTAACTTCACCGTAACTTCACCGTAACTTCACCGTAACTTCACAGTAACTTCACCGTAACTTCACAGTAACTTCACAGTAACTTCACCGTAACTTTACCGTAACTTCACAGTAACTTCACCGTAACTTCACCGTAACTTCACCGTAACTTCACCGTAACTTCACCGTAACTTCACAGTAACTTCACCGTAACTTCACATTAACTTCACCGTAACTTCACCTTAACTTCACAATAACTTCACAGTAACTTCACATTAACTTCACAGTAACTTCACCGTAACTTCACCTTAACTTCACCGTAACTTCACATTAACTTCACAGTAACTTCACATTAACTTCACCGTAACTTCACAGTAACTTCACCTTAACTTCACAGTAACTTCACCGTAACTTCACAGTAACTTCACCTTAACTTCACCGTAACTTCACCTTAACTTCACAATAACTTCACAGTAACTTCACATTAACTTCACCGTAACTTCACAGTAACTTCACCTTAACTTCACATTAACTTCACCGTAACTTCACAGTAACTTCACCTTAACTTCACCGTAACTTCACCTTAACTTCACAATAACTTCACAGTAACTTCACATTAACTTCACCGTAACTTCACAGTAACTTCACCTTAACTTCACCGTAACTTCACCGTAACTTCACAGTAACTTCACAGTAACTTCACCGTAACTTCACAGTAACTTCACCGTAACTTCACCGTAACTTCACAGTAACTTCACATTAACTTCACCGTAACTTCACCGTAACTTCACCGTAACTTCACCTTAACTTCACCGTAACTTCACCGTAACTTCACCTTAACTTCACCGTAACTTCACATTAACTTCACAGTAACTTCACCTTAACTTCACAATAACTTCACAGTAACTTCACATTAACTTCACAGTAACTTCACCGTAACTTCACCGTAACTTCACCGTAACTTCACATTAACTTCACAGTAACTTCACAGTAACTTCACAGTAACTTCACAGTAACTTCACCGTAACTTCACCGTAACTTCACCTTAACTTCACAGTAACTTCACATTAACTTCACAGTAACTTCACATTAACTTCACATTAACTTCACAGTAACTTCACAGTAACTTCACCGTAACTTCACATTAACTTCACATTAACTTCACAGTAACTTCACATTAACTTCACATTAACTTCACAGTAACTTCACAGTAACTTCACCGTAACTTCACATTAACTTCACCGTAACTTCACATTAACTTCACAGTAACTTCACCGTAACTTCACCGTAACTTCACCTTAACTTCACAGTAACTTCACATTAACTTCACAGTAACTTCACATTAACTTCACATTAACTTCACAGTAACTTCACATTAACTTCACAGTAACTTCACAGTAACTTCACCGTAACTTCACCGTAACTTCACCTTAACTTCACAGTAACTTCACATTAACTTCACAGTAACTTCACATTAACTTCACATTAACTTCACAGTAACTTCACAGTAACTTCACCGTAACTTCACATTAACTTCACCGTAACTTCACATTAACTTCACAGTAACTTCACATTAACTTCACAGTAACTTCACCTTAACTTCACCGTAACTTCACCGTAACTTCACCTTAACTTCACAGTAACTTCACATTAACTTCACAGTAACTTCACATTAACTTCACCGTAACTTCACCATAACTTCACAGTAACTTCACCGTAACTTCACCGTAACTTCAAAGTAACTTCACCGTAACTTCACCGTAACTTCACAGTAACTTCACAATAACTTCACCGTAACTGCACCGTAACTTCACCGTAACTTCACAGTAACTTCACCGTAACTTCACCGTAACTTCACCTTAACTTCACCGTAACTTCACCTTAACTTCACCGTAACTTCACCGTAACTTCACAGTAACTTCACCTTAACTTCACCTTAACTTCACCGTAACTTCACCTTAACTTCACATTAACTTCACAGTAACTTCACCGTAACTTCACCTTAACTTCACCGTAACTTCACCTTAACTTCACAGTAACTTCACCGTAACTTCACAGTAACTTCACCTTAACTTCACCTTAACTTCACAGTAACTTCACCGTAACTTCACCTTAACTTCACCGTAACTTCACCGTAACTTCACAGTAACTTCACCTTAACTTCACCTTAACTTCACCGTAACTTCACCTTAACTTCACATTAACTTCACAGTAACTTCACCGTAACTTCACCTTAACTTCACCGTAACTTCACCTTAACTTCACAGTAACTTCACCGTAACTTCACATTAACTTCACCATAACTTCACAGTAACTTCACTGTAACTTCACCTTAACTTCACCGTAACTTCACAGTAACTTCACTGTAACTTCACCTTAACTTCACCTTAACTTCACAGTAACTTCACCGTAACTTCACCTTAACTTCACCGTAACTTCACCTTAACTTCACCGTAACTTCACAGTAACTTCACAGTAACTTCACCGTAACTTCACCTTAACTTCACCGTAACTTCACCTTAACTTCACCTTAACTTCACAGTAACTTCACAGTAACTTCACCGTAACTTCACCGTAACTTCACCTTAACTTCACCGTAACTTCACATTAACTTCACAGTAACTTCACCGTAACTTCAACGTAACTTCACCGTAACTTCACAGTAACTTCACAGTAACTTCACATTAACTTCACCGTAACTTCACCGTAACTTCACATTAACTTCACCGTAACTTCACCTTAACTTCACAGTAACTTCACAGTAACTTCACAGTAACTTCACAGTAACTTCACATTAACTTCACCTTAACTTCACCGTAACTTCACCGTAACTTCACCGTAACTTCACCTTAACTTCACCGTAACTTCACCTTAACTTCACAGTAACTTCACCTTAACTTCACCTTAACTTCACCTTAACTTCACCTTAACTTCACATTAACTTCACCTTAACTTCACCGTAACTTCACATTAACTTCACAGTAACTTCACCGTAACTTCAAAGTAACTTCACCGTAACTTCACCGTAACTTCACAGTAACTTCACCGTAACTTCACAGTAACTTCACCATAACTTCACCGTAACTTCACCGTAACTTCACCGTAACTTCACCGTAACTTCACCGTAACTTCACCGTAACTTCACATTAACTTCACCGTAACTTCACATTAACTTCACAGTAACTTCACAGTAACTTCACCGTAACTTCACCGTAACTTCACAGTAACTTCACCGTAACTTCAAAGTAACTTCACCGTAACTTCACCGTAACTTCACAGTAACTTCACAGTAACTTCACCGTAACTTCACAGTAACTTCACCGTAACTTCACCTTAACTTCACCTTAACTTCACCGTAACTTCACCGTAACTTCACCGTAACTTCACAGTAACTTCACCGTAACTTCACATTAACTTCACAGTAACTTCACCGTAACTTCACCGTAACTTCACAGTAACTTCACAGTAACTTCACAGTAACTTCACCGTAACTTCACATTAACTTCACCGTAACTTCACCGTAACTTCACAGTAACTTCACAGTAACTTCACCGTAACTTCACCGTAACTTCACCTTAACTTCACCGTAACTTCACCGTAACTTCACCTTAACTTCACAGTAACTTCACAGTAACTTCACCGTAACTTCACCGTAACTTCACCGTAACTTCACCGTAACTTCACCGTAACTTCACCGTAACTTCACCGTAACTTCACAGTAACTTCACCGTAACTTCACATTAACTTCACCGTAACTTCACCGTAACTTCACAGTAACTTCACAGTAACTTCACCGTAACTTCACCGTAACTTCACCGTAACTTCACATTAACTTCACAGTAACTTCACAGTAACTTCACCGTAACTTCACCTTAACTTCACAGTAACTTCACATTAACTTCACAGTAACTTCACAGTAACTTCACCGTAACTTCACCTTAACTTCACCGTAACTTCACCGTAACTTCACAGTAACTTCACAGTAACTTCACCGTAACTTCACCGTAACTTCACCGTAACTTCACAGTAACTTCACAGTAACTTCACCGTAACTTCACCTTAACTTCACAGTAACTTCACATTAACTTCACAGTAACTTCACAGTAACTTCACCGTAACTTCACCTTAACTTTACAGTAACTTCACAGTAACTTCACAGTAACTTCACAGTAACTTCACAGTAACTTCACCGTAACTTCACCGTAACTTCACCTTAACTTCACAGTAACTTCACAGTAACTTCACAGTAACTTCACAGTAACTTCACATTAACTTCACCTTAACTTCACATTAACTTCACCGTAACTTCACCTTAACTTCACCGTAACTTCACCTTAACTTCACCGTAACTTCACATTAACTTCACCTTAACTTCACATTAACTTCACCGTAACTTCACCTTAACTTCACCGTAACTTCACCGTAACTTCACCGTAACTTCACCGTAACTTCACAGTAACTTCACAGTAACTTCACCTTAACTTCACCGTAACTTCACCGTAACTTCACAGTAACTTCACTGTAACTTCACATTAACTTCACCTTAACTTCACCGTAACTTCACCGTAACTTCACAGTAACTTCACCTTAACTTCACCGTAACTTCACAGTAACTTCACCTTAACTTCACCTTAACTTCACCGTAACTTCACCGTAACTTCACAGTAACTTCACATTAACTTCACAGTAACTTCACATTAACTTCACCTTAACTTCACCTTAACTTCACCTTAACTTCACCGTAACTTCACAGTAACTCCACCGTAACTTCACATTAACTTCACCGTAACTTCACCGTAACTTCACCTTAACTTCACCGTAACTTCACCGTAACTTCACAATACCTTCACAGTAACTTCACAGTAACTTCACCGTAACTTCACCTTAACTTCACAGTAACTTCACAGTAACTTCACAGTAACTTCACAGTAACTTCACCGTAACTTCACCGTAACTTCACCTTAACTTCACCGTAACTTCACCGTAACTTCACAATACCTTCACAGTAACTTCACAGTAACTTCACAGTAACTTCACCTTAACTTCACCTTAACTTCACAGTAACTTCACAGTAACTTCACAGTAACTTCACAGTAACTTCACATTAACTTCACCTTAACTTCACATTAACTTCACCGTAACTTCACCTTAACTTCACCGTAACTTCACCGTAACTTCACCTTAACTTCACAGTAACTTCACATTAACTTCACCGTAACTTCACATTAACTTCACCGTAACTTCACCGTAACTTCACCTTAACTTCACAGTAACTTCACAGTAACTTCACAGTAACTTCACAGTAACTTCACATTAACTTCACCTTAACTTCACATTAACTTCACCGTAACTTCACATTAACTTCACCGTAACTTTACAGTAACTTCACCGTAACTTCACATTAACTTCACAGTAACTTCACCGTAACTTCACCTTAACTTCACAGTAACTTCACAGTAACTTCACAGTAACTTCACAGTAACTTCACCGTAACTTCACCGTAACTTCACCTTAACTTCACCGTAACTTCACCGTAACTTCACAATACCTTCACAGTAACTTCACAGTAACTTCACCGTAACTTCAAAGTAACTTCACAGTAACTTCACCGTAACTTCACAGTAACTTCACAGTAACTTCACAGTAACTTCACAGTAACTTCACAGTAACTGCACCTTAACTTCACCGTAACTTCACCTTAACTTCACAATACCTTCACAGTAACTTCACAGTAACTTCACAGTAACTTCACCGTAACTTCACCGTAACTTCACCTTAACTTCACCGTAACTTCACCGTAACTTCACCGTAACTTCACATTAACTTCACCTTAACTTCACCTTAACTTCACCGTAACTTCACCTTAACTTCACCTTAACTTCACCGTAACTTCACCGTAACTTCACCGTAACTTCACAGTAACTTCACCGTAACTTCACATTAACTTCACAGTAACTTCACCGTAACTTCACCGTAACTTCACAGTAACTTCACAGTAACTTCACAGTAACTTCACAGTAACTTCACCGTAACTTCACATTAACTTCACCGTAACTTCACCGTAACTTCACAGTAACTTCACAGTAACTTCACCGTAACTTCACCGTAACTTCACCTTAACTTCACCGTAACTTCACCGTAACTTCACCTTAACTTCACAGTAACTTCACAGTAACTTCACCGTAACTTCACCGTAACTTCACCTTAACTTCACCGTAACTTCACCGTAACTTCACCGTAACTTCACCGTAACTTCACCGTAACTTCACAGTAACTTCACCGTAACTTCACATTAACTTCACCGTAACTTCACCGTAACTTCACAGTAACTTCACAGTAACTTCACCGTAACTTCACCATAACTTCACCGTAACTTCACATTAACTTCACAGTAACTTCACAGTAACTTCACCGTAACTTCACCTTAACTTCACAGTAACTTCACATTAACTTCACAGTAACTTCACCGTAACTTCACCTTAACTTCACCTTAACTTCACCTTAACTTCACCTTAACTTCACAGTAACTTCACAGTAACTTCACCGTAACTTCACCTTAACTTCACAGTAACTTCACATTAACTTCACAGTAACTTCACCGTAACTTCACCTTAACTTCACCTTAACTTCACCTTAACTTCACCTTAACTTCACCGTAACTTCACCGTAACTTCACAGTAACTTCACAGTAACTTCACCGTAACTTCACCGTAACTTCACCGTAACTTCACAGTAACTTCACAGTAACTTCACCGTAACTTCACCTTAACTTCACAGTAACTTCACATTAACTTCACAGTAACTTCACAGTAACTTCACCGTAACTTCACCTTAACTTCACAGTAACTTCACAGTAACTTCACAGTAACTTCACAGTAACTTCACAGTAACTTCACCGTAACTTCACCGTAACTTCACCTTAACTTCACAGTAACTTCACAGTAACTTCACAGTAACTTCACTGTAACTTCACATTAACTTCACCTTAACTTCACCGTAACTTCACCGTAACTTCACCTTAACTTCACAGTAACTTCACAGTAACTTCACAGTAACTTCACCGTAACTTCACCGTAACTTCACCTTAACTTCACAGTAACTTCACAGTAACTTCACAGTAACTTCACAGTAACTTCACATTAACTTCACATTAACTTCACCTTAACTTCACCGTAACTTCACCGTAACTTCACCGTAACTTCACCGTAACTTCACCTTAACTTCACAGTAACTTCACAGTAACTTCACAGTAACTTCACAGTAACTTCACATTAACTTCACCTTAACTTCACATTAACTTCACCGTAACTTCACCTTAACTTCACAGTAACTTCACAGTAACTTCACAGTAACTTCACATTAACTTCACCTTAACTTCACATTAACTTCACCGTAACTTCACCTTAACTTCACCGTAACTTCACCGTAACTTCACAGTAACTTCACCGTAACTTCACCGTAACTTCACCGTAACTTCACAATACCTTCACAGTAACTTCACAGTAACTTCACCGTAACATCACCTTAACTTCACAGTAACTTCACAGTAACTTCACAGTAACTTCACAGTAACTTCACCGTAATTTCACCGTAACTTCACCTTAACTTCACCGTAACTTCACCGTAACTTCACAATACCTTCACAGTAACTTCACAGTAACTTCACAGTAACTTCACCTTAACTTCACCTTAACTTCACAGTAACTTCACAGTAACTTCACAGTAACTTCACAGTAACTTCACATTAACTTCACCTTAACTTCACATTAACTTCACCGTAACTTCACCTTAACTTCACCGTAACTTCACCGTAACTTCACCGTAACTTCACCGTAACTTCACCTTAACTTCACAGTAACTTCACAGTAACTTCACAGTAACTTCACAGTAACTTCACATTAACTTCACCTTAACTTCACATTAACTTCACCGTAACTTCACATTAACTTCACCGTAACTTTACAGTAACTTCACCGTAACTTCACATTAACTTCACAGTAACTTCACCGTAACTTCACAGTAACTTCACCGTAACTTCACCTTAACTTCACCGTAACTTCACCGTAACTTCACAATACCTTCACAGTAACTTCACAGTAACTTCACCGTAACTTCACCGTAACTTCACAATACCTTCACAGTAACTTCACAGTAACTTCACCTTAACTTCACCGTAACTTCACCGTAACTTCACCGTAACTTCACCTTAACTTCACAGTAACTTCACCGTAACTTCACCGTAACTTCACCTTAACTTCACCGTAACTTCACCGTAACTTCACATTAACTTCACAGTAACTTCACCGTAACTTCACCTTAACTTCACAGTAACTTCACAGTAACTTCACCTTAACTTCACCGTAACTTCACCGTAACTTCACCTTAACTTCACAGTAACTTCACCGTAACTTCACCGTAACTTCACCGTAACTTCACAGTAACTTCACATTAACTTCACAGTAACTTCACCGTAACTTCACCTTAACTTCACCGTAACTTCACATTAACTTCACCGTAACTTCACATTAACTTCACAGTAACTTCACCGTAACTTCACCTTAACTTCACCGTAACTTCACCGTAACTTCACCGTAACTTCACATTAACTTCACCTTAACTTCACCGTAACTTCACAGTAACTTCACCGTAACTTCACCGTAACTTCACCGTAACTTCACCGTAACTTCACCGTAACTTCACAGTAACTTCACCGTAACTTCACATTAACTTCACCGTAACTTCACCTTAACTTCACAATAACTTCACAGTAACTTCACATTAACTTCACAGTAACTTCACCGTAACTTCACCTTAACTTCACCGTAACTTCACATTAACTTCACAGTAACTTCACATTAACTTCACCGTAACTTCACAGTAACTTCACCTTAACTTCACAGTAACTTCAACGTAACTTCACAGTAACTTCACCTTAACTTCACCGTAACTTCACCTTAACTTCACAATAACTTCACAGTAACTTCACATTAACTTCACCGTAACTTCACAGTAACTTCACCTTAACTTCACATTAACTTCACCGTAACTTCACAGTAACTTCACCTTAACTTCACCGTAACTTCACCTTAACTTCACAATAACTTCACAGTAACTTCACATTAACTTCACCGTAACTTCACAGTAACTTCACCTTAACTTCACCGTAACTTCACCGTAACTTCACAGTAACTTCACAGTAACTTCACCGTAACTTCACCGTAACTTCACAATACCTTCACAGTAACTTCACATTAACTTCACCGTAACTTCACAGTAACTTCACCGTAACTTCACCGTAACTTCACAGTAACTTCACCTTAACTTCACCTTAACTTCACCGTAACTTCACCTTAACTTCACCGTAACTTCACCGTAACTTCACAGTAACTTCACCTTAACTTCACCGTAACTTCACATTAACTTCACCGTAACTTCACCGTAACTTCACATTAACTTCACAGTAACTTCACAGTAACTTCACCTTAACTTCACCTTAACTTCACAGTAACTTCACAGTAACTTCACAGTAACTTCACCGTAACTTCACAGTAACTTCACAGTAACTTCACAGTAACTTCACCGTAACTTCACCGTAACTTCACCGTAACTTCACAGTAACTTCACCGTAACTTCACAGTAACTTCACAGTAACTTCACCGTAACTTTACCGTAACTTCACAGTAACTTCACCGTAACTTCACCGTAACTTCACCGTAACTTCACCGTAACTTCACCGTAACTTCACAGTAACTTCACCGTAACTTCACATTAACTTCACCGTAACTTCACCTTAACTTCACAATAACTTCACAGTAACTTCACATTAACTTCACAGTAACTTCACCGTAACTTCACCTTAACTTCACCGTAACTTCACATTAACTTCACAGTAACTTCACATTAACTTCACCGTAACTTCACAGTAACTTCACCTTAACTTCACAGTAACTTCACCGTAACTTCACAGTAACTTCACCTTAACTTCACCGTAACTTCACCTTAACTTCACAATAACTTCACAGTAACTTCACATTAACTTCACCGTAACTTCACAGTAACTTCACCTTAACTTCACATTAACTTCACCGTAACTTCACAGTAACTTCACCTTAACTTCACCGTAACTTCACCTTAACTTCACAATAACTTCACAGTAACTTCACATTAACTTCACCGTAACTTCACAGTAACTTCACCTTAACTTCACCGTAACTTCACCGTAACTTCACAGTAACTTCACAGTAACTTCACCGTAACTTCACAGTAACTTCACCGTAACTTCACCGTAACTTCACAGTAACTTCACATTAACTTCACCGTAACTTCACCGTAACTTCACCGTAACTTCACCTTAACTTCACCGTAACTTCACCGTAACTTCACCTTAACTTCACCGTAACTTCACATTAACTTCACAGTAACTTCACCTTAACTTCACAATAACTTCACAGTAACTTCACATTAACTTCACAGTAACTTCACCGTAACTTCACCGTAACTTCACCGTAACTTCACATTAACTTCACAGTAACTTCACAGTAACTTCACAGTAACTTCACAGTAACTTCACCGTAACTTCACCGTAACTTCACCTTAACTTCACAGTAACTTCACATTAACTTCACAGTAACTTCACATTAACTTCACATTAACTTCACAGTAACTTCACAGTAACTTCACCGTAACTTCACATTAACTTCACATTAACTTCACAGTAACTTCACATTAACTTCACATTAACTTCACAGTAACTTCACAGTAACTTCACCGTAACTTCACATTAACTTCACCGTAACTTCACATTAACTTCACAGTAACTTCACCGTAACTTCACCGTAACTTCACCTTAACTTCACAGTAACTTCACATTAACTTCACAGTAACTTCACATTAACTTCACATTAACTTCACAGTAACTTCACATTAACTTCACAGTAACTTCACAGTAACTTCACCGTAACTTCACCGTAACTTCACCTTAACTTCACAGTAACTTCACATTAACTTCACAGTAACTTCACATTAACTTCACATTAACTTCACAGTAACTTCACAGTAACTTCACCGTAACTTCACATTAACTTCACCGTAACTTCACATTAACTTCACAGTAACTTCACATTAACTTCACAGTAACTTCACCTTAACTTCACCGTAACTTCACCGTAACTTCACCTTAACTTCACAGTAACTTCACATTAACTTCACAGTAACTTCACATTAACTTCACCGTAACTTCACCATAACTTCACAGTAACTTCACCGTAACTTCACCGTAACTTCAAAGTAACTTCACCGTAACTTCACCGTAACTTCACAGTAACTTCACAATAACTTCACCGTAACTGCACCGTAACTTCACCGTAACTTCACAGTAACTTCACCGTAACTTCACCGTAACTTCACCTTAACTTCACCGTAACTTCACCTTAACTTCACCGTAACTTCACCGTAACTTCACAGTAACTTCACCTTAACTTCACCTTAACTTCACCGTAACTTCACCTTAACTTCACATTAACTTCACAGTAACTTCACCGTAACTTCACCTTAACTTCACCGTAACTTCACCTTAACTTCACAGTAACTTCACCGTAACTTCACAGTAACTTCACCTTAACTTCACCTTAACTTCACAGTAACTTCACCGTAACTTCACCTTAACTTCACCGTAACTTCACCGTAACTTCACAGTAACTTCACCTTAACTTCACCTTAACTTCACCGTAACTTCACCTTAACTTCACATTAACTTCACAGTAACTTCACCGTAACTTCACCTTAACTTCACCGTAACTTCACCTTAACTTCACAGTAACTTCACCGTAACTTCACATTAACTTCACCATAACTTCACAGTAACTTCACTGTAACTTCACCTTAACTTCACCGTAACTTCACAGTAACTTCACTGTAACTTCACCTTAACTTCACCTTAACTTCACAGTAACTTCACCGTAACTTCACCTTAACTTCACCGTAACTTCACCTTAACTTCACCGTAACTTCACAGTAACTTCACAGTAACTTCACCGTAACTTCACCTTAACTTCACCGTAACTTCACCTTAACTTCACCTTAACTTCACAGTAACTTCACCGTAACTTCACCGTAACTTCACCTTAACTTCACCGTAACTTCACATTAACTTCACAGTAACTTCACCGTAACTTCAACGTAACTTCACCGTAACTTCACAGTAACTTCACAGTAACTTCACATTAACTTCACCGTAACTTCACCGTAACTTCACATTAACTTCACCGTAACTTCACCTTAACTTCACAGTAACTTCACAGTAACTTCACAGTAACTTCACAGTAACTTCACATTAACTTCACCTTAACTTCACCGTAACTTCACCGTAACTTCACCGTAACTTCACCTTAACTTCACCGTAACTTCACCTTAACTTCACAGTAACTTCACCTTAACTTCACCTTAACTTCACCTTAACTTCACCTTAACTTCACATTAACTTCACCTTAACTTCACCGTAACTTCACATTAACTTCACAGTAACTTCACCGTAACTTCAAAGTAACTTCACCGTAACTTCACCGTAACTTCACAGTAACTTCACCGTAACTTCACAGTAACTTCACCATAACTTCACCGTAACTTCACCGTAACTTCACCGTAACTTCACCGTAACTTCACCGTAACTTCACATTAACTTCACCGTAACTTCACATTAACTTCACAGTAACTTCACAGTAACTTCACCGTAACTTCACCGTAACTTCACAGTAACTTCACCGTAACTTCAAAGTAACTTCACCGTAACTTCACCGTAACTTCACAGTAACTTCACAGTAACTTCACCGTAACTTCACAGTAACTTCACCGTAACTTCACCTTAACTTCACCTTAACTTCACCGTAACTTCACCGTAACTTCACCGTAACTTCACAGTAACTTCACCGTAACTTCACATTAACTTCACAGTAACTTCACCGTAACTTCACCGTAACTTCACAGTAACTTCACAGTAACTTCACAGTAACTTCACCGTAACTTCACATTAACTTCACCGTAACTTCACCGTAACTTCACAGTAACTTCACAGTAACTTCACCGTAACTTCACCGTAACTTCACCTTAACTTCACCGTAACTTCACCGTAACTTCACCTTAACTTCACAGTAACTTCACAGTAACTTCACCGTAACTTCACCGTAACTTCACCGTAACTTCACCGTAACTTCACCGTAACTTCACCGTAACTTCACCGTAACTTCACAGTAACTTCACCGTAACTTCACATTAACTTCACCGTAACTTCACCGTAACTTCACAGTAACTTCACAGTAACTTCACCGTAACTTCACCGTAACTTCACCGTAACTTCACATTAACTTCACAGTAACTTCACAGTAACTTCACCGTAACTTCACCTTAACTTCACAGTAACTTCACATTAACTTCACAGTAACTTCACAGTAACTTCACCGTAACTTCACCTTAACTTCACCGTAACTTCACCGTAACTTCACAGTAACTTCACAGTAACTTCACCGTAACTTCACCGTAACTTCACCGTAACTTCACAGTAACTTCACAGTAACTTCACCGTAACTTCACCTTAACTTCACAGTAACTTCACATTAACTTCACAGTAACTTCACAGTAACTTCACCGTAACTTCACCTTAACTTCACAGTAACTTCACAGTAACTTCACAGTAACTTCACAGTAACTTCACAGTAACTTCACCGTAACTTCACCGTAACTTCACCTTAACTTCACAGTAACTTCACAGTAACTTCACAGTAACTTCACAGTAACTTCACATTAACTTCACCTTAACTTCACATTAACTTCACCGTAACTTCACCTTAACTTCACCGTAACTTCACCTTAACTTCACCGTAACTTCACATTAACTTCACCTTAACTTCACATTAACTTCACCGTAACTTCACCTTAACTTCACCGTAACTTCACCGTAACTTCACCGTAACTTCACCGTAACTTCACAGTAACTTCACAGTAACTTCACCTTAACTTCACCGTAACTTCACCGTAACTTCACAGTAACTTCACTGTAACTTCACATTAACTTCACCTTAACTTCACCGTAACTTCACCGTAACTTCACAGTAACTTCACCTTAACTTCACCGTAACTTCACAGTAACTCCACCGTAACTTCACATTAACTTCACCGTAACTTCACCGTAACTTCACCTTAACTTCACCGTAACTTCACCGTAACTTCACAATACCTTCACAGTAACTTCACAGTAACTTCACCGTAACTTCACCTTAACTTCACAGTAACTTCACAGTAACTTCACAGTAACTTCACAGTAACTTCACCGTAACTTCACCGTAACTTCACCTTAACTTCACCGTAACTTCACCGTAACTTCACAATACCTTCACAGTAACTTCACAGTAACTTCACAGTAACTTCACCTTAACTTCACCTTAACTTCACAGTAACTTCACAGTAACTTCACAGTAACTTCACAGTAACTTCACATTAAATTCACCTTAACTTCACATTAACTTCACCGTAACTTCACCTTAACTTCACCGTAACTTCACCGTAACTTCACCGTAACTTCACCGTAACTTCACCGTAACTTCACCTTAACTTCACAGTAACTTCACAGTAACTTCACAGTAACTTCACAGTAACTTCACATTAACTTCACCTTAACTTCACATTAACTTCACCGTAACTTCACATTAACTTCACCGTAACTTTACAGTAACTTCACCGTAACTTCACATTAACTTCACAGTAACTTCACCGTAACTTCACAGTAACTTCACCGTAACTTCACCTTAACTTCACCGTAACTTCACCGTAACTTCACAATACCTTCACAGTAACTTCACCGTAACTTCACCTTAACTTCACAGTAACTTCACAGTAACTTCACAGTAACTTCACAGTAACTTCACCGTAACTTCACCGTAACTTCACCTTAACTTCACCGTAACTTCACCGTAACTTCACAATACCTTCACAGTAACTTCACAGTAACTTCACCGTAACTTCAAAGTAACTTCACAGTAACTTCACCGTAACTTCACAGTAACTTCACAGTAACTTCACAGTAACTTCACAGTAACTTCACAGTAACTGCACCTTAACTTCACCGTAACTTCACCTTAACTTCACAATACCTTCACAGTAACTTCACAGTAACTTCACAGTAACTTCACCGTAACTTCACCGTAACTTCACCTTAACTTCACCGTAACTTCACCGTAACTTCACCGTAACTTCACATTAACTTCACCTTAACTTCACCTTAACTTCACCGTAACTTCACCTTAACTTCACCTTAACTTCACCGTAACTTCACCGTAACTTCACCGTAACTTCACAGTAACTTCACCGTAACTTCACATTAACTTCACAGTAACTTCACCGTAACTTCACCGTAACTTCACAGTAACTTCACAGTAACTTCACAGTAACTTCACCGTAACTTCACATTAACTTCACCGTAACTTCACCGTAACTTCACAGTAACTTCACAGTAACTTCACCGTAACTTCACCGTAACTTCACCTTAACTTCACCGTAACTTCACCGTAACTTCACCTTAACTTCACAGTAACTTCACAGTAACTTCACCGTAACTTCACCGTAACTTCACCTTAACTTCACCGTAACTTCACCGTAACTTCACCGTAACTTCACCGTAACTTCACCGTAACTTCACAGTAACTTCACCGTAACTTCACATTAACTTCACCGTAACTTCACCGTAACTTCACAGTAACTTCACAGTAACTTCACCGTAACTTCACCATAACTTCACCGTAACTTCACATTAACTTCACAGTAACTTCACAGTAACTTCACCGTAACTTCACCTTAACTTCACAGTAACTTCACATTAACTTCACAGTAACTTCACCGTAACTTCACCTTAACTTCACCTTAACTTCACCTTAACTTCACCTTAACTTCACAGTAACTTCACAGTAACTTCACCGTAACTTCACCTTAACTTCACAGTAACTTCACATTAACTTCACAGTAACTTCACCGTAACTTCACCTTAACTTCACCTTAACTTCACCTTAACTTCACCTTAACTTCACCGTAACTTCACCGTAACTTCACAGTAACTTCACAGTAACTTCACCGTAACTTCACCGTAACTTCACCGTAACTTCACAGTAACTTCACAGTAACTTCACCGTAACTTCACCTTAACTTCACAGTAACTTCACATTAACTTCACAGTAACTTCACAGTAACTTCACCGTAACTTCACCTTAACTTCACAGTAACTTCACAGTAACTTCACAGTAACTTCACAGTAACTTCACCGTAACTTCACCGTAACTTCACCTTAACTTCACAGTAACTTCACAGTAACTTCACAGTAACTTCACTGTAACTTCACATTAACTTCACCTTAACTTCACCGTAACTTCACCGTAACTTCACCTTAACTTCACAGTAACTTCACAGTAACTTCACAGTAACTTCACCGTAACTTCACCGTAACTTCACCTTAACTTCACAGTAACTTCACAGTAACTTCACAGTAACTTCACAGTAACTTCACATTAACTTCACATTAACTTCACCTTAACTTCACCGTAACTTCACCGTAACTTCACCGTAACTTCACCGTAACTTCACCTTAACTTCACAGTAACTTCACAGTAACTTCACAGTAACTTCACAGTAACTTCACATTAACTTCACCTTAACTTCACATTAACTTCACCGTAACTTCACCTTAACTTCACCGTAACTTCACCGTAACTTCACAGTAACTTCACCGTAACTTCACCGTAACTTCACCGTAACTTCACCGTAACTTCACCGTAACTTCACCTTAACTTCACCGTAACTTCACCGTAACTTCACAATACCTTCACAGTAACTTCACAGTAACTTCACCGTAACATCACCTTAACTTCACAGTAACTTCACAGTAACTTCACAGTAACTTCACAGTAACTTCACCGTAATTTCACCGTAACTTCACCTTAACTTCACCGTAACTTCACCGTAACTTCACAATACCTTCACAGTAACTTCACAGTAACTTCACAGTAACTTCACCTTAACTTCACCTTAACTTCACAGTAACTTCACAGTAACTTCACAGTAACTTCACAGTAACTTCACATTAACTTCACCTTAACTTCACATTAACTTCACCGTAACTTCACCTTAACTTCACCGTAACTTCACCGTAACTTCACCGTAACTTCACCGTAACTTCACCTTAACTTCACAGTAACTTCACAGTAACTTCACAGTAACTTCACAGTAACTTCACATTAACTTCACCTTAACTTCACATTAACTTCACCGTAACTTCACATTAACTTCACCGTAACTTTACAGTAACTTCACCGTAACTTCACATTAACTTCACAGTAACTTCACCGTAACTTCACAGTAACTTCACCGTAACTTCACCTTAACTTCACCGTAACTTCACCGTAACTTCACAATACCTTCACAGTAACTTCACAGTAACTTCACCGTAACTTCACCGTAACTTCACAATACCTTCACAGTAACTTCACAGTAACTTCACCTTAACTTCACCTTAACTTCACCGTAACTTCACCGTAACTTCACCGTAACTTCACCTTAACTTCACAGTAACTTCACCGTAACTTCACCGTAACTTCACCTTAACTTCACCGTAACTTCACCGTAACTTCACCTTAACTTCACCGTAACTTCACCGTAACTTCACCTTAACTTCACAGTAACTTCACCGTAACTTCACCGTAACTTCACCGTAACTTCACAGTAACTTCACATTAACTTCACAGTAACTTCACCGTAACTTCACCTTAACTTCACCGTAACTTCACATTAACTTCACCGTAACTTCACATTAACTTCACAGTAACTTCACCGTAACTTCACCTTAACTTCACCGTAACTTCACCGTAACTTCACCGTAACTTCACATTAACTTCACCTTAACTTCACCGTAACTTCACCTTAACTTCACAGTAACTTCACAGTAACTTCACCGTAACTTCACCGTAACTTCACATTAACTTCACCGTAACTTCACATTAACTTCACCGTAACTTCACCTTAACTTCACCGTAACTTCACCGTAACTTCACAGTAACTTCACAGTAACTTCACCGTAACTTCACCTTAACTTCACAGTAACTTCACCGTAACTTCACCTTAACTTCACCGTAACTTCACCGTAACTTCACAGTAACTTCACAGTAACTTCACAGTAACTTCACAGTAACTTTACCGTAACTTCACCTTAACTTCACAGTAACTTCACCTTAACTTCACCGTAACTTCACCGTAACTTCACAGTAACTTCACCGTAACTTCACCGTAACTTCACCGTAACTTCACCTTAACTTCACCGTAACTTCACCTTAACTTCACCGTAACTTCACCGTAACTTCACAGTAACTTCACAGTAACTTCACCGTAACTTCACAGTAACTTCACAGTAACTTCACAGTAACTTCACCGTAACTTCACATTAACTTCACAGTAACTTCACCTTAACTTCACCGTAACTTCACCTTAACTTCACAGTAACTTCACCGTAACTTCACCTTAACTTCACCGTAACTTCACCGTAACTTCACCGTAACTTCACAATAACTTCACAGTAACTTCACAGTAACTTCACATTAACTTCACAGTAACTTCACAGTAACTTCACAGTAACTTCACAGTAACTTCACAGTAACTTTACCGTAACTTCACCTTAACTTCACAGTAACTTCACCTTAACTTCACCGTAACTTCACCGTAACTTCACAGTAACTTCACCGTAACTTCACCGTAACTTCACCGTAACTTCACCTTAACTTCACCGTAACTTCACCTTAACTTCACCGTAACTTCACCGTAACTTCACAGTAACTTCACAGTAATTTCACCGTAACTTCACAGTAACTTCACAGTAACTTCACAGTAACTTCACCGTAACTTCACATTAACTTCACAGTAACTTCACCGTAACTTCACCGTAACTTAACATTAACTTCACCTTAACTTCACAGTAACTTCACCGTAACTTCACCTTAACTTCACCGTAACTTCACCTTAACTTCACAGTAACTTCACCGTAACTTCACAGTAACTTCACAGTAACTTCACAGTAACTTCACATTAACTTCACCGTAACTTCACCGTAACTTCACCGTAACTTCACCGTAACTTCACCGTAACTTCACCTTAACTTCACAGTAACTTCACCGTAACTTCACCGTAACTTCACCTTAACTTCACCGTAACTTCACCGTAACTTCACCTTAACTTCACCGTAACTTCACCGTAACTTCACCTTAACTTCACAGTAACTTCACCGTAACTTCACCGTAACTTCACCGTAACTTCACAGTAACTTCACATTAACTTCACAGTAACTTCACCTTAACTTCACCGTAACTTCACCTTAACTTCACCGTAACTTCACCTTAACTTCACCGTAACTTCACCGTAACTTCACCGTAACTTCACCGTAACTTCACAGTAACTTCACAGTAACTTCACCGTAACTTCACCTTAACTTCACAGTAACTTCACCGTAACTTCACCTTAACTTCACCGTAACTTCACCGTAACTTCACAGTAACTTCACAGTAACTTCACAGTAACTTCACAGTAACTTTACCGTAACTTCACCTTAACTTCACAGTAACTTCACCTTAACTTCACCGTAACTTCACCGTAACTTCACCTTAACTTCACCGTAACTTCACCGTAACTTCACCGTAACTTCACCTTAACTTCACATTAACTTCACAGTAACTTCACCGTAACTTCACCGTAACTTCACCGTAACTTCACCTTAACTTCACCGTAACTTCACCTTAACTTCACCGTAACTTCACCGTAACTTCACAGTAACTTCACAGTAACTTCACCGTAACTTCACAGTAACTTCACAGTAACTTCACAGTAACTTCACCGTAACTTCACATTAACTTCACAGTAACTTCACCTTAACTTCACCGTAACTTCACCTTAACTTCACAGTAACTTCACCGTAACTTCACCTTAACTTCACAGTAACTTCACCGTAACTTCACATTAACTTCACCGTAACTTCACAGTAACTTCACCTTAACTTCACCTTAACTTCACCGTAACTTCACCGTAACTTCACCGTAACTTCACAATAACTTCACAGTAACTTCACAGTAACTTCACATTAACTTCACAGTAACTTCACAGTAACTTCACAGTAACTTCACAGTAACTTCACAGTAACTTTACCGTAACTTCACCTTAACTTCACAGTAACTTCACCTTAACTTCACCGTAACTTCACCGTAACTTCACAGTAACTTCACCGTAACTTCACCGTAACTTCACCGTAACTTCACCTTAACTTCACCGTAACTTCACCTTAACTTCAACGTAACTTCACCGTAACTTCACAGTAACTTCACAGTAATTTCACCGTAACTTCACAGTAACTTCACAGTAACTTCACAGTAACTTCACCGTAACTTCACATTAACTTCACAGTAACTTCACCGTAACTTCACCGTAACTTCACCGTAACTTAACATTAACTTCACCTTAACTTCACAGTAACTTCACCGTAACTTCACCTTAACTTCACCGTAACTTCACATTAACTTCACAGTAACTTCACATTAACTTCACCGTAACTTCACAGTAACTTCACCGTAACTTCACCTTAACTTCACCGTAACTTAACAGTAACTTCACCTTAACTTCACAGTAACTTCACCTTAACTTCACAGTAACTTCACCGTAACTTCACCTTAACTTCACCGTAACTTCACCTTAACTTCACAGTAACTTCACCGTAACTTCACAGTAACTTCACAGTAACTTCACAGTAACTTCACATTAACTTCACCGTAACTTCACCGTAACTTCACAGTAACTTCACAGTAACTTCACAGTAACTTCACAGTAACTTCACAGTAACTTCACCTTAACTTCACAGTAACTTCACCGTAACTTCACCGTAACTTCACCGTAACTTCACCTTAACTTCACCGTAACTTCACCGTAACTTCACCTTAACTTCACAGTAACTTCACAGTAACTTCACCGTAACTTCACCGTAACTTCACAGTAACTTCACAGTAACTTCACCGTAACTTCACCGTAACTTCACCGTAACTTCACAGTAACTTCACAGTAACTTCACCGTAACTTCACCTTAACTTCACCGTAACTTCACCGTAACTTCACCGTAACTTCACAGTAACTTCACATTAACTTCACCGTAACTTCACAGTAACTTCACCTTAACTTCACCGTAACTTCACCGTAACTTCACCTTAACTTCACAGTAACTTCACCGTAACTTCACCTTAACTTCACCGTAACTTCACCGTAACTTCACAGTAACTTCACAGTAACTTCACAGTAACTTCACAGTAACTTTACCGTAACTTCACCTTAACTTCACAGTAACTTCACCTTAACTTCACCGTAACTTCACCGTAACTTCACAGTAACTTCACCGTAACTTCACCGTAACTTCACCGTAACTTCACCTTAACTTCACCGTAACTTCACCTTAACTTCACCGTAACTTCACCGTAACTTCACAGTAACTTCACAGTAACTTCACCGTAACTTCACAGTAACTTCACAGTAACTTCACAGTAACTTCACCGTAACTTCACATTAACTTCACAGTAACTTCACCTTAACTTCACCGTAACTTCACCTTAACTTCACAGTAACTTCACCGTAACTTCACCTTAACTTCACCGTAACTTCACCGTAACTTCACAGTAACTTCACAGTAACTTCACAGTAACTTCACAGTAACTTTACCGTAACTTCACCTTAACTTCACAGTAACTTCACCTTAACTTCACCGTAACTTCACCGTAACTTCACAGTAACTTCACCGTAACTTCACCGTAACTTCACCGTAACTTCACCTTAACTTCACCGTAACTTCACCTTAACTTCACCGTAACTTCACCGTAACTTCACAGTAACTTCACAGTAATTTCACTGTAACTTCACAGTAACTTCACAGTAACTTCACAGTAACTTCACCGTAACTTCACATTAACTTCACAGTAACTTCACCGTAACTTCACCGTAACTTAACATTAACTTCACCTTAACTTCACAGTAACTTCACCGTAACTTCACCTTAACTTCACCGTAACTTCACATTAACTTCACAGTAACTTCACATTAACTTCACCGTAACTTCACAGTAACTTCACCGTAACTTCACCTTAACTTCACCGTAACTTAACAGTAACTTCACCGTAACTTCACAGTAACTTCACCGTAACTTCACCTTAACTTCACCGTAACTTCACATTAACTTCACAGTAACTTCACATTAACTTCACCGTAACTTCACATTAACTTCACAGTAACTTCACATTAACTTCACCGTAACTTCACAGTAACTTCACCGTAACTTAACATTAACTTCACCGTAACTTCACATTAACTTCACCTTAACTTCACAGTAACTTCACCGTAACTTCACCTTAACTTCACCTTAACTTCACCGTAACTTCACAGTAACTTCACCGTAACTTCACCGTAACTTCACCGTAACTTCACATTAACTTCACCGTAACTTCACATTAACTTCACCGTAACTTCACAGTAACTTCACATTAACTTCACAGTAACTTCACCGTAACTTCACCTTAACTTCACCGTAACTTCACCGTAACTTCACAGTAACTTCACAGTAACTTCACAGTAACTTCACAGTAACTTCACAGTAACTTCACCGTAACTTCACCGTAACTTCACAGTAACTTCACAGTAACTTCACAGTAACTTCACCGTAACTTCACAGTAACTTCACCGTAACTTCACCGTAACTTCACCTTAACTTCACCGTAACTTCACCGTAACTTCACCGTAACTTCACCTTAACTTCACCGTAACTTCACATTAACTTCACAGTAACTTCACCGTAACTTCACCTTAACTTCACCGTAACTTCACCGTAACTTCACCGTAACTTCACCTTAACTTCACCTTAACTTCACCGTAACTTCACATTAACTTCACAGTAACTTCACCGTAACTTCACCGTAACTTCACCTTAACTTCACCGTAACTTCACATTAACTTCACAGTAACTTCACAGTAACTTCACCGTAACTTCACCGTAACTTCACCTTAACTTCACCGTAACTTCACATTAACTTCACAGTAACTTCACCGTAACTTCACCGTAACTTCACCGTAACTTCACCGTAACTTCACCGTAACTTCACCTTAACTTCACCGTAACTTCACATTAACTTCACAGTAACTTCACCGTAACTTCACCTTAACTTCACCGTAACTTCACCGTAACTTCACCTTAACTTCACCGTAACTTCACCTTAACTTCACCGTAACTTCACCGTAACTTCACAGTAACTTCACAGTAACTTCACAGTAACTTCACATTAACTTCACCGTAACTTCACCGTAACTTCACCGTAACTTCACCGTAACTTCACCGTAACTTCACCTTAACTTCACCGTAACTTCACCTTAACTTCACCGTAACTTCACCGTAACTTCACAGTAACTTCACAGTAACTTCACCGTAACTTCACAGTAACTTCACCGTAACTTCACATTAACTTCACATTAACTTCACATTAACTTCACCGTAACTTCACCGTAACTTCACCGTAACTTCACCGTAACTTCACCTTAACTTCACATTAACTTCACCTTAACTTCACCGTAACTTCACCGTAACTTCACATTAACTTCACATTAACTTCACCTTAACTTCACCGTAACTTCACAGTAACTTCACATTAACTTCACAGTAACTTCACCGTAACTTCACCGTAACTTCACCTTAACTTCACCTTAACTTCACCGTAACTTCACCGTAACTTCACCTTAACTTCACCTTAACTTCACCGTAACTTCACAATAACTTCACAGTAACTTCACCTTAACTTCACATTAACTTCACATTAACTTCACATTAACTTCACCTTAACTTCACCGTAACTTCACATTAACTTCACCGTAACTTCACCTTAACTTCACCTTAACTTCACCGTAACTTCACAGTAACTTCACCGTAACTTCACAGTAACTTCACAGTAACTTCACAGTAACTTCACCTTAACTTCACCTTAACTTCACCTTAACTTCACAGTAACTTCACATTAACTTCACATTAACTTCACATTAACTTCACCTTAACTTCACCGTAACTTCACATTAACTTCACCGTAACTTCACCTTAACTTCACCGTAACTTCACATTAACTTCACATTAACTTCACCGTAACTTCACCTTAACTTCACCTTAACTTCACCGTAACTTCACAGTAACTTCACCGTAACTTCACCTTAACTTCACAGTAACTTCACAGTAACTTCACCTTAACTTCACCTTAACTTCACCTTAACTTCACCGTAACTTCACCGTAACTTCACCGTAACTTCACATTAACTTCACCGTAACTTCACCTTAACTTCACCGTAACTTCACATTAACTTCACATTAACTTCACAGTAACTTCACAGTAACTTCACCGTAACTTCACATTAACTTCACCGTAACTTCACCTTAACTTCACCGTAACTTCACATTAACTTCACCGTAACTTCACCGTAACTTCACAGTAACTTCACATTAACTTCACCGTAACTTCACCTTAACTTCACCGTAACTTCACAGTAACTTCACATTAACTTCACAGTAACTTCACCGTAACTTCACCTTAACTTCACCGTAACTTCACCGTAACTTCACAGTAACTTCACATTAACTTCACCGTAACTTCACCGTAACTTCACCGTAACTTCACATTAACTTCACCGTAACTTCACCTTAACTTCACCGTAACTTCACATTAACTTCACATTAACTTCACAGTAACTTCACAGTAACTTCACCGTAACTTCACATTAACTTCACCGTAACTTCACCTTAACTTCACCGTAACTTCACATTAACTTCACCGTAACTTCACCGTAACTTCACAGTAACTTCACATTAACTTCACCGTAACTTCACCTTAACTTCACCGTAACTTCACCGTAACTTCACCGTAACTTCACATTAACTTCACCGTAACTTCACCTTAACTTCACCGTAACTTCACATTAACTTCACCGTAACTTCACCGTAACTTCACAGTAACTTCACATTAACTTCACCGTAACTTCACCTTAACTTCACCGTAACTTCACCGTAACTTCACCGTAACTTCACATTAACTTCACCGTAACTTCACCTTAACTTCACCGTAACTTCACATTAACTTCACATTAACTTCACATTAACTTCACAGTAACTTCACAGTAACTTCACAGTAACTTCACAGTAACTTCACCGTAACTTCACATTAACTTCACCGTAACTTCACATTAACTTCACCGTAACTTCACCGTAACTTCACAGTAACTTCACCTTAACTTCACCGTAACTTCACCGTAACTTCACCGTAACTTCACCGTAACTTCACAGTAACTTCACCGTAACTTCACCGTAACTTCACCGTAACTTCACATTAACTTCACCGTAACTTCACCGTAACTTCACAGTAACTTCACATTAACTTCACCGTAACTTCACCTTAACTTCACCGTAACTTCACCGTAACTTCACAGTAACTTCACATTAACTTCACATTAACTTCACATTAACTTCACCTTAACTTCACCGTAACTTCACATTAACTTCACCGTAACTTCACAGTAACTTCACCGTAACTTCACCGTAACTTCACCTTAACTTCACCGTAACTTCACCGTAACTTCACAGTAACTTCACATTAACTTCACATTAACTTCACATTAACTTCACCTTAACTTCACCGTAACTTCACAGTAACTTCACCGTAACTTCACATTAACTTCACCGTAACTTCACATTAACTTCACCGTAACTTCACAGTAACTTCACAGTAACTTCACCTTAACTTCACCGTAACTTCACATTAACTTCACCGTAACTTCACATTAACTTCACCGTAACTTCACCGTAACTTCACAGTAACTTCACAGTAACTTCACCTTAACTTCACCGTAACTTCACATTAACTTCACCGTAACTTCACATTAACTTCACCGTAACTTCACATTAACTTCACCGTAACTTCACAGTAACTTCACAGTAACTTCACCGTAACTTCACATTAACTTCACCGTAACTTCACATTAACTTCACCGTAACTTCACAGTAACTTCACAGTAACTTCACCTTAACTTCACCGTAACTTCACATTAACTTCACCGTAACTTCACCGTAACTTCACCTTAACTTCACCGTAACTTCACCGTAACTTCACCGTAACTTCACATTAACTTCACCGTAACTTCACAGTAACTTCACAGTAACTTCACCTTAACTTCACATTAACTTCACATTAACTTCACAGTAACTTCACATTAACTTCACATTAACTTCACATTAACTTCACCTTAACTTCACCGTAACTTCACATTAACTTCACCGTAACTTCACCTTAACTTCACCGTAACTTCACAGTAACTTCACCTTAACTTCACCTTAACTTCACCGTAACTTCACAGTAACTTCACCGTAACTTCACCTTAACTTCACAGTAACTTCACAGTAACTTCACCGTAACTTCACCTTAACTTCACATTAACTTCACCGTAACTTCACATTAACTTCACATTAACTTCACAGTAACTTCACATTAACTTCACATTAACTTCACATTAACTTCACAGTAACTTCACATTAACTTCACATTAACTTCACATTAACTTCACCTTAACTTCACCGTAACTTCACATTAACTTCACCGTAACTTCACATTAACTTCACATTAACTTCACAGTAACTTCACATTAACTTCACATTAACTTCACATTAACTTCACCTTAACTTCACCGTAACTTCACATTAACTTCACCGTAACTTCACCTTAACTTCACCGTAACTTCACAGTAACTTCACCGTAACTTCACCGTAACTTCACCGTAACTTCACCTTAACTTCACCTTAACTTCACCGTAACTTCACAGTAACTTCACCGTAACTTCACCTTAACTTCACCGTAACTTCACAGTAACTTCACCGTAACTTCACCGTAACTTCACCGTAACTTCACCTTAACTTCACCTTAACTTCACAGTAACTTCACCGTAACTTCACCGTAACTTCACCGTAACTTCACCTTAACTTCACCTTAACTTCACCTTAACTTCACCTTAACTTCACCGTAACTTCACAGTAACTTCACCGTAACTTCACCGTAACTTCACCGTAACTTCACCGTAACTTCACCTTAACTTCACCTTAACTTCACCGTAACTTCACATTAACTTCACCGTAACTTCACCTTAACTTCACCGTAACTTCACAGTAACTTCACCGTAACTTCACCGTAACTTCACCGTAACTTCACCTTAACTTCACCTTAACTTCACAGTAACTTCACCGTAACTTCACCGTAACTTCACCGTAACTTCACCTTAACTTCACCTTAACTTCACCGTAACTTCACCGTAACTTCACCTTAACTTCACCTTAACTTCACAGTAACTTCACAGTAACTTCACATTAACTTCACAGTAACTTCACAGTAACTTCACCTTAACTTCACCGTAACTTCACCGTAACTTCACCTTAACTTCACCTTAACTTCACCGTAACTTCACCGTAACTTCACCGTAACTTCACCTTAACTTCACAGTAACTTCACAGTAACTTCACCGTAACTTCACCTTAACTTCACTGTAACTTCACATTAACTTCACATTAACTTCACAGTAACTTCACCGTAACTTCACCGTAACTTCACAGTAACTTCACATTAACTTCACAGTAACTTCACCGTAACTTCACCTTAACTTCACCGTAACTTCACAGTAACTTCACATTAACTTCACCGTAACTTCACCTTAACTTCACCGTAACTTCACATTAACTTCACCGTAACTTCACAGTAACTTCACAGTAACTTCACCTTAACTTCACCGTAACTTCACATTAACTTCACCGTAACTTCACAGTAACTTCACAGTAACTTCACCTTAACTTCACATTAACTTCACATTAACTTCACAGTAACTTCACAGTAACTTCACAGTAACTTCACCTTAACTTCACATTAACTTCACATTAACTTCACAGTAACTTCACATTAACTTCACATTAACTTCACATTAACTTCACCTTAACTTCACCGTAACTTCACATTAACTTCACCGTAACTTCACCTTAACTTCACCGTAACTTCACAGTAACTTCACATTAACTTCACCGTAACTTCACCATAACTTCACCGTAACTTCACAGTAACTTCACCGTAACTTCACCTTAACTTCACCGTAACTTCACCGTAACTTCACCGTAACTTCACCTTAACTTCACCTTAACTTCACCGTAACTTCACAGTAACTTCACCGTAACTTCACCTTAACTTCACCGTAACTTCACCGTAACTTCACAGTAACTTCACCGTAACTTCACCTTAACTTCACCGTAACTTCACAGTAACTTCACCGTAACTTCACCTTAACTTCACCGTAACTTCACATTAACTTCACCGTAACTTCACAGTAACTTCACAGTAACTTCACCTTAACTTCACATTAACTTCACATTAACTTCACAGTAACTTCACATTAACTTCACATTAACTTCACATTAACTTCACCTTAACTTCACCGTAACTTCACCTTAACTTCACCGTAACTTCACATTAACTTCACCGTAACTTCACAGTAACTTCACAGTAACTTCACCTTAACTTCACATTAACTTCACATTAACTTCACAGTAACTTCACATTAACTTCACATTAACTTCACATTAACTTCACCTTAACTTCACCGTAACTTCACATTAACTTCACCGTAACTTCACCTTAACTTCACCTTAACTTCACAGTAACTTCACAGTAACTTCACCGTAACTTCACCTTAACTTCACCGTAACTTCACCGTAACTTCACCGTAACTTCACCTTAACTTCACCTTAACTTCACCGTAACTTCACAGTAACTTCACCGTAACTTCACCTTAACTTCACCGTAACTTCACCGTAACTTCACAGTAACTTCACCGTAACTTCACCTTAACTTCACCGTAACTTCACAGTAACTTCACCGTAACTTCACCTTAACTTCACCGTAACTTCACATTAACTTCACCGTAACTTCACCGTAACTTCACCTTAACTTCACCTTAACTTCACCGTAACTTCACCGTAACTTCACCGTAACTTCACATTAACTTCACAGTAACTTCACATTAACTTCACCGTAACTTCACCGTAACTTCACCTTAACTTCACCGTAACTTCACAGTAACTTCACAGTAACTTCACAGTAACTTCACCGTAACTTCACCTTAACTTCACTGTAACTTCACATTAACTTCACATTAACTTCACAGTAACTTCACCGTAACTTCACCGTAACTTCACAGTAACTTCACCTTAACTTCACAGTAACTTCACAGTAACTTCACAGTAACTTCACCGTAACTTCACCGTAACTTCACCGTAACTTCACATTAACTTCACAGTAACTTCACCGTAACTTCACCGTAACTTCACCGTAACTTCACATTAACTTCACCGTAACTTCACCTTAACTTCACCGTAACTTCACATTAACTTCACATTAACTTCACAGTAACTTCACCGTAACTTCACATTAACTTCACCTTAACTTCACAGTAACTTCACAGTAACTTCACATTAACTTCACAGTAACTTCACAGTAACTTCACATTAACTTCACAGTAACTTCACCGTAACTTCACATTAACTTCACCTTAACTTCACAGTAACTTCACAGTAACTTCACATTAACTTCACAGTAACTTCACAGTAACTTCACATTAACTTCACAGTAACTTCACCGTAACTTCACATTAACTTCACCTTAACTTCACCGTAACTTCACATTAACTTCACATTAACTTCACAGTAACTTCACCGTAACTTCACATTAACTTCACCTTAACTTCACAGTAACTTCACAGTAACTTCACATTAACTTCACAGTAACTTCACCGTAACTTCACAGTAACTTCACATTAACTTCACCGTAACTTCACAGTAACTTCACATTAACTTCACAGTAACTTCACCGTAACTTCACAGTAACTTCACATTAACTTCACAGTAACTTCACCGTAACTTCACCTTAACTTCACCTTAACTTCACCGTAACTTCACAGTAACTTCACCGTAACTTCACCTTAACTTCACAGTAACTTCACAGTAACTTCACCTTAACTTCACCTTAACTTCACCTTAACTTCACAGTAACTTCACATTAACTTCACATTAACTTCACATTAACTTCACCTTAACTTCACCGTAACTTCACATTAACTTCACCGTAACTTCACCTTAACTTCACCGTAACTTCACATTAACTTCACATTAACTTCACCGTAACTTCACCTTAACTTCACCTTAACTTCACCGTAACTTCACAGTAACTTCACCGTAACTTCACCTTAACTTCACAGTAACTTCACAGTAACTTCACCTTAACTTCACCGTAACTTCACAGTAACTTCACATTAACTTCACATTAACTTCACCGTAACTTCACAATAACTTCACCGTAACTTCACATTAACTTCACAGTAACTTCACCTTAACTTCACATTAACTTCACCTTAACTTCACCGTAACTTCACAGTAACTTCACATTAACTTCACCGTAACTTCACAGTAACTTCACATTAACTTCACCGTAACTTCACAATAACTTCACCGTAACTTCACATTAACTTCACAGTAACTTCACCTTAACTTCACATTAACTTCACCTTAACTTCACCGTAACTTCACAGTAACTTCACAGTAACTTCACCGTAACTTCACAGTAACTTCACATTAACTTCACCGTAACTTCACAATAACTTCACCGTAACTTCACATTAACTTCACAGTAACTTCACCTTAACTTCACATTAACTTCACCTTAACTTCACCGTAACTTCACAGTAACTTCACAGTAACTTCACCGTAACTTCACAGTAACTTCACATTAACTTCACAGTAACTTCACATTAACTTCACATTAACTTCACCTTAACTTCACCGTAACTTCACAGTAACTTAACAGTAACTTCACCGTAACTTCACAGTAACTTCACCGTAACTTCACCTTAACTTCACCGTAACTTCACCTTAACTTCACATTAACTTCACCTTAACTTCACCGTAACTTCACAGTAACTTCACCTTAACTTCACCGTAACTTCACAGTAACTTCACATTAACTTCACATTAACTTCACCGTAACTTCACAATAACTTCACCGTAACTTCACATTAACTTCACAGTAACTTCACCTTAACTTCACATTAACTTCACCTTAACTTCACCGTAACTTCACCGTAACTTCACATTAACTTCACAGTAACTTCACAGTAACTTCACCGTAACTTCACCGTAACTTCACCGTAACTTCACAGTAACTTCACAGTAACTTCACCGTAACTTCACAGTAACTTCACCGTAACTTCACAGTAACTTCACAGTAACTTCACCGTAACTTCACCGTAACTTCACAGTAACTTCACAGTAACTTCACCGTAACTTCACAATAACTTCACCGTAACTTCACATTAACTTCACAGTAATTCACCTTAACTTCACATTAACTTCACCTTAACTTCACCGTAACTTCACATTAACTTCACAGTAACTTCACAGTAACTTCACCTTAACTTCACATTAACTTCACCGTAACTTCACCGTAACTTCACAGTAACTTCACCGTAACTTCACAGTAACTTCACCGTAACTTCACAGTAACTTCACAGTAACTTCACAGTAACTTCACCGTAACTTCACCGTAACTTCACAGTAACTTCACATTAACTTCACATTAACTTCACCTTAACTTCACAGTAACTTCACCTTAACTTCACCGTAACTTCACCGTAACTTCACATTAACTTCACATTAACTTCACCGTAACTTCACATTAACTTCACCGTAACTTCACAGTAACTTCACAGTAACTTCACAGTAACTTCACCTTAACTTCACCTTAACTTCACCTTAACTTCACAGTAACTTCACATTAACTTCACATTAACTTCACATTAACTTCACATTAACTTCACATTAACTTCACCTTAACTTCACCGTAACTTCACCGTAACTTCACATTAACTTCACATTAACTTCACAGTAACTTCACCGTAACTTCACCGTAACTTCACAGTAACTTCACCGTAACTTCACAGTAACTTCACATTAACTTCACCGTAACTTCACAGTAACTTCACAGTAACTTCACAGTAACTTCACCGTAACTTCACATTAACTTCACATTAACTTCACAGTAACTTCACCTTAACTTCACAGTAACTTCACCGTAACTTCACATTAACTTCACATTAACTTCACCTTAACTTCACCGTAACTTCACCGTAACTTCACATTAACTTCACATTAACTTCACCGTAACTTCACATTAACTTCACCGTAACTTCACAGTAACTTCACAGTAACTTCACAGTAACTTCACAGTAACTTCACCGTAACTTCACCTTAACTTCACATTAACTTCACCGTAACTTCACATTAACTTCACAGTAACTTCACAGTAACTTCACAGTAACTTCACAGTAACTTCACATTAACTTCACCGTAACTTCACAGTAACTTCACAGTAACTTCACAGTAACTTCACAGTAACTTCACCGTAACTTCACCTTAACTTCACATTAACTTCACCGTAACTTCACATTAACTTCACAGTAACTTCACAGTAACTTCACAGTAACTTCACAGTAACTTCACATTAACTTCACCGTAACTTCACAGTAACTTCACAGTAACTTCACAGTAACTTCACCGTAACTTCACATTAACTTCACCGTAACTTCACAGTAACTTCACAGTAACTTCACAGTAACTTCACCGTAACTTCACCTTAACTTCACATTAACTTCACCGTAACTTCACATTAACTTCACAGTAACTTCACAGTAACTTCACAGTAACTTCACAGTAACTTCACAGTAACTTCACCGTAACTTCACCTTAACTTCACATTAACTTCACCGTAACTTCACATTAACTTCACAGTAACTTCACCGTAACTTCACCGTAACTTCACAGTAACTTCACATTAACTTCACCGTAACTTCACCGTAACTTCACCGTAACTTCACCGTAACTTCACATTAACTTCACATTAACTTCACATTAACTTCACCGTAACTTCACCGTAACTTCACAGTAACTTCACCGTAACTTCACATTAACTTCACATTAACTTCACCTTAACTTCACCGTAACTTCACCTTAACTTCACATTAACTTCACATTAACTTCACAGTAACTTCACCTTAACTTCACCGTAACTTCACATTAACTTCACCTTAACTTCACCGTAACTTCACAGTAACTTCACCTTAACTTCACATTAACTTCACAGTAACTTCACATTAACTTCACAGTAACTTCACAGTAACTTCACATTAACTTCACCTTAACTTCACCTTAACTTCACAGTAACTTCACCGTAACTTCACCGTAACTTCACAGTAACTTCACCTTAACTTCACAGTAACTTCACCTTAACTTCACATTAACTTCACAGTAACTTCACAGTAACTTCACCGTAACTTCACAGTAACTTCACCTTAACTTCACAGTAACTTCACATTAACTTCACCGTAACTTCACATTAACTTCACAGTAACTTCACAGTAACTTCACCGTAACTTCACCGTAACTTCACCTTAACTTCACCGTAACTTCACAGTAACTTCACCGTAACTTCACCGTAACTTCACCGTAACTTCACCGTAACTTCACCGTAACTTCACAGTAACTTCACCTTAACTTCACCGTAACTTCACCGTAACTTCACATTAACTTCACATTAACTTCACCGTAACTTCACCGTAACTTCACATTAACTTCACATTAACTTCACAGTAACTTCACCGTAACTTCACCTTAACTTCACAGTAACTTCACCGTAACTTCACAGTAACTTCACAGTAACTTCACCGTAACTTCACAGTAACTTCACCGTAACTTCACATTAACTTCACATTAACTTCACCTTAACTTCACCGTAACTTCACCGTAACTTCACCGTAACTTCACCGTAACTTCACATTAACTTCACCGTAACTTCACCGTAACTTCACAGTAACTTCACCGTAACTTCACATTAACTTCACATTAACTTCACCGTAACTTCACCTTAACTTCACCGTAACTTCACAGTAACTTCACATTAACTTCACCGTAACTTCACCGTAACTTCACCGTAACTTCACCTTAACTTCACAGTAACTTCACAGTAACTTCACAGTAACTTCACCGTAACTTCACCGTAACTTCACAGTAACTTCACCGTAACTTCACATTAACTTCACATTAACTTCACAGTAACTTCACATTAACTTCACCGTAACTTCACAGTAACTTCACAGTAACTTCACAGTAACTTCACATTAACTTCACAGTAACTTCACCGTAACTTCACATTAACTTCACATTAACTTCACCTTAACTTCACCGTAACTTCACCGTAACTTCACCGTAACTTCACAGTAACTTCACAGTAACTTCACATTAACTTCACAGTAACTTCACATTAACTTCACATTAACTTCACAGTAACTTCACAGTAACTTCACAGTAACTTCACCTTAACTTCACCGTAACTTCACATTAACTTCACCTTAACTTCACCTTAACTTCACCTTAACTTCACAGTAACTTCACATTAACTTCACAGTAACTTCACAGTAACTTCACAGTAACTTCACAGTAACTTCACAGTAACTTCACATTAACTTCACCTTAACTTCACCTTAACTTCACATTAACTTCACCGTAACTTCACAGTAACTTCACAGTAACTTCACAGTAACTTCACATTAACTTCACAGTAACTTCACAGTAACTTCACCGTAACTTCACCGTAACTTCACCGTAACTTCACCGTAACTTCACATTAACTTCACATTAACTTCACAGTAACTTCACATTAACTTCACCGTAACTTCACAGTAACTTCACAGTAACTTCACAGTAACTTCACATTAACTTCACAGTAACTTCACCGTAACTTCACATTAACTTCACCGTAACTTCACAGTAACTTCACCGTAACTTCACATTAACTTCACCTTAACTTCACCGTAACTTCACAGTAACTTCACCTTAACTTCACATTAACTTCACAGTAACTTCACATTAACTTCACAGTAACTTCACAGTAACTTCACCGTAACTTCACATTAACTTCACAGTAACTTCACCGTAACTTCACAGTAACTTCACAGTAACTTCACCTTAACTTCACATTAACTTCACAGTAACTTCACATTAACTTCACAGTAACTTCACAGTAACTTCACAGTAACTTCACAGTAACTTCACAGTAACTTCACAGTAACTTCACATTAACTTCACAGTAACTTCACAGTAACTTCACAGTAACTTCACATTAACTTCACAGTAACTTCACAGTAACTTCACCGTAACTTCACATTAACTTCACAGTAACTTCACCTTAACTTCACCGTAACTTCACAGTAACTTCACCTTAACTTCACATTAACTTCACAGTAACTTCACATTAACTTCACAGTAACTTCACAGTAACTTCACAGTAACTTCACATTAACTTCACAGTAACTTCACAGTAACTTCACAGTAACTTCACATTAACTTCACAGTAACTTCACAGTAACTTCACCTTAACTTCACCTTAACTTCACCGTAACTTCACAGTAACTTCACCGTAACTTCACCGTAACTTCACCGTAACTTCACCGTAACTTCACCGTAACTTCACAGTAACTTCACCGTAACTTCACCGTAACTTCACTGTAACTTCACCTTAACTTCACCGTAACTTCACAGTAACTTCACCTTAACTTCACCGTAACTTCACAGTAACTTCACCGTAACTTCACAGTAACTTCACCTTAACTTCACCGTAACTTCACCTTAACTTCACCGTAACTTCACCGTAACTTCACCTTAACTTCACCGTAACTTCACCTTAACTTCACCTTAACTTCACCTTAACTTCACCGTAACTTCACCGTAACTTCACATTAACTTCACAGTAACTTCACAGTAACTTCACCGTAACTTCACCGTAACTTCACAGTAACTTCACCTTAACTTCACAGTAACTTCACCTTAACTTCACATTAACTTCACAGTAACTTCACATTAACTTCACAGTAACTTCACAGTAACTTCACAGTAACTTCACAGTAACTTCACAGTAACTTCACAGTAACTTCACATTAACTTCACAGTAACTTCACAGTAACTTCACAGTAACTTCACATTAACTTCACAGTAACTTCACAGTAACTTCACCGTAACTTCACATTAACTTCACAGTAACTTCACCTTAACTTCACCGTAACTTCACAGTAACTTCACCTTAACTTCACATTAACTTCACAGTAACTTCACAGTAACTTCACATTAACTTCACAGTAACTTCACAGTAACTTCACAGTAACTTCACATTATCTTCACAGTAACTTCACAGTAACTTCACATTAACTTCACAGTAACTTCACAGTAACTTCACCTTAACTTCACCTTAACTTCACCGTAACTTCACAGTAACTTCACCGTAACTTCACAGTAACTTCACCTTAACTTCACAGTAACTTCACAGTAACTTCACCTTAACTTCACCTTAACTTCAACGTAACTTCACAGTAACTTCACCGTAACTTCACAGTAACTTCACCTTAACTTCACCGTAACTTCACCTTAACTTCACCGTAACTTCACCGTAACTTCACCTTAACTTCACCGTAACTTCACCTTAACTTCACCTTAACTTCACCTTAACTTCACCGTAACTTCACATTAACTTCACAGTAACTTCACAGTAACTTCACCGTAACTTCACCGTAACTTCACAGTAACTTCACCTTAACTTCACAGTAACTTCACCTTAACTTCACATTAACTTCACAGTAACTTCACAGTAACTTCACCGTAACTTCACAGTAACTTCACCTTAACTTCACAGTAACTTCACATTAACTTCACAGTAACTTCACCTTAACTTCACCGTAACTTCACCGTAACTTCACATTAACTTCACAGTAACTTCACCGTAACTTCACCGTAACTTCACAGTAACTTCACCTTAACTTCACAGTAACTTCACCTTAACTTCACATTAACTTCACAGTAACTTCACAGTAACTTCACCGTAACTTCACAGTAACTTCACCTTAACTTCACAGTAACTTCACATTAACTTCACAGTAACTTCACCTTAACTTCACCGTAACTTCACCGTAACTTCACATTAACTTCACATTAACTTCACCGTAACTTCACCGTAACTTCACCGTAACTTCACATTAACTTCACCTTAACTTCACCGTAACTTCACCGTAACTTCACCTTAACTTCACAGTAACTTCACATTAACTTCACATTAACTTCACCTTAACTTCACCTTAACTTCACCGTAACTTCACCGTAACTTCACCTTAACTTCACCGTAACTTCACAGTAACTTCACAGTAACTTCACAGTAACTTCACAGTAACTTCACAGTAACTTCACCGTAACTTCACCGTAACTTCACAGTAACTTCACAGTAACTTCACAGTAACTTCACAGTAACTTCACAGTAACTTCACAGTAACTTCACCGTAACTTCACCGTAACTTCACAGTAACTTCACCTTAACTTCACAGTAACTTCACCTTAACTTCACATTAACTTCACAGTAACTTCACAGTAACTTCACCGTAACTTCACAGTAACTTCACCTTAACTTCACAGTAACTTCACCTTAACTTCACATTAACTTCACAGTAACTTCACAGTAACTTCACCGTAACTTCACAGTAACTTCACCTTAACTTCACAGTAACTTCACATTAACTTCACAGTAACTTCACCTTAACTTCACCGTAACTTCACCGTAACTTCACATTAACTTCACATTAACTTCACCGTAACTTCACCGTAACTTCACCGTAACTTCACATTAACTTCACCTTAACTTCACCGTAACTTCACCGTAACTTCACCTTAACTTCACAGTAACTTCACATTAACTTCACATTAACTTCACCTTAACTTCACCTTAACTTCACCGTAACTTCACCGTAACTTCACCTTAACTTCACCGTAACTTCACAGTAACTTCACAGTAACTTCACAGTAACTTCACAGTAACTTCACAGTAACTTCACCGTAACTTCACCGTAACTTCACAGTAACTTCACAGTAACTTCACAGTAACTTCACAGTAACTTCACAGTAACTTCACAGTAACTTCACCGTAACTTCACCGTAACTTCACAGTAACTTCACCTTAACTTCACAGTAACTTCACCTTAACTTCACATTAACTTCACAGTAACTTCACAGTAACTTCACCGTAACTTCACAGTAACTTCACCTTAACTTCACAGTAACTTCACATTAACTTCACAGTAACTTCACAGTAACTTCACCGTAACTTCACATTAACTTCACATTAACTTCACATTAACTTCACAGTAACTTCACCTTAACTTCACCGTAACTTCACCGTAACTTCACATTAACTTCACAGTAACTTCACATTAACTTCACCGTAACTTCACCTTAACTTCACATTAACTTCACCTTAACTTCACCGTAACTTCACCGTAACTTCACCGTAACTTCACCGTAACTTCACAGTAACTTCACCGTAACTTCACCTTAACTTCACATTAACTTCACATTAACTTCACATTAACTTCACCGTAACTTCACAGTAACTTCACATTAACTTCACATTAACTTCACCTTAACTTCACCGTAACTTCACCGTAACTTCACCGTAACTTCACAGTAACTTCACCTTAACTTCACATTAACTTCACATTAACTTCACCTTAACTTCACATTAACTTCACCGTAACTTCACAGTAACTTCACAGTAACTTCACAGTAACTTCACATTAACTTCACAGTAACTTCACATTAACTTCACCGTAACTTCACCGTAACTTCACCGTAACTTCACCGTAACTTCACCGTAACTTCACATTAACTTCACATTAACTTCACAGTAACTTCACATTAACTTCACCGTAACTTCACAGTAACTTCACAGTAACTTCACAGTAACTTCACATTAACTTCACAGTAACTTCACCGTAACTTCACATTAACTTCACATTAACTTCACCTTAACTTCACCGTAACTTCACCGTAACTTCACCGTAACTTCACAGTAACTTCACCGTAACTTCACATTAACTTCACAGTAACTTCACAGTAACTTCACATTAACTTCACCTTAACTTCACCTTAACTTCACATTAACTTCACCGTAACTTCACAGTAACTTCACAGTAACTTCACAGTAACTTCACATTAACTTCACAGTAACTTCACAGTAACTTCACCGTAACTTCACCGTAACTTCACCGTAACTTCACCGTAACTTCACATTAACTTCACATTAACTTCACAGTAACTTCACCGTAACTTCACCGTAACTTCACCGTAACTTCACCGTAACTTCACATTAACTTCACATTAACTTCACCTTAACTTCACAGTAACTTCACAGTAACTTCACCGTAACTTCACCGTAACTTCACAGTAACTTCACATTAACTTCACATTAACTTCACAGTAACTTCACAGTAACTTCACAGTAACTTCACCTTAACTTCACCGTAACTTCAAAGTAACTTCACAGTAACTTCACCTTAACTTCACCGTAACTTCACATTAACTTCACCGTAACTTCACCGTAACTTCACCTTAACTTCACCGTAACTTCACCTTAACTTCACCTTAACTTCACCGTAACTTCACAGTAACTTCACCGTAACTTCACCGTAACTTCACAGTAACTTCACATTAACTTCACATTAACTTCACAGTAACTTCACCGTAACTTCACCGTAACTTCACAGTAACTTCACATTAACTTCACCGTAACTTCACCGTAACTTCACCGTAACTTCACCGTAACTTCACCTTAACTTCACAGTAACTTCACCGTAACTTCACCTTAACTTCACCTTAACTTCACCTTAACTTCACAGTAACTTCACCGTAACTTCACCTTAACTTCACCGTAACTTCACAGTAACTTCACAGTAACTTCACCGTAACTTCACCGTAACTTCACCGTAACTTCACCGTAACTTCACCTTAACTTCACCTTAACTTCACCTTAACTTCACCTTAACTTCACAGTAACTTCACCGTAACTTCACCTTAACTTCACCGTAACTTCACCTTAACTTCACCTTAACTTCACCTTAACTTCACCTTAACTTCACCTTAACTTCACCTTAACTTCACAGTAACTTCACCGTAACTTCACCGTAACTTCACCGTAACTTCACCGTAACTTCACCGTAACTTCACCTTAACTTCACCTTAACTTCACCTTAACTTCACCTTAACTTCACAGTAACTTCACCGTAACTTCACCGTAACTTCACAGTAACTTCACCGTAACTTCACCTTAACTTCACCGTAACTTCACAGTAACTTCACCTTAACTTCACCGTAACTTCACAGTAACTTCACCTTAACTTCACCGTAACTTCACAGTAACTTCACCTTAACTTCACCGTAACTTCACCGTAACTTCACCGTAACTTCACAGTAACTTCACAGTAACTTCACCGTAACTTCACAGTAACTTCACCGTAACTTCACATTAACTTCACCGTAACTTCACCTTAACTTCACAGTAACTTCACAGTAACTTCACCTTAACTTCACCTTAACTTCACCTTAACTTCACCTTAACTTCACCTTAACTTCACCGTAACTTCACCGTAACTTCACCGTAACTTCACCGTAACTTCACCTTAACTTCACCTTAACTTCACCGTAACTTCACCTTAACTTCACCTTAACTTCACCGTAACTTCACCGTAACTTCACCTTAACTTCACCGTAACTTCACATTAACTTCACAGTAACTTCACCGTAACTTCACCTTAACTTCACAGTAACTTCACATTAACTTCACAGTAACTTCACCTTAACTTCACAGTAACTTCACCTTAACTTCACAGTAACTTCACAGTAACTTCACCTTAACTTCACAGTAACTTCACAGTAACTTCACAGTAACTTCACATTAACTTCACAGTAACTTCACAGTAACTTCACCTTAACTTCACAGTAACTTCACCTTAACTTCACAGTAACTTCACAGTAACTTCACAGTAACTTCACATTAACTTCACAGTAACTTCACCTTAACTTCACAGTAACTTCACAGTAACTTCACCTTAACTTCACAGTAACTTCACAGTAACTTCACAGTAACTTCACATTAACTTCACAGTAACTTCACCGTAACTTCACCGTAACTTCACAGTAACTTCACAGTAACTTCACCGTAACTTCACCGTAACTTCACAGTAACTTCACCGTAACTTCACATTAACTTCACAGTAACTTCACAGTAACTTCACCGTAACTTCACCGTAACTTCACAGTAACTTCACCTTAACTTCACCGTAACTTCACATTAACTTCACCGTAACTTCACCGTAACTTCACCTTAACTTCACAGTAACTTCACAGTAACTTCACCGTAACTTCACCGTAACTTCACAGTAACTTCACATTAACTTCACCTTAACTTCACCGTAACTTCACAGTAACTTCACCTTAACTTCACAGTAACTTCACAGTAACTTCACAGTAACTTCACAGTAACTTCACCGTAACTTCACAGTAACTTCACCGTAACTTCACAGTAACTTCACCTTAACTTCACCTTAACTTCACCGTAACTTCACCGTAACTTCACCTTAACTTCACCGTAACTTCACCGTAACTTCACCGTAACTTCACAGTAACTTCACATTAACTTCACCGTAACTTCACCTTAACTTCACCGTAACTTCACAGTAACTTCACCGTAACTTCACAGTAACTTCACCTTAACTTCACCTTAACTTCACCGTAACTTCACCGTAACTTCACCTTAACTTCACCGTAACTTCACCGTAACTTCACCGTAACTTCACAGTAACTTCACATTAACTTCACCGTAACTTCACCTTAACTTCACAGTAACTTCACCGTAACTTCACAGTAACTTCACCTTAACTTCACCTTAACTTCACCGTAACTTCACCGTAACTTCACCTTAACTTCACCGTAACTTCACCGTAACTTCACCGTAACTTCACAGTAACTTCACATTAACTTCACCGTAACTTCACCGTAACTTCACCTTAACTTCACCGTAACTTCACCTTAACTTTACCGTAACTTCACAGTAACTTCACAGTAACTTCACCGTAACTTCACCTTAACTTCACCGTAACTTCACCGTAACTTCACCGTAACTTCACAGTAACTTCACAGTAACTTCACAGTAACTTCACCGTAACTTCACCTTAACTTCACCGTAACTTCACCGTAACTTCACCTTAACTTCACCTTAACTTCACCGTAACTTCACCTTAACTTCACAGTAACTTCACAGTAACTTCACCGTAACTTCACCTTAACTTCACCGTAACTTCACAGTAACTTCACCGTAACTTCACAGTAACTTCACCTTAACTTCACCTTAACTTCACAGTAACTTCACCGTAACTTCACCTTAACTTCACCTTAACTTCACAGTAACTTCACCGTAACTTCACCGTAACTTCACCTTAACTTCACCGTAACTTCACCGTAACTTCACAGTAACTTCACAGTAACTTCACAGTAACTTCACATTAACTTCACAGTAACTTCACCGTAACTTCACCTTAACTTCACAGTAACTTCACCGTAACTTCACAGTAACTTCACAGTAACTTCACCGTAACTTCACAGTAACTTCACCGTAACTTCACCGTAACTTCACCTTAACTTCACAGTAACTTCACCTTAACTTCACCGTAACTTCACCTTAACTTCACCGTAACTTCACCGTAACTTCACAGTAACTTCACAGTAACTTCACAGTAACTTCACATTAACTTCACAGTAACTTCACAGTAACTTCACCTTAACTTCACCGTAACTTCACCGTAACTTCACAGTAACTTCACCGTAACTTCACAGTAACTTCACAGTAACTTCACCGTAACTTCACCGTAACTTCACCTTAACTTCACAGTAACTTCACCTTAACTTCACCGTAACTTCACCTTAACTTCACCGTAACTTCACCGTAACTTCACAGTAACTTCACCTTAACTTCACCGTAACTTCACCTTAACTTCACCGTAACTTCACCTTAACTTCACAGTAACTTCACCTTAACTTCACCGTAACTTCACCTTAACTTCACCGTAACTTCACCGTAACTTCACAGTAACTTCACATTAACTTCACAGTAACTTCACCTTAACTTCACCGTAACTTCACAGTAACTTCACCGTAACTTCACCTTAACTTCACCTTAACTTCACCGTAACTTCACCTTAACTTCACCGTAACTTCACCGTAACTTCACCGTAACTTCACAGTAACTTCACAGTAACTTCACATTAACTTCACAGTAACTTCACAGTAACTTCACCTTAACTTCACCGTAACTTCACCGTAACTTCACAGTAACTTCACCGTAACTTCACCGTAACTTCACCGTAACTTCACCTTAACTTCACCGTAACTTCACCTTAACTTTACCGTAACTTCACAGTAACTTCACCGTAACTTCACCGTAACTTCACAGTAACTTCACCGTAACTTCACAGTAACTTCACCGTAACTTCACCGTAACTTCACCTTAACTTTACCGTAACTTCACAGTAACTTCACCGTAACTTCACCGTAACTTCACAGTAACTTCACCGTAACTTCACCTTAACTTCACCGTAACTTCACCTTAACTTCACCGTAACTTCACAGTAACTTCACCTTAACTTCACAGTAACTTCACCGTAACTTCACAGTAACTTCACAGTAACTTCACCGTAACTTCACCTTAACTTCACAGTAACTTCACCTTAACTTCACCGTAACTTCACCTTAACTTCACAGTAACTTCACCTTAACTTCACCGTAACTTCACAGTAACTTCACCGTAACTTCACAGTAACTTCACAGTAACTTCACCGTAACTTCACCTTAACTTTACCGTAACTTCACAGTAACTTCACCGTAACTTCACCGTAACTTCACAGTAACTTCACCGTAACTTCACAGTAACTTCACCGTAACTTCACCGTAACTTCACCTTAACTTTACCGTAACTTCACAGTAACTTCACCGTAACTTCACCGTAACTTCACAGTAACTTCACCGTAACTTCACCTTAACTTCACCGTAACTTCACCTTAACTTCACCGTAACTTCACAGTAACTTCACCGTAACTTCACCGTAACTTCACCTTAACTTCACCGTAACTTCACAGTAACTTCACCGTAACTTCACATTAACTTCACCGTAACTTCACCGTAACTTCACCTTAACTTCACCTTAACTTCACAGTAACTTCACCTTAACTTCACCGTAACTTCACATTAACTTCACAGTAACTTCACAGTAACTTCACCGTAACTTCACAGTAACTTCACAGTAACTTCACCGTAACTTCACCGTAACTTCACAGTAACTTCACCGTAACTTCACAGTAACTTCACAGTAACTTCACCGTAACTTCACCTTAACTTCACAGTAACTTCACCGTAACTTCACCGTAACTTCACAGTAACTTCACCGTAACTTCACATTAACTTCACAGTAACTTCACCGTAACTTCACCGTAACTTCACCGTAACTTCACCGTAACTTCACCGTAACTTCACAGTAACTTCACAGTAACTTCACAGTAACTTCACCGTAACTTCACCGTAACTTCACAGTAACTTCACCGTAACTTCACAGTAACTTCACCGTAACTTCACAGTAACTTCACAGTAACTTCACCGTAACTTCACCGTAACTTCACAGTAACTTCACCTTAACTTCGAAGTAACTTCACCGTAACTTCACCTTAACTTCACCGTAACTTCACATTAACTTCACAGTAACTTCACAGTAACTTCACCGTAACTTCACAGTAACTTCACAGTAACTTCACAGTAACTTCACCGTAACTTCACCGTAACTTCACAGTAACTTCACCTTAACTTCACCTTAACTTCACAGTAACTTCACCGTAACTTCACCGTAACTTCACAGTAACTTCACCGTAACTTCACCTTAACTTCACAGTAACTTCACAGTAACTTCACCTTAACTTCACCTTAACTTCACCGTAACTTCACCTTAACTTCACCGTAACTTCACAGTAACTTCACATTAACTTCACAGTAACTTCACAGTAACTTCACCGTAACTTCACAGTAACTTCACAGTAACTTCACAGTAACTTCACCGTAACTTCACCGTAACTTCACACTAACTTCACCTTAACTTCACCGTAACTTCACCTTAACTTCACCGTAACTTCACAGTAACTTCACATTAACTTCACAGTAACTTCACAGTAACTTCACCGTAACTTCACAGTAACTTCACAGTAACTTCACAGTAACTTCACCGTAACTTCACCGTAACTTCACACTAACTTCACCTTAACTTCACAGTAACTTCACAGTAACTTCACCTTAACTTCACCTTAACTTCACCGTAACTTCACCGTAACTTCACCTTAACTTCACAGTAACTTCACCGTAACTTCACATTAACTTCACCGTAACTTCACCGTAACTTCACAGTAACTTCACAGTAACTTCACCTTAACTTCACCTTAACTTCACCGTAACTTCACAGTAACTTCACCTTACCTTCGAAGTAACTTCACCGTAACTTCACCTTAACTTCACAGTAACTTCACATTAACTTCACCGTAACTTCACCGTAACTTCACCGTAACTTCACAGTAACTTCACAGTAACTTCACCTTAACTTCACCTTAACTTCACCGTAACTTCACAGTAACTTCACCTTACCTTCGAAGTAACTTCACCGTAACTTCACCTTAACTTCACCGTAACTTCACCTTAACTTCACCGTAACTTCACAGTAACTTCACCTTAACTTCACCTTAACTTCACCGTAACTTCACAGTAACTTCACCGTAACTTCACCGTAACTTCACCGTAACTTCACAGTAACTTCACCTTACCTTCGAAGTAACTTCACCGTAACTTCACCTTAACTTCACATTAACTTCACAGTAACTTCACCGTAACTTCACAGTAACTTCACCGTAACTTCACCGTAACTTCACAGTAACTTCACCGTAACTTCACAGTAACTTCACCGTAACTTCACCGTAACTTCACCTTAACTTTACCGTAACTTCACAGTAACTTCACCGTAACTTCACCGTAACTTCACAGTAACTTCACCGTAACTTCACCTTAACTTCACCGTAACTTCACCTTAACTTCACCGTAACTTCACAGTAACTTCACCTTAACTTCACAGTAACTTCACCGTAACTTCACAGTAACTTCACAGTAACTTCACCGTAACTTCACCTTAACTTCACCGTAACTTCACCGTAACTTCACCTTAACTTCACAGTAACTTCACCGTAACTTCACAGTAACTTCACCGTAACTTCACCGTAACTTCACCGTAACTTCACAGTAACTTCACCGTAACTTCACAGTAACTTCACAGTAACTTCACCGTAACTTCACCGTAACTTCACAGTAACTTCACCGTAACTTCACAGTAACTTCACAGTAACTTCACCGTAACTTCACCTTAACTTCACAGTAACTTCACCGTAACTTCACCGTAACTTCACAGTAACTTCACCGTAACTTCACATTAACTTCACAGTAACTTCACCGTAACTTCACCGTAACTTCACCGTAACTTCACCGTAACTTCACCGTAACTTCACAGTAACTTCACAGTAACTTCACAGTAACTTCACCGTAAATTCACCGTAACTTCACAGTAACTTCACCGTAACTTCACAGTAACTTCACCGTAACTTCACAGTAACTTCACAGTAACTTCACCGTAACTTCACCGTAACTTCACCGTAACTTCACAGTAACTTCACCTTAACTTCGAAGTAACTTCACCGTAACTTCACCTTAACTTCACCGTAACTTCACATTAACTTCACAGTAACTTCACAGTAACTTCACCGTAACTTCACAGTAACTTCACAGTAACTTCACAGTAACTTCACCGTAACTTCACCGTAACTTCACAGTAACTTCACCTTAACTTCACCTTAACTTCACAGTAACTTCACCGTAACTTCACCGTAACTTCACAGTAACTTCACCGTAACTTCACCTTAACTTCACAGTAACTTCACAGTAACTTCACCTTAACTTCACCTTAACTTCACCGTAACTTCACCTTAACTTCACCGTAACTTCACAGTAACTTCACCTTAACTTCACAGTAACTTCACAGTAACTTCACCATAACTTCACAGTAACTTCACCGTAACTTCACCTTAACTTCACCGTAACTTCACCTTAACTTCACAGTAACTTCACAGTAACTTCACCATAACTTCAAAGTAACTTCACAGTAACTTCACCTTAACTTCACCTTAACTTCACCTTAACTTCACCGTAACTTCACCTTAACTTCACCGTAACTTCACAGTAACTTCACCTTAACTTCACAGTAACTTCACAGTAACTTCACCATAACTTCACAGTAACTTCACAGTAACTTCACCTTAACTTCACAGTAACTTCACCTTAACTTCACAGTAACTTCACAGTAACTTCACCTTAACTTCACCGTAACTTCACCGTAACTTCACCTTAACTTCACCGTAACTTCACAGTAACTTCACCATAACTTCACAGTAACTTCACCTTAACTTCACATTAACTTCACCTTAACTTCACCGTAACTTCACCGTAACTTCACAGTAACTTCACAGTAACTTCACCGTAACTTCACAGTAACTTCACAGTAACTTCACAGTAACTTCACCGTAACTTCACCGTAACTTCACACTAACTTCACCTTAACTTCACCGTAACTTCACAGTAACTTCACCTTAACTTCACATTAACTTCACAGTAACTTCACAGTAACTTCACCGTAACTTCACATTAACTTCACCGTAACTTCACCTTAACTTCACAGTAACTTCACAGTAACTTCACCTTAACTTCACAGTAACTTCACCGTAACTTCACAGTAACTTCACAGTAACTTCACCGTAACTTCACAGTAACTTCACAGTAACTTCACAGTAACTTCACCGTAACTTCACACTAACTTCACCTTAACTTCACCGTAACTTCACAGTAACTTCACCGTAACTTCACATTAACTTCACCGTAACTTCACAGTAACTTCACAGTAACTTCACCTTAACTTCACCTTAACTTCACCGTAACTTCACCGTAACTTCACAGTAACTTCACCTTACCTTCGAAGTAACTTCACCGTAACTTCACCTTAACTTCACAGTAACTTCACATTAACTTCACAGTAACTTCACCGTAACTTCACAGTAACTTCACAGTAACTTCACCGTAACTTCACCGTAACTTCACCGTAACTTCACCGTAACTTCACCGTAACTTCACCGTAACTTCACCGTAACTTCACAGTAACTTCACAGTAACTTCACCGTAACTTCACATTAACTTCACATTAACTTCACCTTAACTTCACAGTAACTTCACCGTAACTTCACAGTAACTTCACAGTAACTTCACCTTAACTTCACCGTAACTTCACCTTAACTTCACAGTAACTTCACATTAACTTCACCGTAACTTCACCGTAACTTCACCGTAACTTCACCGTAACTTCACAGTAACTTCACAGTAACTTCACCTTAACTTCACCTTAACTTCACCGTAACTTCACAGTAACTTCACCTTACCTTCGAAGTAACTTCACCGTAACTTCACCTTAACTTCACAGTAACTTCACATTAACTTCACAGTAACTTCACCGTAACTTCACAGTAACTTCACAGTAACTTCACCATAACTTCACAGTAACTTCACCTTAACTTCACATTAACTTCACCTTAACTTCACCGTAACTTCACCGTAACTTCACAGTAACTTCACAGTAACTTCACCGTAACTTCACAGTAACTTCACAGTAACTTCACCGTAACTTCACAGTAACTTCACAGTAACTTCACAGTAACTTCACCGTAACTTCACCGTAACTTCACAGTAACTTCACCGTAACTTCACAGTAACTTCACCGTAACTTCACAGTAACTTCACAGTAACTTCACCGTAACTTCACCGTAACTTCACAGTAACTTCACCTTAACTTCGAAGTAACTTCACCGTAACTTCACCTTAACTTCACCGTAACTTCACATTAACTTCACAGTAACTTCACAGTAACTTCACCGTAACTTCACAGTAACTTCACAGTAACTTCACAGTAACTTCACCGTAACTTCACCGTAACTTCACAGTAACTTCACCTTAACTTCACCTTAACTTCACAGTAACTTCACCGTAACTTCACCGTAACTTCACAGTAACTTCACCGTAACTTCACCTTAACTTCACAGTAACTTCACAGTAACTTCACCTTAACTTCACCTTAACTTCACCGTAACTTCACCTTAACTTCACCGTAACTTCACAGTAACTTCACCGTAACTTCACCGTAACTTCACAGTAACTTCACCGTAACTTCACCTTAACTTCACCGTAACTTCACCTTAACTTCACAGTAACTTCACAGTAACTTCACCTTAACTTCACCTTAACTTCACCTTAACTTCACCGTAACTTCACCTTAACTTCACCGTAACTTCACAGTAACTTCACCTTAACTTCACAGTAACTTCACAGTAACTTCACAGTAACTTCACCTTAACTTCACAGTAACTTCACAGTAACTTCACCTTAACTTCACAGTAACTTCACAGTAACTTCACCGTAACTTCACCTTAACTTCACAGTAACTTCACAGTAACTTCACCATAACTTCACAGTAACTTCACCGTAACTTCACCTTAACTTCACCTTAACTTCACCGTAACTTCACAGTAACTTCACAGTAACTTCACCTTAACTTCACCTTAACTTCACCGTAACTTCACCTTAACTTCACAGTAACTTCACCTTAACTTCACAGTAACTTCACAGTAACTTCACCTTAACTTCACCGTAACTTCACCGTAACTTCACCTTAACTTCACCGTAACTTCACAGTAACTTCACCATAACTTCACAGTAACTTCACCTTAACTTCACATTAACTTCACCGTAACTTCACCGTAACTTCACAGTAACTTCACAGTAACTTCACAGTAACTTCACCGTAACTTCACAGTAACTTCACAGTAACTTCACAGTAACTTCACCGTAACTTCACAGTAACTTCACCTTAACTTCACATTAACTTCACCGTAACTTCACCGTAACTTCACCGTAACTTCACCGTAACTTCACACTAACTTCACCTTAACTTCACCGTAACTTCACAGTAACTTCACCTTAACTTCACATTAACTTCACAGTAACTTCACAGTAACTTCACCGTAACTTCACATTAACTTCACCGTAACTTCACCGTAACTTCACAGTAACTTCACATTAACTTCACCGTAACTTCACAGTAACTTCACATTAACTTCACAGTAACTTCACCTTAACTTCACCGTAACTTCACCGTAACTTCACCTTAACTTCACAGTAACTTCACCTTAACTTCACCTTAACTTCACCGTAACTTCACAGTAACTTCACCTTACCTTCGAAGTAACTTCACCGTAACTTCACCTTAACTTCACAGTAACTTCACATTAACTTCACCGTAACTTCACCGTAACTTCACCGTAACTTCACAGTAACTTCACAGTAACTTCACCTTAACTTCACCTTAACTTCACCGTAACTTCACAGTAACTTCACCTTACCTTCGAAGTAACTTCACCGTAACTTCACCTTAACTTCACAGTAACTTCACATTAACTTCACAGTAACTTCACCGTAACTTCACAGTAACTTCACAGTAACTTCACCGTAACTTCACCGTAACTTCACCGTAACTTCACCGTAACTTCACCGTAACTTCACCGTAACTTCACCGTAACTTCACAGTAACTTCACAGTAACTTCACCGTAACTTCACATTAACTTCACATTAACTTCACCTTAACTTCACAGTAACTTCACCGTAACTTCACAGTAACTTCACAGTAACTTCACCTTAACTTCACCGTAACTTCACCGTAACTTCACAGTAACTTCACCTTACCTTCGAAGTAACTTCACCGTAACTTCACCTTAACTTCACATTAACTTCACAGTAACTTCACCGTAACTTCACAGTAACTTCACCGTAACTTCACCGTAACTTCACCGTAACTTCACCGTAACTTCACCGTAACTTCACCGTAACTTCACAGTAACTTCACAGTAACTTCACCGTAACTTCACATTAACTTCACATTAACTTCACCTTAACTTCACAGTAACTTCACCGTAACTTCACAGTAACTTCACAGTAACTTCACCTTAACTTCACCGTAACTTCACCGTAACTTCACAGTAACTTCACCTTACCTTCGAAGTAACTTCACCGTAACTTCACCGTAACTTCACATTAACTTCACCGTAACTTCACAGTAACTTCACCTTAACTTCACCTTAACTTCACCTTAACTTCACATTAACTTCACATTAACTTCACATTAACTTCACAGTAACTTCACCGTAACTTCACATTAACTTCACATTAACTTCACCTTAACTTCACAGTAACTTCACCGTAACTTCACAGTAACTTCACCGTAACTTCACCTTAACTTCACCGTAACTTCACCTTAACTTCACAGTAACTTCACAGTAACTTCACCTTAACTTCACCTTAACTTCACCTTAACTTCACATTAACTTCACATTAACTTCACATTAACTTCACAGTAACTTCACCTTAACTTCACATTAACTTCACAGTAACTTCACCGTAACTTCACATTAACTTCACCGTAACTTCACCTTAACTTCACAGTAACTTCACATTAACTTCACCGTAACTTCACAGTAACTTCACCGTAACTTCACCGTAACTTCACCGTAACTTCACCGTAACTTCACAGTAACTTCACCGTAACTTCACATTAACTTCACAGTAACTTCACAGTAACTTCACAGTAACTTCACCTTAACTTCACCGTAACTTCACTGTAACTTCACCTTAACTTCACCGTAACTTCACAGTAACTTCACATTAACTTCACATTAACTTCACAGTAACTTCACAGTAACTTCACAGTAACTTCACAGTAACTTCACCTTAACTTCACCGTAACTTCACAGTAACTTCACAGTAACTTCACCGTAACTTCACCGTAACTTCACCGTAACTTCACAGTAACTTCACCTTACCTTCGAAGTAACTTCACCGTAACTTCACCTTAACTTCACAGTAACTTCAAAGTAACTTCACAGTAACTTCACCTTAACTTCACCGTAACTTCACCGTAACTTCACCGTAACTTCACCTTAACTTCACAGTAACTTCACCTTAACTTCACCTTAACTTCACCGTAACTTCACAGTAACTTCACAGTAACTTCACCGTAACTTCACAGTAACTTCACAGTAACTTCACAGTAACTTCACCGTAACTTCACCGTAACTTCACAGTAACTTCACCGTAACTTCACAGTAACTTCACCGTAACTTCACAGTAACTTCACAGTAACTTCACCGTAACTTCACCGTAACTTCACAGTAACTTCACCTTAACTTCGAAGTAACTTCACCGTAACTTCACCTTAACTTCACCGTAACTTCACATTAACTTCACAGTAACTTCACAGTAACTTCACCGTAACTTCACAGTAACTTCACAGTAACTTCACAGTAACTTCACCGTAACTTCACCGTAACTTCACAGTAACTTCACCTTAACTTCACCTTAACTTCACAGTAACTTCACCGTAACTTCACCGTAACTTCACAGTAACTTCACCGTAACTTCACCTTAACTTCACAGTAACTTCACAGTAACTTCACCTTAACTTCACCTTAACTTCACCGTAACTTCACCTTAACTTCACCGTAACTTCACAGTAACTTCACCGTAACTTCACCGTAACTTCACAGTAACTTCACCGTAACTTCACCTTAACTTCACCGTAACTTCACCTTAACTTCACAGTAACTTCACAGTAACTTCACCTTAACTTCACCTTAACTTCACCTTAACTTCACCGTAACTTCACCTTAACTTCACCGTAACTTCACAGTAACTTCACCTTAACTTCACAGTAACTTCACAGTAACTTCACCATAACTTCACAGTAACTTCACCGTAACTTCACCTTAACTTCACAGTAACTTCACCTTAACTTCACAGTAACTTCACAGTAACTTCACCTTAACTTCACCGTAACTTCACCGTAACTTCACCTTAACTTCACCGTAACTTCACAGTAACTTCACCATAACTTCACAGTAACTTCACCTTAACTTCACATTAACTTCACCTTAACTTCACCGTAACTTCACCGTAACTTCACAGTAACTTCACAGTAACTTCACCGTAACTTCACAGTAACTTCACAGTAACTTCACAGTAACTTCACCGTAACTTCACCGTAACTTCACACTAACTTCACCTTAACTTCACCGTAACTTCACAGTAACTTCACCTTAACTTCACATTAACTTCACAGTAACTTCACAGTAACTTCACCGTAACTTCACATTAACTTCACCGTAACTTCACCGTAACTTCACAGTAACTTCACAGTAACTTCACCTTAACTTCACCTTAACTTCACCGTAACTTCACAGTAACTTCACCTTACCTTCGAAGTAACTTCACCGTAACTTCACCTTAACTTCACAGTAACTTCACATTAACTTCACAGTAACTTCACCGTAACTTCACAGTAACTTCACAGTAACTTCACCGTAACTTCACCGTAACTTCACCGTAACTTCACCGTAACTTCACCGTAACTTCACCGTAACTTCACCGTAACTTCACAGTAACTTCACAGTAACTTCACCGTAACTTCACATTAACTTCACATTAACTTCACCTTAACTTCACAGTAACTTCACCGTAACTTCACAGTAACTTCACAGTAACTTCACCTTAACTTCACCGTAACTTCACCGTAACTTCACAGTAACTTCACCTTACCTTCGAAGTAACTTCACCGTAACTTCACCTTAACTTCACATTAACTTCACAGTAACTTCACCGTAACTTCACAGTAACTTCACCGTAACTTCACCGTAACTTCACCGTAACTTCACCGTAACTTCACCTTAACTTCACCGTAACTTCACAGTAACTTCACAGTAACTTCACCGTAACTTCACATTAACTTCACATTAACTTCACCTTAACTTCACAGTAACTTCACCGTAACTTCACAGTAACTTCACAGTAACTTCACCTTAACTTCACCGTAACTTCACCGTAACTTCACAGTAACTTCACCTTACCTTCGAAGTAACTTCACCGTAACTTCACCTTAACTTCACATTAACTTCACAGTAACTTCATCGTAAATTCACAGTAACTTCACCGTAACTTCACCGTAACTTCACAGTAACTTCACCTTACCTTCGAAGTAACTTCACCGTAACTTCACCTTAACTTCACAGTAACTTCACATTAACTTCACCGTAACTTCACAGTAACTTCACCGTAACTTCACCGTAACTTCACCGTAACTTCACCGTAACTTCACAGTAACTTCACCGTAACTTCACATTAACTTCACAGTAACTTCACAGTAACTTCACAGTAACTTCACAGTAACTTCACCTTAACTTCACCGTAACTTCACTGTAACTTCACCTTAACTTCACCGTAACTTCACAGTAACTTCACATTAACTTCACAGTAACTTCACAGTAACTTCACAGTAACTTCACAGTAACTTCACCTTAACTTCACCGTAACTTCACTGTAACTTCACATTAACTTCACCGTAACTTCACCGTAACTTCACCGTAACTTCACAGTAACTTCACCTTACCTTCGAAGTAACTTCACCGTAACTTCACCTTAACTTCACAGTAACTTCACAGTAACTTCACAGTAACTTCACCTTAACTTCACCGTAACTTCACCGTAACTTCACCTTAACTTCACAGTAACTTCACCTTAACTTCACCTTAACTTCACCGTAACTTCACCGTAACTTCACCGTATATAATATATTGTAATCGTACGGATACATAGGTTATCCAGCTGGCCAAAACTATACATGAGCAGATAAATGCGAACAAGGAATTTTTTTTAAATGGCATTATTTAGATCATCTGAAATTTGATGTATTTAGTATATTTATAATAGTAATTACTTTATATTTCAGTAGATTATTATATTTATAATTCATATATTAAATTTAAAAAGTTTTTAAATGTTGTTAAATTAAAAGTTTTTAAATTTTGTTTATTTTACATATTATTTTACCTATTTAAGCACAATAGTTTATTTATATTTCGTTGTATTATATACATTATCTGCATTGATATATCAAATACTTTAACGAAGTTAATCTAAACTTCAAATAACTGAATACTATAAAAATATATATTTCTGCTCTTATCTTTTACCCGATAACTGAACTATTGGTCAGTTTCTCTAATGTCTATTTCTTGTAAACCATATTTTAATAAATAATTTATTTATATATCATCTTTAATTAATTTGATTTTATTTGATTTTAAGGGATATGTATTTTGGTGTAATTTGTAAAGATTTTATAAAGTTATAAAGTTTACCAGAGTAACCTTCCTAGTAACCTTCATAGTAAATTAATATTTTACATTTAGTAAAATTAGTTCAAAGTCAAAGATTAACTATAGTGTGAAGTAAATGTCTATTTCAAATTTGCTAACTAGGATAAATAATATTATTTTGTATATAAAAATTGATGGTCACATAATAATTAATAATTATGAAATTATAAAAATTTGACATTAATTTAAAATATTTTTAAAATATAATAATTGTTTATTTTGTAAAAATGATTATTATTAGAAATCTAATATTATGACTAAATCAATACATATTATATACCTTAACGATTTGTATTATTTAATATTTATAATAAGTTACTATGCATCGTATTTAGTTCATATAGTAACGTATTACTTACTAATAATAAATTAACTATAAATTGATAACTCATATTTTTTATCTTTATTACTTTTAAAAGTTCTAGTATTGATAGAATCGATAATGGATATTTATAATAACTATATATTAAATATAACGTAGTTAAAATTAATTGTTCTTGTTTGTTTATTTCAATACAATATATAAATATTATTTTCAAATAATTATGTACTAATTGGAAAAACCGGGAATAGTAATAAACCGATCACATAGTTTACTATACCAACCTTGCCTATCCTATCTACACGACGTTTATCCAACTATCAAACCCGAAATATAAATCGGGTTCTTAATTTATAACGTTGAAACGTACCTCACATTAAAAACCGCAGACTAATAAATTATTTACATAACGTATAGAGTGATATATGTTTTTCATACGCATTCGTTTTTTATATATACGAATACGTATTTATAAACTCTCCGTTATGTATAAAAGATAGTTTTCGATTTACCCTTATTATTAATAATATATGTACATATAAATAGATACAGGTATCGGTATCGATACAAATGCTCTAAACATATTCACTTACCTCCCGTTACAATTCAAGCAAGCCGGGTACATCGCGTTCCGCAATGCGACCATCACATCTTCCAATATCCTTTTCGTGTCGTCCTTACTCTTAACATCGATCAGGATGGCCTTCGAAAGTCTGTTCATGAGCGTAAGGGTCAGCTGGCTACGCAATCCGTACTTGTCCGCCATTTCGGAGAGGATGACGCGTATGGATTTCTCGGAGAGCCTCGCGTTCACCATATCCGACAAGAATACGCGTTGTATATTCGCGATGTCGTCCACGATATCGGACGACGACTTTCCGGCCAGGGCGTTCCACGTGGAGTTCACGATATCGGGTAAGTCGGCGTACGTCCATCCTCCGTCGTCGTCGCCGAACAGCGTTTCGTTGACGTAACGCCGGAACGCGTAGGATTCGGCGAGAGAGCTGAAAGTCTCCAGTTGCGAGCGGTTTCCGAAGGCGGCGGCGTGTTCAAGTAACATGTACTTGCAGATCGCCACGTACACGTCGCTGGGGATCGGTTCCCAGGCGTTCTTCTCGGCGAACATCGAGTCGAAATGCTCGAGGTGCTTGGTGAACTGGTCGGTCGGATTATCGCTGATCGCCAAGGCTTCCGTTGCATTAAAGTACATTGCGGCTGAAGTTGAATCGACGGTTGTGGTATTGAACAAAACGGTGAATTCTTTTTGGTCTGGGTTGCTTGTGTTCGACCCGCTAGAGTATCGTATCAGCGTTCCCATATAATATATTGCATAAAACAGTAGACGTTCGTTAGTTAACATATTTGAAATTAAAACTATACTTTATTGATTATGGTAAAGAGATATTTTTAAAATTGAATTATTATTTAATTTACCTAAATTTTAAATATATAAATACATATGCAATTTTTTAAATTGTATTTTAAATATATAATTATCTTAATTTATTTTAAAAGTATACATATAGATTAGATTACATTTATAATATATAAAGTTATTGATTAAAAACGAATCATATATTTATTTTATTATTATTAAAATAATTTATTAAATCATGAATAAATTACCTATTCAGAAAAAAACTATTTATCATATTTCGCATCTTTAATGCAAAATGTACATATAAATAGATTCATATATTGATTTAATAACATACAATCTAATCAATATCTATATTTATATTGTACTAGAATTTTAGTTCAGTGACATTGACGTTTCATCAGAATAATAAATGACATGTTCAATATAAATTGAACCCATCTTGTTATATAAAAATAATTAAAAAAATATAATTGTAGGGTAATGTACTACTATATGCATACCATATGTATATTATATATATATATATATATATATATATATATATATACTATGTATACTATATATATAGTATGGTAAATTATGTAATATTAACACAACTATTACAAAAAGCGTATAAACACTATAAATCCCCAAAATCAGAACAGGTAGAAATGAGTTATATCTAACATTAATATCGCCAATATATGTTATAATTACCCATCCATCTATTTTTTATATATATAATATTGTAATCCTAAATTTATGAGTATGACATATTCTATAACTTTTATCTGACATATTATAATGATTTATACTGATGTTAACGTTATTTAACCCTAAAAATTATGACTACAAACATATATGATAACATAACATATATTCTCCTGTAATAAATTATATTTTTTGATGTATTATTTCTTGTTATTTATATATATATATTTATCTCTTTTATGTTATCTATTTTATATATGAAGGCAAAATTATGTAGATAAATGAATCTTAATTTTATTAAACTACAAATGTAATAATGACTATATTTGTTGAATATATATTCTATATCATTTATATTAAAAATCTCATTATTCACCATGAAACTATTGTTAACACTTAATCTGATCAAAATATATCTATATATATTCATTAATGATAACAATAAACTATTGTTGTGTCTAATAACGTAGAATTATATTATAGTATGACTATATATAATATTACCAAAGTCGATAACAATAATCCCAGTTCATTTGAAGTAAATGAAACAGTGATTAGGTGTACAACGAGTTTATCGTAAACGTTATTTTCTTTTGTAATAAGTGAAGATCGTATTGACTTTCATGGGTCTATTCAAATAGAAGATAACTTATTTTTTTAAAAACTATTACCATTGATTAACAATTACTATGGATATATATTGCAAATATTATTGTAGCTAGAAATTCAATTTAAAGTATATTTTTACATAATTATATTTCATAATCTTGATTGAACAAATTATTAATACTTTTTTTGACAATTGTTATATGTAAAATAATTTATTTTACAATTTATATATATATATATATATATTGTAATATGATATTATAGAATCAGATATTTATGATTTTTCAATATTAGCCTTATCATTAATTCGTAATTTAAATAATTATTATAAATAATATATATTAAATAATATAGGATGATCTGGTCTTTGTGAAGGTAAATGAATAATGCATACAATAATAAAGTAATACTTACACATAAACAACTCAAATGAAAAAAGCCAATAGATCATTATGTATAATGACAACATATAGGTAAGATGTAGACATATTGCGCTTTTATACGATTTAATCGGAAAACGTAACATTTCTTAAACAATAATTAAAAATGTATCGCTTTTGTAGATGAACTCTAAGATTTACCGTTAACATATACTCAATTGGGTCACATTTACTATATAATGCATGCAAATATAATAGTTCTTTTGAACCGCTTTATGATGATATAAAACCGCTTAAAAATACTCCATTGGGTGACATCATATAGATGATACATAATTGATATGTAAATATTATATTTAAATAAGTGTTTAAATATATGTATGCCATATATCGCTAAAAAATGGGGTTCCTCAAAAATGGTTTAGCTAAACATAAAGGCGAATCAGCATCTATTTATTTTATAAGATACTTTAGTATTCTTCTTTATATTTAATCTATTATTTATGATATGAACAAAAACTATTGTTTTATTCTTGAGTATGTATAAATTTAGCTATATTATAAGCAATACGTATTTGGTTATATAATTACTGGTTACATTTGTTAGTGTTAATATTTCTTAGATATGATTTTCTATGGATAAGAGGACATAGTTCTATAACCTATATAGGAATAACTTTGTGGATTTTACTAACTGTATTTCATAATGGGAACATTGAACTACCATAGGGAAGCCATACTTTATAGTGTTGGTAGAATTAAACATATTGATTTGGAATTTAATTAAAATGTACTAATTCACATTTATTAGAGGGGAAGCAGTTATGCACCCGACGATAACAAATAAATGTCTTCATTTTGAGAAACTGCAAAATTCTACAAACATTCTAATATAGTATATACTTATTCAGTAACCTATCTGATATGACAATAACAAATACATATAATGATATATTTAAAAATCCCTATACCTAATGTATAATACATTTATGTTAGTTAACTTTTAATATAATAATTTGGAAAACAATTTTTATTTTGAAGTTTAGCATATTAAATTAATTGTTAAGTTTACTCTCAATAGTTATTGATACCTTCCGAACTAAATAATATGTATAAAGTCACAATGTGCCATGGTTTATAAAACTACGGTTCTACTATAGAAAAAGTTAAAATGAAAATAATCGCGCATATCTTCGCGATGGTGAGTTGTTTATATATTACTGGTGATCATGTCAACATCGATACTCTTGTTTATACAATATCGGAAAACCAACATTTGATTCGAGGAATCAAAGTTCAGTTTACATGATTATACAAACGGCGGATAAGCTTCAACACCCTGATGCCAGGCACATTCACCATCGCATTGGTTCCACATACATTTCCAATATAATTCAGTAGCCACAATACAATAGGCATTGTATTCGACGGTGTAAATATTATACGTTTCGAGTTCGTTTTTTTTAAATAAAATTATTGTATCATAATTATAATTTATTGTAAAATATGTTCTGGAAGTTTACGTAATAACCGTAATAACGGTGTTTTCTTTACATGATCGATTACCCGCAATTCGTTAATGATTCTATATACGAAGAATTCGAACGGGACTCTCCTTACTCGCGATTAATATTTAATACATACGCTTAGGGTTACTCTACAATGTATACCAATGATTTATATAAACTATGAGTCCTCTACAACTGGGTCATGGGACATTTTTCACGTTCCAAAATACTATTTTTCATATAAATATTCAAGAGAAAAATTATATAATGATATTAAATCTAGTGCATCTGAGAAACAAAATATAAGTATTATAATAAATAGTTTACATTTAATAGAACCTATATGTGAATATAATATATCCATATTCATAGATTTCAAAATGATTTTTATATTTTATTAAAATAATAAAACTGTAGAACATTTATTTTAATTATTTGTTATGATTTGGGTCATTGGGAATTTTAAATTTGGGAAATCGAATATATAATCTGGAACAATTAATCTATTATTTTAAATAAGAGAATTACATTAGCTATCAACGAAATACATTGACACATGTAATAAAAATGTGCCTATACTTTATAGGTTGGTGTGCATAATAAGTATACATAGTGTATACATACATCATAAATTTACTTTCGTATGATACTTGAATGTAAGGTTTAGTCTAATATATATTATATTTTGGCGAAAACCTTACATGATTTTTGAATTTAAATACATGTAATGGTTAGTATCACTATACACTATATAACTATAAAGTAAATGCCATAAGGTTTACAAGTTATGAACAATGTTCACAGTATATTCGCCATATATTGACACGATGTACATTCGGTACAGTTCGACGTCATTTAAGCAACGCATTCTGGTGCACACGCCACAACGTAGATACAATAACGCGAAACTACGTTCATTTAATCTCCAAATGAACTGAAACTCTACGACCACCACGACGTATAGCTTACCACATAAACATCACACTATTCATAGTTAACTCAGAAAATAATGGCATATTTAGAAAAAAATCTAGATAGCACCGATAGTCCAGCTTTAGCTTTCCACAGGCACGACAAATATACGGTTAGAGTGTAGTCTAGAACTTGAGGAGAAAAGCAAATATGTAGAATTTATTACAGATATGGTAATTCAATACATTTCTAGTTTCAATTAATGTCCAAAACAATTAAGGCATACAGAATAGTAATTGAAAATGAACAGCGCATGAATTATACATTTTATTGGGAGCCGTAATTATATTGTTTGAAATATACATTTCAGGGAATTCGAGGAAATTCTG
>OZ038317.1:20094608-20114022 GCA_964035775.1 Osedax frankpressi
AAAAAACAATAAAGATCAATGTATAAAGAATTTTTGCTTACACTAAGAAATAAAATACATAAAGAAACACAAATTAATAATAAATGAATAAACAATCATCACTTCGAAGATAAAAATATTGTTAAGAATAAAATAGTTAAAACAATAAAATATAAAATCAAAATACATTATAAATTTTAAATAATTAAAATAAAAGGAGTGGATTAAAAAAAGGATAGTTTATTTAGATTATGATATTAATAAGATTAAAATATTATTATTAAAATAATTTAAGTACCGAATTATATCGTGAGTTAATTAAATAGTTATTTATATAAAATAGAGTTAAACATATTTTATTAAAATGGTCAGGATTTGATCAAATTTATTTGTATTAAATTTAGTAATTTAGGAAGAAAATAAAGAAAAGCAAAATACAAAGATTATGAAAAATTATAAAATAATCAAATAATTACGATAGTTATGTGAAGATTAGAGAATTTATACCAAAAAGAATGAAAGTTAAAAAAACAAAGAATAATAATTTAACATATTAAGTTTAAATCCCTTTTAAAATATAATTTACTTTCGTAGAAGTATTAACAAGTCAAACAAATCAGTCAAACATTTAGGACTAACCTAAATAAATTATTGTCAACAAAAATCATTTTCAATATTCAAAATGGTTTTTTTCTTTATATATTATATTATTATTTTGAAGAAATAATTAAAGATATTACTACGAGTTGAATTTAAATATATTATTTTACTTAGTTCAAAAATATTATTATTGATACAAAATTACTATAGTGATATAAATAGTGTTTTTTTTAATAATTCTTATTATTTGAATATTGTTGTTGAAAATGTCTTTTATCAAACCTTTTTAGCCAGAAAGAGAATGGCAGTGCGATATATCTGATATGAAGAGATTGATTGATAGCCGAACTGCTGCGATTATATTATGCAATCCTTCGAATCCTTGGTAATTAGCATAAAGTTTTACAGTAGTGATTGTAATCATATCCTATGTAATAATACATAATTATATTAATTAATTATAAAATTATGTTTCAGTGTATTCCATAAATATTACAAAATACAGTAATACAATTTCTTAATTATTTAGTATATAATATAAATTACAATATATTCTACAATATATAATCTATATTATACTTTAAATATTAATTATTTATCATAAAAGTACAGTTACAAATTCATTAATGATGTTTTTTTAAATGCAATTACTTTTAATAAATATTATATTTTTTAAATTAATAATTTATAATTTAATTTATATATGATTATATCTATACATATATATTTAAATATAATAAAATATATAGTAAGGGCACTTTAAATAATTTCAACATAATGTATATTTATAGAAAACGCTCTAATCTTATACTATTATTAATATACTATTATTAATGTACTATTATTAATGTACTATTATTAATGTACTATTATTAATGTACTATTATTAATATACTATTATTAATGTACTATTATTAATGCACTATTATTAATGTACTATTATTAATATACTATTATTAATGTACTATTATTAATGTACTATTATTAATATACTATTATTAATGTACTATTATTAATGTACTATTATTAATATACTATTATTAATGTACGTATATAATCGTATAATATTATGATGTTAACTACTTATGATGTTAACTAGTAGAATATATTTAGAACTCGGTCATTATCTTCCGTGTAGAATCTTCTAACTCTGAAATTATTAATGATACGTGTGCTTGCTTTATTTTAATGTTTCCATGTAGGCTCGTAGTCATGTCCGATGTCTCCATATCAAATTATTCTTATATATGTAGTCGAGTAATTGTATTATATTATGATGTGGGTTGATATTCATTAATATTATTTAAAACCTTGTTCTGTATTTAGTTTATATTATATATAAATATAGGCATTGTTCTTATAAAGTTAATACACTATGTTATTGTAAAAGACACACACACATATATATATATATATATATATATATATATATATATATATATATATATATATATATATATCAATTTACCAATACATTAAATATACTAAATTAAGTTGTCTTATAAAAATTAATCGAATTAATACATGCGTTTTATTATTTAATCCTGGTATGCAAATGTCGATTTAATAAAATAATAAAAACATGAGACGTACGATTATTCTGGTGCTGATGCATTAGTATGATAAGTATTATATAAATATTGTTATTCTTTTTAAAATTTAAACTTTTTATTATCATCATGTATTATTAAACTGGGTCAATATTTCAATTTATGGAGAAGATAATGTGTACACAATATATTGTATATATATATATATATATATATATATAAATTAGATAATTACAATTATATTTCATTAAAATTGAATGTAAATAGAATATAATATTATGTATATTTTATAATTTTTAGTAGATTTAATAATTATAAATAAATGATATACCTATAAGATGTAATATTCTAATTATAATCTAATATAATTTATAAATATTAAATTGTTAATAGTTTATTAGATTGCAATTACACGTATATTTAGTAATTAGAATAATAAGTCAAATAAAACATTAAAATAAATAATAAAGTATATGAAACAATACAAAAAGTATTAAAATAAGTATTTTGATTTTTATAAATGTATAAATAATACGTTCTAAGAGTACTTATGATATTAGTATAACTATATTAATAGTTTATTTTTAAACGTAACATATATTAATCAGTATACTTAACTATAGCGGTGCTTTATTTTCTAAAGATCATATTTTGGATATTCTTAAACTGGCAGAGAGGAGAAAAATCCCAATAATAACGGACGAGATCTACGCAAATATGGTTAATTTAAATTTTAAATATTTAATATTAATAATGTAATCTATACTACCATTATTCAAATGCATCGCATACTTATTAACTCATACTATATATTTAATAATATGTGTATTGTATTCAAATGATATATAATATAAGTAAAATAATTTACATATATTATTATTATTTTATTTCGTAAAAATACTGTATTAATGTTCATGGATATATTACATATAATATATATTCTAATTTATAAATTAATACATTATAATATTCACAGATTATATTTTCTGGCATAATTATAAGTATTATATAATTGAAGTGAACACGTTTTTCTAGCCTATCGATATTATTATGAATTCTAATTTTTCGTTTAGTCTATATATGAAACTTTAGGTATACCCTGGAGAGAAATTCCATTCCGTTGCATCTCTATCTACAGATGTACCTATCTTGACTTGCGGTGGTATTGGTAAAAGGTCTGTAAAAACTATAAAAGCATATTATTAAACTTATTATACTGATTATGTTATTTAGTGATGTAATATATTTAATTATCAATTGATACATGAATTAACCTAATTAATAAAGCTATTTATATCTTAATACTACAATTGTATAAATTTCATAATATTAAATATATTTATGTAATTCGTAATCAATTATTTTATATAATATTTATATACAGAATATATATAATCTATAACATAATATTTACTCTTAATAACAAATATGCAATATTTTCTTAGACAAGGAATTTCATTAGCTATAAATTTCAGTTTAAATATATACTTCACATATTGCATCCACTATTTAGATATTTAGCACCGGGATGGAGATTTGGCTGGATCACGGTACATGATAAGCACTCCGTTTTCGGACCAGAGGTACTTAATAAAGAGTGTTTCCAATCTAGAATATATGTAATCAGTGTGTTGAGTACTATGAATATATTTATAGATATTATATAATTACCTACAATTATTACATAACCACGAATCAATGAGATTCAATTTGAATATAAAGTAATCGTTATGATTGTTATCTTATGATACGGATAGATAAGAAAAGGATTCACATCTCTAACTCAAAGACTCCTAGGACCTACAAGTTTTTTAGAAGCAGCACTTCCGAGTATACTTTTTGAAACTCCAAAAGCATTCTTTGATAAAACCATGAGTTATCTTCAAGTGAGTGAAAACCTATTAAATATAGTTATTATTACGATTTATCGAGTATAATAAAAACGTTTATATTAAATGAATACACTTACATATATCATTATGAATAACAGCATGATATTACTATAGTCAAATGCTACAATGGTTAATAACTTATTAAGAGAAGTTGATGGCTTAATTCCATATATGCCAAGAGGTGCTATGTATTTCATGGTAAGTTGTACTATTTATTACATTTTAATTGTAATTTGTTAAGACTCATATAGAAGATAACCTATATAGAATCTCTTTTTTCATGACATATTATTATGACACAGATATAAGTTTCTTACATATATAATTATGTATCTTAAAGGTTGGAATTGATATTGAAAATTTCCCCGAATATAAGGACGACATTGAATTTACTTCAGCTTTATTTGTTGAGAAAAGCATATTTTGTCTTCCTTCTCAGGTTATATATATATATATATATATATATATATATATATATATCTATATGTATTTATATATATATATATATATATATATATATATATATATATACATATATATATATATAATATCGAAGAATTAATATTATTAAAAAATATATATTTAGTGACATATACTATTATAATTACATATTTATTTAATTTTAAGAAACTTACGAATATATGTTCGTTTAAATATGTTAATCGTTTAATTTATTAAATCTATAGGTTCAATCATATATGATGATATTTATTATTTGGGGTATATTACCTGCTAGGATATATAATATACTATAGCATATTATAATACATTTTATATAGAGTGTATTTGATTCAGTGTTATAATCTCTGAAAGTAATCACTTGAATAATAAATCCCTTAAGTATCTTACTTAAGAATATATTCCCTTAAGTATCTTACTATTCAGAAGTAAATTGAATTAACATTAATACCATAAATTTAATGCAATACATCTTATGTCAGTGTTTCGACTTCAAAAATTGCTTTCGGATGGTATTAACAGTTCCGGAAGAGAAACTATCTGAGGCTTTACAAAGAATTGCCGATTTCTGCAAAACACATTATCGAAACTTTTAAGAAACCATAGTGTATACAAATTTATTATACCTCTGAATTATAAAAAAGAAAGGACCTAAAAACTAAACTTTGAATAATATATTATATCTACAATATTGTAGTATTAAATACACAAATATATATATATATATAATATGTATACTAATGCCCGTACTGCTTATGCATTTATAGGTTTATATATAAACATGTGTTCGTATATAAATATATGAAAGTAAGATTAGCAAGTTAAATATCTTCAATTTTATATACTCTTTTAATTAAATATTAAAACTATTAATATTAAATTTTATTAAAAAAAATATTACATATAACTAAATATATTATATATCGCAATCGATATTTATATAATAATAATTATTATATTTATTTTATTATTATCATTATTATTATTATTATTATTATTATTGATATTATTATGCGATGCGACTTATATTATTAATATACGAATACTCCATTATGTTAAATAACAATAATAAACATATCAATATATTTTAAGTTATAAATTCTAAAATATAATTGCGATATATTGTTAGTTATAATCAGTTACTAAATAAGGATTAACAATAATAATATATAAAAAGTAATATATGAATAATTAATAATGTCTGTATTTATTCTACAACATGTGAGGAAAAGCCGTGATATGATCACAAATAGTTAATAAATAAATAACATAACAATATATTCAATACAATTATTTACATTATTTGTATAGGTTTAATTAAATAGGATCATTATTAGTAGGCCATAGGTACACATTTTAGAACCTAGATTTAGTAAATATATTTTATTAATTTTACTTATTAATTTTTAAGTAGAATATTCTATTACGAAATATATATTACCTAATCTTATATTAAATATTAATATTTCTTCACTATTAATAATATGTATTGTATACATAGTTAACTTATGTATTAGATAGCACTTTCTGAAACAAATTATACTGGATATTAACGTCAATATAATTATTAACTATGGTTACTAGTAGCAACTACGCTAACAAATGCACAAGATAAGTGGAAATATATTTATAATACAATTTTGTGTCAACGAGTGTTAACGTAATATTGCATCACATTTACTACACATTTAGGCATACTAAATATCTTTACTAATATATTAAATATATATATATATATTAAATATATATATAAATATATATATAAATATATATATATATATTTATAAATAGTATATACATATATGTATTTCTTTTAGGATTTATAATATACTATGTTTCAAAAAGTATCACTTTATACTTTACACGATTACATTTATTACGATTACATTTTGTACATTCACGAACATATATAAAAGTCAAGATTTCTCATAACAAGATTCCGGTATATTAAAAAGTAATCTTAGAAGATCAGCCAAAAAACTGTTGTGTCCGAGAAGTTTATGTGTTAAAGATGTAAGACCATTTATTATATAATAATATCAAGATTTCAGTATGTACTATAATATATATATATATATTAGTTATTATTTATGTGTAAATTGTATTTTCGTTAGATTTTAATTACACTAATTAAATTATAAGCATTTTTAAGTTATTCTAAAAATTCTTATATAGACGTATATATTCTTATATTTTCTTATGTATACGTATATATTCTTACTTATGTAGGTAATAAGAAATAGTTCATGACCTATGATTAATCACTATTATATGCATAATAATTATTTGGAATAAAAATAGATATTATTATAGATATCTTGTTTTAAAATTAAAAAGCCAGACGTATAGTATACTTCGTAACTAAATAAATAATTGTTATCGTTTATAATGATACATCGTAATCTCCAACCAGGAACCAGTTACATATACAACATGTTAATTAAAACGTATTAAAAATATTTTCTATATATATATATATTAATTTATTATACTATAATTTATGATATGGTTACTTAAAACTTTTAAATTTGAATGTTTTAATACAAAATATATTACATACTACTAAACATATTACATAACAAATTTCATGACCTCTTTCCAATACAACCACATGTTAAAACAGGCCCAATCCATGTTAACTTCCTGTAAAAACCTATTGAAATCGAGTGTTAAATATCTGTATGATTTTCGTCATTATGTACATATATACACTGTGCAAATATATTAAACTAATGAATTAAAATTATATTCGCGTAGATCGTCTGCTATTCTTGGAATTTTTCTTTTCTCTGTTAATTTAAGAATTTCTAAAATATGATATATATGATATTTGGTAAAAAAAAATAAACATGTTATATATATGATTATATACTACATTATCCTATATATTCTATTTATGACTAATTATATTTAGTAAACAAAATGTAATAATGATACGAAGGGTTACATACTATTACTGAAGAGGTGCGATTATCTATTAGTATAGGTAATGTCGAATTACCATTACTTTTCTGGTTGAAATAGAAATATTAAAATTCGTTTTTGAAAACTATAATATAGTGTCCAGTGGTCGTCATGAAATTAAATAGTAGTAGTAGTGGCTTGAATTCAATATCCTTTAATAATCTAGTTGTTATCTCTATTGGGAAATGGAAGTTGATTCGGAAAGATAGGTTTAATATTCAAGGTCAATAATTATGGGTATAAATATCGAACACTACAGAGAAAACAATCATATATTTCTACATTAAAATAACACCTAATGTGCCAAAAAGTATAATTACAGTTAATATATTCTAGTTAATATATTTTAGTTAATATATTTTAGTTAATATATTTTAGTTAATATATTCTAGTTAATATATTCTAGTTAATATATTCTAGTTAATATATTCTAGTTAATATATTTTAGTTAATATATTTTAGTTAATATATTCTAGTTAATATATTTTAGTTAATATATTCTAGTTAATATATTCTAGTTAATTTATTCTAGGTAATATATTCTAGTTAATATATTCTAGTTAATATATTCTAGTTGATATATTCTAATTGATATATTCTAATTAATATATTCTAGTTAATATAATCTAGTTAATATATTCTAGTTAGTATATTCTAGTTAGTATATTCTAGTTAATATATTCTAGTTAATATATTTTAGTTAGTATATTCTAGTTAATATATTCTAGTTAATATAATTATAGTTAATATATCAAAGTTCTATTTAGAGAGTTTTTTAATTAACAATTATAATCCGTAAATTTAAAAACAAAAATAGATTGAATTCATTTTTAATATATTAAAAAATATATATTTATACAGTTTAACGATTTATTTAGTAATAATTATATATTTAAGTATACCTCGTTTATTGCTATACATATAATACATATTAACAATACATAATTTACAATAATTAATCAGAAATTCAACAATCTTGATAGGAATTGTCTATTGAGGTAGACAAGATCAATTCTTTATGAAATATCATTCTACTTCTATATGAACCTTTTCCATTGTACGAAAACATATCGACTTAATATGCGAATTGCTATATCAAATTATTGCACTACTCTGATTACTCCTGCGAATGAAGAATATATATATATATATAGTTTATACACTCTTTATAAAAACAGTCTCTGAGAGATCACTGATAAATTTCTATAATAAAAATTGACAATACACACTTTTATATCCCAAAAAAGAGCACTATTTAAATATTCAATAACTAACTTTTTACTTGACATATAACACTCCAAAAAATAATATAAAAGAAATTAAGCAATGCAAAAAATAAAATGAACTGCATCGTTTGCTGGTTTAATGACCCAACTGATTACATAACCTCATTAAAAACAATACATTATCAGATACAATAATTACAAAATTTGTAATACTTTGATAATTGAAATATTATAAATTTAATTAACCTGCCAATTTTATTAAACCGACCAATAAGAAATGATTTTGACGTGATTATATAACTTCTATTTCACAATAAAAATAAAAACTAAAACTCGTTTCAAAGGATAATAAATTCAAGATATAACTTGCTACTTTTAAAACTATGACCACCACTTTCTCCTTAATTACATTGCAACTAAACTAACTGACTCCGGAAACTTTAATATTGTTATTTTATTGTTAATAATACTTTTCAAATGTTAATATGTTTTATCACAGAAGTGTATTAAATAAATAAAATCAATTAAATTAATCTATAATTATCTAAAATGATATAATATATTATTGTATTTTAATAAACTGTATTATAATATTTTATACTCGTTAATATGATATATATATATATTGATATTTAAGCTTAAATAAATGTAGGTATAATAGTAAGCCAAAATAAATAAATACATATATTTTTAAATATGTGATTTAATTATATAAATAATTAATTATAAATTAATATGATTATGTAGGCAAATGGTCGTCTAATATATATAATTTAATAGAATATTTAACAGCATTCAGAAATTCTTTCCATAGCTTCGATCATCTTTTCTTTTGAAACTGTCAAACTCAACCGAAATCAATTTTTAAAGTAAAATAACTATTAAAAGAAAATCTATTTATTTATATGCAATATTAAATTAAATTAGATGGAAGAAAAAATATACTGCATATTTAATACAGTAGTAAATTAATTTTTATATTCTGTGAAATTAATAATTTCAATTTATACCTGAAATTAATTAGCATGAATAATTACTAAAATATATTATTATTAAAATATGTATTAATAAACTAAAATATGAAAGTTTTTTGTAAACTATTAAATTATAATATTAGTATGTAAAAAAAGTGAATTTAAAGTGTAATTAAAGTGAATTTAATATAACTAAATGCAGTAAATTATGGAAAAAATCTGTCGATTTCATAATTATTTGAAATTCAAGATCAGATTTTAAAATAGATTTTTGATTACAAAATTAGAGAAAAAAAAACTTGAAAACCAATAATCTATATAACCTGGAAATAGATATACAATATTTTTATTATCACTTAAAAATATACTTATTAATTTATTATAATAAATATGATATTATTTATTTTAAAAGTATTTATCAGTACTTACTCAATTTTATGTTATTATATTAATATCAAAATGAAGTCATGAAATTGTTATATTACTTATTATCATATACCTATTATTGTAATATAAATGTATTACTTGAAAAATATATTTATTTAATAAAGCAATTATTATTAGAAAATAAAATTATATATTAATACCAGATTAATTAAATAAAGCCACAGGATCCTTGAGAAAGAGAGGATTAAATATTGCATAACGGTATTTAATACCATCAACAAACTACTCGAAGCAGTTGTAAATAAAGAAAAAGAAAAGATTAATAAAGAAGTAGAAGATAAATAATACGAAAAGCCAAATTGTTGCGATATCAAATTGGATTTCTTTATTCTCCAATAAGACGATTATGGACTTGCATTAAATCTTTGAAATATTTCACAGTTTTCACCTTTATTGGTTAGAAAAAATTAACACTGAGTTATAAATTGTAAATTAGGAATTTTACGAAATTGATGTACCCATTACTTTAATAACATGTAATTGAGTAAATAGCAGTTCAAAGTACCGATAAGTACTATTCAAAGTACTATTCAAAGTACTATTCAAAGTACTATTCAAAGTACTATTCAAAGTACTATTCAAAGTACTATTCAAAGTACTATTCAAAGTACTATTCAAAGTACTATTCAAAGTACTATTCAAAGTAGTATTCAAAGTACTATTCAAAGTACTATTCAAAGTACTAGTCAAAGTACTAGTCAAAGTACTATTCAAAGTACTAGTCAAAGTACTATTCAAAGTACTAGTCAAAGTACTAGTCAAAGTACTATTCAAAGTACTATTCAAAGTACTATTCAAAGTACTATTCAAAGTACTATTCAAAGTAGTATTCAAAGTACTATTCAAAGTACTATTCAAAGTACTATTCAAAGTACTAGTCAAAGTACTAGTCAAAGTACTATTCAAAGTACTAGTCAAAGTACTATTCAAAGTACTAGTCAAAGTACTAGTCAAAGTACTATTCAAAGTACTATTCAAAGTACTATTCAAAGTACTATTCCGTAAATACCTTGAGTTCCATTGTGGCTGGCTCGTCGCATACGAATATGGTGTGAGGATGTTGTTGAAATGCCGACACCGTCCACATGTGATTGATGCCGTCCTCAATGGCCTTGTAGAGAGCAAATGCCTTGTGTACGCCTGTAATCAATATCATCACCTGCGTAGATATTGAGGTTGTTTAATCTTTACGAAATTTCATAACTATCAAACATTGATTGTAAAAAATCTGATAATGTGTTTATGTATAGCTGAATATAGATTAAATTCACTTTAGTTTTATTATGTTTACCAATCTTAATTCTTAGATTTATTATTATTATTAATTGAGTTTAAATTTTCAAAAATATACAATATTTAGATATAATAATATGAAATCCTATAATTATTATATATATTTACTTATTAATATATATATATAAATAAAAATAAATGGGATTTTAATGAAGTGATGTAGATATTAATTTAGAAATATGAAATTTAGCATGATGTAACATTTTTAAACAAATTGAACTATAAACATTTAAACAAACCTCGCGTGCATCCATCACCGTTGCCACGCCAACCGTCAACGCCTGTTTAGGCACTTTATCGATATCGCCGCCGAAGAATCGCGCATTCGCTTGAATTGTGTCGAGGGCTAGTGTTTTGATGCGAGTGCGGGAGACGAGGCTTGAGCCAGGTTCATTGAAAGCGATATGTCCATCGGGACCAATTCCTGCGATTATGGGAATTAGGTGAGGATAAGGTTTTTATATTGAAAAAGAAAATCTGTCCAGATTGATCTGATTCTAATTAGGGCTCAGGGGTGGAGTCAGATCAGAAAACAATCCACTTCATTTTACATTATCTATTATGTAAATTCTATTATTTTTGTAAAATTATATTTCATCAATTAATTTAATTGGCAGAGAAATTTAATAAATTTACTAAATGTATTGGGATGTGAATATCAGATGTGGATTTTTTTCAGTTTTATTATATCAATTCTATTAAAATGTTGTTAATAATTCAATTTATTTTTGTTTTTTAAATTGAAGTTTTTCAATTACTGCTTTTTGAATTAAATTTTTAAATTTACATTTAACATTTTTATATTTAGAAAATGACTTCTCATATAGTTAATTTAATATATTAGTATAATTAATTTATATTAGTTTTTGGTATATCCCTTAAAACTAAAACTAAGATATATTATTTTAATATTTATTATAAAGTTAAAGGTGATATGATATAATACAAGATGATATGACTTAAATGTTGATTATAACATATCTCATTTAATAATAGAACATGTAATGTATGAGCATATAACTACTCATTATAGAGTAACCTTGATACCTATTGATACACATATTTATTGATACTTAACTGTTTATTAAAAGTAATTAATTCATGATAACGATTTAGTTTTAAATAATATTTTCTTTATTCAGATTTTGTCATTCAATTTGTTAACAAATTAAATCCACTTAATGGTAAATAATTTAATAGAGCAAAACATAGTATCAAGTTAAATATTTATTATTTACTTTAATAGAATATATCGTTCTTGATTACAGTCTTATCTATGCACATTAAATTGTTTAGAATAAAAGAAATGGCAAGTTAGCGTAGATATATATTTTATTTTAATGGACATAAGTTTGGGGGTTAGGTTCGGGAGTTAGGTTCGGGAGTTAGGTTCGGGGGTTAGGTTCGGGGGTTAGGTTTAGGTGTTAGGTTTGGGGGTTAGGTTTGGGGGTTAGGTTTGGGGGTTAGGTTTGGGGGTTAGGTTTGGGGGTTAGGTTTGGGGGTTAGGTTTGGGGGTTAGGTTTGGGGGTTAGGTTTGGGGGTTAAGTTTGGGGGTTAAGTTTGGGGGTTAGGTTTGGAGGTTAGGTTTGGGAGTTAGGTTTAGCTCGATAGTTTAGGCTGATATAGGAGCGAGAACAGCATAGGTCTAAGAGTGATAGTCTATGTGGATTAAGGCGAGGGAGAGAGTGAATTTAAAAGTATGGTTTGTGTAAAGTTAAGTATTAGGTTTGGGTGAGGAGATGAGGGTAGAGTTAGTGTAATCTCATAGTGTAGGAGTGAGGTTGTAAGGACGGTCAGTATAAGAAAGGGCGGTCAGTATAAGAAAGGGTGGTCAGTATAAGAAAGGGCGGTCAGTATAAGAAAGGGCGGTCAGTATAAGAAAGGGCGGTCAGTATAAGAAAGGGCGGTCAGTATGAGGAAAGGTGGTCAGTATAAGGAAAGGTGGTCAGTATTAGAAAGGGTGGTCAGTATGAGGAAAGGTGGTCAGTATAAGGAAAGGTGGTCAGTATTAGAAAGGGTGGTCAGTATAAGAAAGGGCGGTCAGTATAAGTTAAATACAGACCCTAACCGCCAACGAAGAGCTCAATTCCACCAGCCGCCGAGATGTCCTCTTCAAACTTCTGACATTCGCGTACCAAATCGACGGCATTACCATCCAGGATGTGGGCGTGTTTAGGCTCGATGTCGATATGTTTGAAGAAATTGGTCCACATGAAAGAGTGGTAGCTCTCCGGGTGGTCTCGAGGCAGATCTGAGCAAATAAGGTTGGGGTTGCCGTTTCAGTGTTGTGATTTTGTAGAAATGTTTATCTAATGTAGGTTTACGCTATACGCCATGCTTGGTTAGGGATTTTGGTATGGGTGTAGTAGTGGTATTACTTTAGTATATAGTCTATTGATATTAATAGTGTAATATAGTCGAAGAGATAATATATGATAGAATTAGCTAAATCGGGTTGGATTAACATTTGTTAAGTGATGGTTTGTAATGTTTAGGGTATGCCGAGATAAAATGTAGGATGCAGAGAAATGGGCTAATATACAGTTAGATTTGGATAAGGGAGAGATAATTTAAGAGATATGATTGTATAGTGGTAAGAATATGGTGATATTTGAATTTTTAAGATAACAAATAAAATGCTTGTTAATATGCAAACTACAAACTACAACATAAAGATACATCGACTAAAGTATTCACGGCATTACTAGATGATATTTATATGTAGAGAAATCAACCATAATATCTCCTACAAATATAAGGTTCGTAAATTAATATGAAGTAATTCCACTGAATATTCACTATCCGATAAAGGGGTCGAGACTATGCAATGAGGACATAATCACGAGGACATGTTTATCTGTAAACTTGAATTGTTTATCAATAATAACAACAGCATTTAATAAACACTGACTACCTTGTTCGAATATATATGGGCCTTTTAAGGTAGTATAATATAATATATGTATATTGGAATATATTATATTAAAGGCTTTCATGATTACCAGATGTTAGATAGGTCAATTGATTATATGCATGGAATGGGAGATAAAATATCAATACAATTATAGATTGAGGATTTTATGAGAAAAGCATAAAAGGGACATTAATTAACAACAATACATTAATATATTAAATATTCATTAATGTATTTTCTACATTGATTATTAGAGAATTCTATAAATTGTATATAGTTTGTTAAGGTATGTAAATATATAATGATTTCTAAATATTTTCCTTATATAAATAAAGATTAAAGTAGAGAATAAGACCTAATCCATATTGAATTACCACTTTTCAGAAGAATATTAATTTTACACACTTATTTTAAATATAAGTTGCTATAAGATAAATTAATAATATGCTTCTCTTTCTATAAGTAAAGTACATAACTTAGTTGATATTAGAGATAATAAAGATATTTAGTTAAAGAGAAAAATGACTCCATATTATAAATTTAATAAAAACAAGCCACATCTCTGTTAAAGCAAGAGTATTAATTATAAACAATAAAATAAACAATGTATTTTGTTATTATGGTATATTTTCAAAAAGAATTTATGAAGTTAATTTCCACCAATTAAATATACAAACAGGTTTATTATAGAGAGATAATCAGTTACTCAAATGTTGTACTAACTGACGTACTCGTCCATGTTGAAGGTCTTTACAAACTTAAAACTCAGTTCCCCCGCCTTGTAGTACTCGATGAGCTTCTTATACATGCCGAGAGGTGTACTCCCTGATGTCATATACAGATAAAGTACAGCGTAGACATGTGTGTACATAACGTACATAAAGAGATTTGTAACAAGAATTATGAAAGATATATTTACAATATAACATTGTACTAAAATTCAAAAGATGTAAAGAATGCATAATTGTATTGAATTTAAAGTTTACACACTTATATATATATATGATTATATATAATATAAACTTAATATATTTAATTATATAAATTATGAAATACATAATTGATTAGATTCGTTCAAGTTAAAATAAATGTTGACTTTATTTATAAATATATTGATTAAGTTTGTTATTTTATTTACAAGTAAAACTATAGGTTGAGACTAGCCAGTAGGCAATCCAAGAGTAAAATATTTGGACGGACTGCAATTCGAATCCAATATTCTCTTCTTCACATATTTTGCAGCCCATTCGCTGGCAAGATCGTAATCGTCGAGAATCACTAACCTCATCGTTGAGGCTGTAATTTGCAGGAATATAACTTATAAATATATATATATATATATATTATGCCCAGTTATATATATATATATACTAAGTTATATATATATATATATATATATATATTATGCCCAGTTATATATATATATATATACTAAGTTATATATATATATATTATGCCCAGTTATATATATATATAACTGGGCATATATATTATTTAATATATATATATATATATTAAATATTTTAATAAAATATGACTATAATATTAAGAGTGTTATTAATTACTATAAATGTTCCTAATATAAATAAAGATTATCAACTAATCAATATTGTATTACAACTTATCAGAACAATATTTATTTTCTGCAAATCAATTATTATAAATACAACCTGTTATAAGATAAATTATTTTATGTGCAATATATAAATAATTTTATCTAATAGCAGTCCTCTCTATATAAAACAATTCTAATTCGTTTTTACATTACTAAATTTATATTAATAGTTTTATTTATACTTTAAATGATAAACATCAATAAAATGTTTAGTTAATTTGCTTTAAAAACTTGTAGCAACCTGAACATTGAACTCAAACAAATTTACCAATAAACATCAGTACAGAATTTCTCCCTTACACAAATATATTATTATATACAGTATATTATTAAAATGTTCATAAAAATATATTCCTTCTAATACTTTATAATAAATATTGTATTTTATATATCATCTATTTGTATAATTCTATATTACAATTATGATATAAATTCCATAACACGATAATATAAACCGCGTATAGATACTGCGCATTTCGTCATGCCAAATACTTTTTTATACAACGAATTCATCAGATAGTTAATAATTAAATGAATACGAGCTTATTGTAAGTTATAGTTAAACATTGCTATTAATAAATAAATGAATTGGTTTAAAATAAGCCTAATGTGTAAACTTGTGAAGAAGCACTTACTATTATAGTAAATTACTGATTTTTATAATGAATGACATCAATAAACTATTTATTAAGTGACATTATGAGATACTAATTTAAAAATAAGTATACATAATCTATATATTAATTTCATTATGAAATATATTCATATACTAAATATTTATTATATTATATGCTTACATGAAATATAAAATGAAAATATACGGTTTACTCAACAGTGCGGCTATCTCAAATTATGCGGGAGTTTCGTTCTATAGAAAATCTAAAATGTGCGTATTTTTATTATATAATTTTAAATAGGATTTTAACTAGGTTGAAGTTTTATCGAAATTGTTGATTCACTCAAAATATGTAAACAAATATTTGAATAATCGTAGATAATAAATAATTTAATATCAATCATACAGATAACCCCACCCACAATAATTATAGAAATATTATTACAAATATAAATTTATTATAAAAATAGATGAGGTATTATAAATAAATTTCCAGAAAAATGTTACCAGAAATTTATAAATTTATTTATGAGGTAAACTGCTGATAAAAATTATCAATCGGGTCATCTTAGCTGCTATTAAAGATATCGAATATATGGAAATAATGAATACCGTTCAAGAAGTGATAAAATAACCAACCATATTTAAGGGATATTCCATATGTCCATACCTCATACAAATAATATTAAATATTGATATCGAAAATACCTTCCGGTAGAGCTATAAATTAAACTGTTAAAAAAATATTACCAGACAGAGTAATTTTAAATAAACTTAATGATCATAATTAATCATAGTTTTAAATTTTTATTAAAAGAGGCAGCATGTTTTTATTACCTATCTATAACTATTGATATCACCGATCTTTTAGTATTCTTTTACAGTACTATTAACTATTTTGCAAGATATACATTATTTTTATACTACTATATATATATTATTTATATTAATTAATTAGATGTTTGATCGTGTTTTCTCAATTTTTATAAATACATATTTTTCCGAGTTCGTGTTATTGAATTCACATAACACTGATTTTAAATGTATTTATTTATAATTTTTTATTTTTGAGCAGGTAATTAATTTCTGTTTATAAATATATAACATTCATTTATATTTTTTAGAGCATCGTTATTTAGTTTATTAATATTATTTCATCATTATTTATATTCTTATTTTATATTATTATTTATTTAAGACAATTTGTTAAGGCAATGTATATTTTAAATATTTTTTTCTATATATTTATTAATATTGCATATATAATATATTATTATTTATTAGTATGAAAGTTTATATTATAATGCAGAGACTAATAGTATTAAAATTAGGCACGCTATACATTATTTATATCTTAATAGTAATTATATAATCACTCACCTCCGTTTCCTACTTAAAGTAGGTGGTTAGTAGGAAACGGAGGTGAGTGATTATATAATTACTATTAAGATATAAATAATGTATAGCGTACTTAGGATATTTTAATTTATAATTTCATACAATTTCAAAATACGATATATAACTAATATTCCCGACACTAATAATTACATAATTTCATGTGGATCGCGATACAATTAAGACTGGTAGTATATTATTCCAGGCTCATAAATTTCCACTTACTAATTTAAAGTTTGTTATCCACATGAAAACTAATTATTATCACCTATAGATTATTTCAGATCTATAAGATCGAACATTTATAAAACAAACTATGAAACACATTTTTACTGGTAATATAAAACCATATATTCTCGATAATTATTAATTCCAAAATATTATGATTTTTATCTGAATTCATTATATAAATAATTACTCTTTTATAGTGATTAGTTACGCTTTATAATAATAAATCTGCATTCCAATTTCTCAATACTAGATATGTACTTAATAAAATAATAAACTAGAGCTTAGTAAGCTTATTATTAATAATCTCTTTTTAATATATATATATATATTTATATATATATATATACTCAAAAGTAGTAATACTAAATCATTTTTCAAAAGACATGATTTCATCATATGGTATAGGATCGACTCTCATTTATAGAAATAATTACCATTACTTCAATTTGCTCTCTTATTATGATCTCAATATATCATCTCATATAACTAATAATAACTTTAGTTTGATACAATCTAATATATCAACTAGAGTTGACGGCATTTCTTTCATCTCCATAATGATATCTAGTTCATTGATATGTTATCATGCACTCTTACATCATGCGAAATACTTATATGCGTACTTCTTGTTCCTTATTCAAAGTCCATTGAATTCATATTTATTTACCGAAAACCGAATAATATCCTGCTTTTCTATCAAAATCCATTCAAATTCAAAAAATTGTTAACCTTCTCAAATACTATTATCCTTGGAGACTTAAAAGTAGATATAAGTAAATATACAATAATCTAAATTAGACTTTCATATTAGTATATTAGCAATCACTCGTACTTTCTTCACATTTCTGAATGATATTATTGGAAATACTCCTTACCTCACTATGATTCCTTTTGACTCATCATTTGAATCTAATATCTCACGTGATATCCTAATTTCTAACCACTAACTATAACATTTTCTATTCATGTGCATTTTAACTTCTAGAACGTTCCGCATTTTATAATATCGAAATAATCGACATAGATTATTTCATTATTAATCTTCAAACTATTTACTTCCTAAAACCCAAATCTAATCTAGTCACATCTGCAGCTATTCTCTCTTATATCCAGATCAAATATTTCTTCTACATGATTCAAATCCAACCTTCGTAAACTTAAGTTAATAATCATTATTACGTGTTATTCCGATATTAATTGACCACTAATATTATCAATAATCTGGAAAATTTCAAAAAGAATAGGATTAAGTAGATTCG
>OZ038317.1:20114222-20126722 GCA_964035775.1 Osedax frankpressi
AGAGAGAGAGAGAGAGAGCCTTGATTTACTTCTAAAGTTAATAATGTTTTCTATCATACACATTTCAATTTATATATTTTGAATTACGCACACTATAATGATTCATTGTGTAAATTGATTCTTATTAATTAACATTATTATACAAATAATACCAACAGTATTAATACTCATATATAAATTCATGTTATACCTATAGGAATATATATATATTCCATATACTCCGATAGGCTTTATCACAATATACTACAGGGTAGAGGTTATGGGGATCGTTACTCCTAAATAGAGATAGATAATAATTAGGGAATATACCGTACATTGTATTGTATATTCTCTACAATATACACTGATCATTGTACAGTATGGGCGTGGTTATACGGATGATTAGCAATGATTGACATGTCGCTTTGTGTAAACATAAAGTCGTGGAGGGGGTTAGGTTGACAGCTTAAGTGACCATCGATGTAACTTGCGGTCAGTTTTCGCTATTATCGCCCTTTATCGACGTCTATTGTACTCAGTTGTTACTATACTATATGGATAGAGCGTGAAAGAGTGAGAGTGAGAGAGAGAGTGTGTGTGAGAGAGAGAGTGTGAGAGAGTGAGAGTGAGAGAGAGAGTGTGAGAGAGAGAGAGAGAGAGAGAGAGAGAGAGAGAGAGAGAGAGAGAGAGAGAGAGAGAGAGAGAGAGAGAGAGAGAGAGAGAGAGAGAGAGAGAGAGAGAGAGAGAGAGAGAGAGAGAGAGAGAGAGAGAGAGAGAGAGAGAGAGAGAGAGAGAGAGAGAGAGAGAGAGAGAGAGAGAGAGAGAGAGAGAGAGAGAGAGAGAGAGAGAGAGAGAGAGAGAGAGAGAGAGAGAGAGAGAGAGAGAGAGAGAGAGAGAGAGAGAGAGAGAGAGAGAGAGAGAGAGGAGAGAGAAGAGAGAGAGAGAGAGAGAGAGAGAGAGAGAGAGAGAGAGATCTAGATATAGGTAGTTGCCAATAAGGTGAACGAAGTTGAATCTCTAACTAATCATATCCCTATAGAAAAAGCAAGCTTCGATATATTTCTGCTAGACAGCTTATCAAATGGTCAAGTGCAGATTAATAATGGTCAATGGTTAACATTATTGCTATATTAACGATGCCGGATTGGTAACAGTATTTGATCACATAAATAAATTATCATAGTATCCTATATTATATAATAAATAGAATTTTAGTTACTAAAATATAGTTCAATATATCAATAACAATCATATATACTAATAAATGAATGTGTCTTAGTTAAATTCTTAATTATATTTATAATTATAAATATAAATATATATATATATATATATAATGTATTAGAAGTATATATAGATATATATCATTGTACTCGATGATACTCGATGAATATGCCTACAAATCATTGAAGTTCATAATATAATAATTTAACAACGTATTCGATGTGAATCTATAATAACTTGTTGAATAACTCGTTAAGGAGATCGCTGGTAAACAAAATCTATATAGTTAATACATGATTTATATAACGTCTGCTATTTAATATAAATATTAGACATGTAAATACTTACATATTATTCACGAATACGTGAACTGTTTACCGATGTTTACATTATTAAATGTCACTACTTATGCATTATTTATATAAGTATATGTGTATATATACATCATATTCTATTTCAATAAAGGTACATTATTATATGAAATATAACTAAATAAGTATTTAATTTAAATAAGCACGTCTACATATTATAAATATATTATATACTAACTTTTATATTCATATATTATTAATAATAAAATACCAATAACATTATATTTCCTAATACTAAATAAAATGTATATTTTGAGACAAATAGTATGCATTAATATACTTTATGGTATACAAATATGATATATTCTTGACTTATTGCACGTTGTCTAGCTAATAGACTAATCATATCAGTTTTCCACATGAATTTGTAAACAGTGAGTAACAAAACATGGCACCAATTGATATTACATAGTGTCTAAAGATTAAACGATGAATCATCATGTTGCATTACAAATCTACGCATGTACGATGTTAATTCTACGCGGAACATACCGGGCACCAACCATATCGGTGTGCTTGTAGTCGACGATAAGAGTTAGCTATGGAAGTACCCAATGCCCCACCGGTGCTTCCATAGGAGTACTCCGATAACCCCACCTACTCATCGGGTAGGCTAAACTCTAAAGTTAATAATACCGCATATGCAATTAGTTGTCTCGTAGTGAATTATGTGTATCGATCAAAACGTGAAACTAATGTTAAACACGACTAACTATTAACGAGAGAATATTTTTAACGTTTGGGTTTTTTCGTGTCGGTAAATCCACTTGATCCGTATTAATAACGGTATTGTTTATACCTATGTCCGAATACGTGACTCATCTCAACCGGCGAATGCCTCGATCCTACAGAAATTCACTTGAATTCTTCTCTAATAATATGAGTTATGGTTATTCAGGCAGACGTGTCGACTTACATTCGATCTCTAGTTGGTAGTGTCTGCACCCAAGGCAAACCAAGGCAGGTATTTATCCAGGCAAAACAAATTATTTACGATGCTGATATTATATCAAATAATTCAGCAACATATGCGCGGTTTGCGAACTATTTCAAATATTCGAGGCATTTTAAATATTTCTATATTTATTGCCAGTAAAAAACATATTTAAATACAGTTTATCTATAAATATATATGAACTACAGATGATCTATTGGTTAACAATTCCATCGAATTCTGTATAAGAATGAATGTATGATATCATATGTCCTATAGTATATTATATCATCAATCGATGTTATTGTTTAACATTATTGAACACCAAAGAGTATTTAATAATAAATAATCTACAAATCTATATTTATAGATATGTTTTTATAAATATTTCACATCCATATAATATATATATATAGATATCGTTTATCCAATGCTAGATTTGTAAACGATTTCTAATTAAATATACTGCTTTGCATAAATCACCAATTATAGACCATCAGCGTTATCATTTGGTTGATAGTATTATTAGCTTATCATAAATACAGGTCAATAACATTATTGATTAATATGTATTTTACAAGTAATAATAACATGCAATACCAATAAAGGCAATTATTGTTCAGAACGTATAAATGTATTTACTATTCTATTATATATAATATGTGATATTCAACACGTAAATAAATCATAATAATATTTTTAAGTCTCTAATATCCGATGCCTTTATCATATATCAAAAATAGTTTATCTGTAAGTATATTTATTTGTATTTCATAGTAGATGTATTCAGTTACTATAATTAATGTCTATGGAGTGGTAAATTCTATACTATGGCATTTACACATGTATAATTTAGCTATTACGTATAAACTACAAATAGGAATCCTAATCGATAATGAACCATCGGTAGCTTACCGTTGAGTTCGTTTGAGACACGTTTGAAGCAGTCGCAGATCTCACAACAGAAAGCGCCTTGGCGTAAGCGACCATGGCATCGGTTTGCTGTCCGTTTGCTGAACCCAGTTCTTTTCCGCTAGTTGGTAGCGAGTCGTAAACTGGTTTCGAACTAAAAGCCGGGAGCGGTAATCCAGGCCTTCCTGAAGATCGAACTCAATTTACATATATGCATATACCTATATATGCATATAAGCATATATATGCATATACGTATATATATATATATATATATATATATATATATATATATATATATATATATGTATATATATATTAATACGTGCAAGGTATATATCAGTATATATAGAAATTAGTTAGAAATTGAAAATATATGTTTACCTTGTGTTGGAGAAGAATTTGCACCACATGAACATATCGTCTGACCAGTGTGTGGATTTATTGCTGTATATCAGTTATATATATATATATACATATTTGTATATATGTATATATATATATATATATATATATATATATATATATATATATTTATATAACTAGAATGAATTAGAATCTTAACTTATAATTATATTAAATGTACATTGGATACATGAGCTAAATGTCATCATATCGTTAGTTCATTATATATTTACAATATATATGTATACAGATTTAACTATAATTACGTATATGCTAATGTAATATATTATTTAGGTATACTAGAGGTCAACTGACCCAATGGTCTTCCATTGGTGCAGCATTGCGATTTAAGTGGGCCAAGCGATGTTCGGGGTGTAAGGTTTTGATGTTGTTGATGTTGTTGGTGTTGTTGTTGTTGTTGTTGTTGGTGTTGTTGTTGTTGTTGTTGGTGCATGAGAGCTGCGGCTGCCGCCAATTGCAGATTCTGCTGTACCGAGAGGTGTGCAACTGGCATGAGTGGGAGAGAAGGCAGCGAAGGCAACATGCCGAGAGCCGAAGTCCTATCAGCGTGATCTTTCATCGGAGAAATACTCTGCGAATAATAGGAGCATTGTCTTGCAATTAACCAAATTATCATTTTAATTAACGAATTCAAGTAATATTAGTGAATGTTGTAATTATTGAATACATAAAATTGAAAATATTAAAAAATAAGATAACATTAATAAACGATAAAGTATATGATATATATTAAATATTATACAATCTATTGCTTTATATATATATTATAATAATGAGTGTACACAGTGAGCTATAGAATCTATAGATATTAAATATTTGATATATACTCATATTGTAAAGTATTCTAAAATATATACATTATAATACGTATAATATGTAAGGATTCATACTTAATTTTATATTTTAATTTCATACTTTAGTAATATTATAAGTATTACTATTTCTTTCCGTAATATGTATATAAATATGCGTAAACAAATCGAATTATTTGCTCGGTATACCTTTTGTTTACTTTGAGGTGAAAGTGATTCAGCTGTGGTTGTAGGCGATGACTGACTACCAGAAGATGAGAAACTGGAGTGAATTCCGGTTCTAGGCATGCCAAGGAACTGATAACAAATAGTCAGCTTATTACCTTATATATATGTTTATATCGATAACTTAATATATATATATATATATATATATATATATATATATATGTGTGTGTGTGTGTTTGTTAGTGTGTGTATGTGTGTGTGTTTGTGTGTGCGTGTTTGTATAATATGTGTATATATATATATATGTATATATATTATATGTTCTATATCTATAAGTTCATCATGAAATTAAATACAATAATTATTGCAAATGAATTATTAAAGTTAAAAGTAATTATTTATATAACTTCACACTGCATATTAACAATACACATATATCTTATATTAATATTGTATTCTACTATTATATTTATACACTAATAATACAAAAAGTGAATATTATTTATAGGAAATATATATTTATATTTTTTTAGTACATTAATAAACATATAAATTAGTTATAAGTTATATATTATTTTGTATACAAATCGATACAATATAATATACATATCAAATAACGTATAATATATATTATAATTTATATTTCAATAAAATATCTATATATTATATCAACGACAAATGTTATATGTCCTGTTATTTGGAATATAGAGTTTATATACACCATATATAAATAATAAATATAATTTATAAGAATGTCATATTATAAAGATTAATGTTCACTTAATTAAATTTAAAATGATCGTATACGATTCATTACTTTTATTTTTATATACTACGTAATTATGTTTAATAGAAATATATATAAATATCTACAGATAATAAACATCGTTAGTCCATTACATTAATATAAATAGAGTATCTATTTATATTTATGTAATTTGGATTCGATAATTTACCATCAAATAATTATTTCTAATATATAAAATTAAACATCTGTTTATAGTATGTGCATTTTATTACATTATTTATTAATATGATATTTTTAAAATATGATAAAAAAGATTATAAAATCGTTTTATATAAATTATAATATTTATAATAATCTTTTATCATTAATAATTTATATACTATATTATATTAAACATGCGCACTATATTATAGTCGTTTATTAAATGTGTTGATTACATGTAATATCATATGATATATATAAATATTATAAAATAGATATAGTAATTTAAAAGGTAAAATATATTTTTTTTATAATTTATTTAAAAGTTTATTAATTTCATTAAAATAATAATATAATAAATAATATATATATATATATATATATATATATATATATATATATTTATAATATTATTTACTATATTATGTTCATTAAAAGTATATACTTAATATAAGAATATTAATAAAGGTATACGGGTAATTAAATATCATGTACATTGAGTATAGAACAATAATATTATATAAATAAATATGAGTATATTATATTTTTACGGATATTAATATTAATAAGGTTTGTAAGCTCGTCTGTTTCGTGTTTACCCAAATATAGTATTTTTATTTATATTTATTGCAAACATAATATATTTGCAAGTTGAAATAGATACACAAACAATTTTTTATTATCGTGTCTATTGTCTTATACGCCGGATGTCGGCTTCTTAATTATCGACAAACTAATCGCAATTTCAAAACGTCGGACCTAATAGAGAGTACACTCATCACATATGTGGTGGCTATCATAAATAGCATCAGTGTAGTTAATCTAAAAGGTGTGATTCTTTAACGATATCAGATTTTATATGTTATTATATGTTAATAAATATTCCAATTAAATCATTCTAGTCTCTTATTTATTTATTGATTTATGAATATTAAGTTATTTAAAGAATATATTTAATAATATATATTATTTTATAATATAAATAATTCTAATTAGAATATGTTAAAATATAATATAAAATATTATAATAAATTATTATTAAATTTATTAATTTATTAAAATATATATAGATAAATTTAACTAATATCACAAATATATATTTGATATAAAGTTGTATAGAATATTCTATTATATAAATACGCACACATATATATACACACACGCACACACACAAATACATGCACACATATATATATATATATATATATATATATATATATATATATAAGATACACATTTATATATTAATACTACCTTGTCAATAATTTATAATATTGTAGATTCACTTTTAAAATAGATATGATATCAATTAGTTGATGTTATATAATGGATACATATTAATAACCATTGCGTCATTATCTCTATTGTCGGCATTTGGCAGACATGTAAAAAGTTAAAAGTAGCTGATTCGAAATCATTATTGCTTAAAACGGTTAATAGATTTTATTGCATCACTTTGTTATTATTATTTAATAAAAACCTGCTGAGAAGACAATAATCCTGTTGGAGGAACTAATGGGAAATGTGGGAATGCCATCGCAATAGGCAATTGTTTATAAACGATGTTCCGGCAATGTGTATCTTAGTCGAAGTAATCGTGTAAATCACTTGTTCACAAAACAGGGCTTGTTATCTTGAACAACTAATAGTTAGAACTGATTCACTCCGGGAACATAACCTGTCATACATGTCGTGTTTACACGTCGACAATGACACGCCCATCAAGTAAAACATGTTCATTGGATAGACACGCCCATATATCCCACACGGTAGCCGGGGTGCATGATTGACATGTGATTGGAGTACGGAAGTATTAATCGTATTGGACAGACTACAGATTTGTCAACAAATCACTCGTCGTCGAGAATGAAATCAAATATTTACATCGACAGTCGAATAAATAAACAACCGTCTCTAATAGTATGCATTTACAGGCTAACTATAGTTTATTGAAATATTGGTAATACTTAATGTTAACAGATTTGTAATCAATGTATAGTTTCAAATCCAATCCAAATATATGTTTGGTTAAATTGTCCATTTTAGATTGTAACTTTTATAAATTATTCAAAAAATGTACTAATGTGTATATATATATTATTACATTATAAATTTAATAACAAATATTTATAATTAGTAAGAATTAATAGAATTACATGTGAATAATTGTTTAATATTAACAATATAATTATAATATATGAATAAAATAATAATATATTATAATATGTTTGTATTATAATTGTATAATGTATAATACATATTATAATTTATATCCTTATATTATTTTAAAGTATAGATGTAATTAATGTTATATTATAAGAGACTCATACAATTATATATATATATATATATATATATACATATATATATACTAAATATACCATATATAAAATATATTGTTATTTAAAACAATTATCATTGACATATATTATTTAATATGAATAAATATTAGAATTATTATTATTATGTTTATTTATATTTAATAATATACGTTAATTAAGTTAAGTTAATTAGGTATAGTTAATATAATATATCTAATTAATTATATTATATTATATACGTATATATTTGTTTGGATCAAATATAGATAACAAATATGAATCGCACTTCAAATTGGTATAAATATGAAATGTTTGTAGAATATTTTAAATAAATGTAATATAAAATTAAAGCAGTTTATGTTATTTAAACATCTTAATTAATAATAATTAATCTTTATAAAACTTTATGATTATTGTTATATAACTGATATATATATATAAATATATATATATATATATATATATATATATATCAATTAATACATATACAATGAATACATCGTAATATATAAATATATACCATTTTCTTATAATACTTGTTGCGTTTATATCCCTACTATTAGTCAAATTCTTTCAATACGTATATAATATATTACAATGTATTCATTGTATATTTATTATAGTACCGAATATATAAGACATATAGTGTACAATAAATGTCTTAGATATTCGGTACTATAATATATATATATATATATATATATATATATTACGGAAACGTTGCATTTTTAAAATGAAAGCAATTTGATACTCTTAATAATTTAACATTATAATACCATGCTAACGTCGAGAAATATATTTACATATTCACTTTAGAATTTACATATCGGAAATGAATTTATTTTATATTGACATTTATTTTATATGATTTAATCATATATGTTAAAAGAAAATAAAGTATATACGTACATTTATGATTTATATTATATATATATATATTTGTATTCTATAATCAGTATACTCAAATTATAGTATATATAGATAATAATAGAATAATATTAGTAGATTTGAATATAACAGTTTTTGATGATTATATCCAATTACATATGAAGATATGTTCTCATATATATTATACAATAATATTAAAAATATACATTTGAGAGTATACATAATATATATACATAATATATATATAAATAATATATACATTACATTTATATACTATTATTATATAGAATGTATTTATATAGTAATATTACATAATTATATTTAATGAATAACATTCTACGCAATTAAATCTAATAAAATAATACTTTGATAATTTATTAATTAAATTACATCAATACTTTATACTTATATTTATTATATGCAGGTATTTGTATCAAAGCGGTGTTATTGGTAATCAATTAAACAAGTATACAGACTTGTTTATATACATGTATATATATATATATATATGTATATATATATATTTATATATATACATATATATATATATAATATTATAAATAGTTGAGAGGTATTCATATACACAATATAGCGAGTTTAAAAGCGTTGCTAAATATTGAAACAATGGATAGTCTATGCTCGCGTATTTATTGATAGAAGTGACGTGGCTTAGGATCTATAAACGTGTATAGTGTATACACTATAGTGTACACACTATAGTGTACACACTATAGTGTATACACCTCAGTGTACGCACTATAGTGTATACACTATAGTGTACACACACACCGCTAGAGCAGGGCGTGAACGGCTCCTCGCGGCCTCCTATGGCATCGCCAACATACCTAATGATATACAATACGTATACGCGTATGTATTAATCATCGGTTAATTTAGACCCGATATAATGTAAATAAATGAAATTCGAATATATGCATGTTTTATTACCGTATGTATATAGAAGTTGGTATATGAGTATAGCTCATAATTGCATGTTGAGGACCGTAATAATTTCGGATGTCGTTTAAATATAAAAGTTCACTTTATTGAAATATATTGAAACTTTAAGTAAACATATATGTATTATATGTAATATATACATATATGTAATTATAATTATAATGTTATTTTGTAATCAGTTTTGGTTGTTTATTTTATATTTACACAATTTAAAGCGATAATTACAATTATAAAAAAAAATCAGAGTTCAAATTTCTATAATATATTATATTATATAGTAATGACTATATATAGATGTAATTATAATATATTATAAAATAAAATATTGTATAATACTAACTCATCATTGTACATTACCAGGTACACCAACATAAGTACAGCATTTCATAAATCCCTATATTGGTTACACACGCTAGCATGTCGCGTAACAGCTACACATTGCGTAACGGCTAAATATTGCGTAACTATTATTCGAGCGAATCGATACTCGTGATCGGCTTCGTTCGTAACGACTCAGTTGCTCCTTCAATTAGCCGCTTAGTGGCGGAAGCAAGAGTGACCGGGGCAGTAGTGGCGCCACCGTCGTCAATTGCGAACACTAATGATAATAACAATAATCGTAATCCAATAATGAAGTGCCAATCATGCGATACGAGCACTGTACATACTATATATATATATATATATATATATATATATATATATATATATATATATATATATAACACTACAGAGTAAATAACTAATACATATGTGTAATGTATGATGTTCAGTAGATAAATATTTAATTAGAAGTGAAATATTTATGCAAAATATAATGACCTACGTCATAATATAACACATATGCTAAACAATGAAAACTATGTAAAGACGTAAACTATTATAAACTAAGTTTTAATATATTGGAATAAAAACGGAATGGATAAAGTAAATCTATAAATATCTAGCAAACAAAAACATACAAAAACACAGTATATAATATTATAATAAAAGTAGCTATATAAATTATTGCTATACAAAAGTATATAAATACCATGCTATGAGTTAGTCATGCGTTAGATTATAGATCATATGCCAGTAAATGAATTATGTTATTTACAAATATAATATATACACTAATTACATATTATAGTAAAATGTGCGAGTTTTTCAACTCATTACTGAATCGATTCTATTTATATTTTATACAAACTGTATTCGTTTATTTCCAGGATTCTATAAAATTAAGATACCAACATTTGCGAGATATGAATTACTCATCCTTTAAAATGATTACAAATATTACAAATTAACTGTCAAAAGTAATCGAAAACTATCTAGATCTTGATATTATAAATAAATGTGGTATAATAATATTTATTTAATAAATACATACTGTTTATTATTGCATGTCAATATAAGTTTAATTATATAATATTATTAACATCTGAATATATATTATAAAGTATATTGTATATTAATACATATACATAATGTTTATAATATATATATATATATATATATATATATATGTATATATATATGTATATATATATATATATATATATATATATATATATATATATATTCATATATGGTATACATGTATGATATTTATGTATCATTATAATTTGTATTATACATTTTATCAGTATACGGATTATACGCTCTGAACATTGCTAATCGCGTACTCATAGCTCACTGAATCCTATTACCTGTCATAAGTCAATCATGTGATTAAGTAGGAGCACGTGGCCGTTCATCATAGATAGCAGAAGCTAGTTTACTCGCTAGGGGGATCCGCATAGCAATTCCTCGGGGATCAGTGTCTAATTAAGCAATTAAGCAATTACATAATTAGCCGGCCGTTTACTGACGTCTGTCTGTCTGTTGGACTGTCAACGACTACTAGAAATGATCCCATGTCGCCATAGAGACAACAACAGTGAGCAGGTGGCTTTTAAACCCCTATTGACCTACATTTCATTTGATTATAAACTTCGATAAACTCAAGATTTGTAAAAATTAATACCCGTTATAGATAAACTGTGTTCTGTAAATAACTTATTGTTATAATTAATATATGGTATTTATTATTGTACTTCACTAATAATATACGGTTCATTATTAAGATGTTTAAATACGATATAAATGAATATATACTATGGAACATTATATATATATATATATATATACATATTATATGTATAGTAGATTGTATTTATTAGACACTATAATAATAGTATGTGAGCTATTATCGAAAGTGCTAATTAAAATTAAAAATAAATATTTATATTTATATATAGCACTATAGCCCTGACATACAAAAGTATATACACAATAGTGATACATTATTGAGCTATTAAAGAAGGCTTTATCATATTTATATTACATTAATGTAAATTAGTTGCGGTGAGCATTCTTCTAGTTACGTATATCTACAAGATCGCTTACTACAGTTTCTAAGTTCTCTTTGTTTCCATTGTATTGTTATCAGAAATGCAAGTAGAGATTCCAGTATTTATTATTTTATGAGTTAGTAATAGAATTATTTTATTTATTCATTATTTGATAGTC
>OZ038317.1:20131722-20164222 GCA_964035775.1 Osedax frankpressi
TATGCATACGATGATCTGATTTAATTTAAATTTAATTTAATAATAAACCAATACTATTTTTAAATGACCCTGTAATATATTTATTAAATTTTAATTTTTATATTTAATTCTACTTTATAATATAACAGTTGATAGAAGTCGTTTCACCATGGTAACAAGCTTTATGCCCTATGATAGCACGTATAAATAATAAGAGCATGCCCACCTGTCTGGGGTATATAACGTTATATTCAATGTTCGCTATATATATATATATATATATATATATATATATATAGAACATATGCAATATATGGCATAAATATACAAAATTATAATCCATATATGCAATAATTATTATATTATTTGTATAATTATATATATTTCATTATTTCGCAGATTTATAAAGATCGATATATATATATATATATATGTATATATAGATATATATATATATATATATATATATATATATATATATATATATATCAATTGATTAGAAACCGATTTATTTATTTTTGAATTTATCTGTATTTATTTCTATTGAAAAATAATGTAATACATTGATTTCAATGATATAGTTTGCATGCCGTGGTATATATAGCTAAGAAAAACCATAGACAACTCTGATTTGGAAACTGATATTCTGGGCTTCAAAGATATTTTACCTGTCTACCGCTATTTCTTTATGTGATCCAATATGATTACAATTAGAATGATTATATAATATAGGGTTGCACTGTTATTATATATGTAATATTTGTATTTATATTTTATATTTACACACAAAAACCGTATAGTTTCTATAATCCATTACATATTAGGAAAATCAAATTTCATTACATTTTCATTTCATATAATATATATGATATATTAATTTTAGTATGGAAATTAATTTGGGATTCAATTATAATTCAAATTGAAAATCACAAGATTTTTTACATTTTTTAATCCATATATACATATAAATATTATTTTAATAGTATTATATATTATTAATATTGATATATTAATAATATATACTAATAATAACATTAAAAATTAATATATTACAAATAATCCATTTTTCAAAACTTAACCACATTTTTAATAAATATGCTGACGTGACACTACATTATTATTTGGTAACCGATTCTAAATACACTACGAAATTATATTCTATCAAATATAAAAACTGTATATAAATTAACTACTAAATATACATACATACAAAACATCAACATATCTACTAATTACAATAAACAACATATTAATATATATATATATATATATATATATATATATATATATAGAGAGAATACCTCAAAATACAAATTTCTAACTTTAACTGAACTATAAAAATTATATTTCCTATTATAACTACTATAACTTACTAACAACTGCACTACAATTATTCTGACTCGGCAACTAATCAACATTATTAATAAATTCTATAAATAATAACATAAATAACATAATTATAACTACCTTAGAGCTAATTTTTTATTAATTAAAATGTTTTCGCTCAAAAATTAATATAATAGAGACTGTTACATAAAATAATATATACTAGAATTCATGTTTACTAAGCTAGAATACAATCTTTGCAATAGAAACATAGAACTCGAACAATTAGAAATACTTATTCTAATTTACTTTATATATTTTTCTAACAACTTGAATAATATACTTTCAACTGACAAAATCATATAAAAAATGTGTAAATTATATTTTAAAACTTTATTTATAATATATATATATATATATATATATAATGTATTTTATCACCATTGTTTATATGTATATATTTTTACATTATTGATTAAGTATGCTTGTATGTATATACATATTAGTACATTAACGTTTATACATTAGTATGTTTTTACATTTTTTACACATACTTTTGAAACTATGAGCTTATATGATATTAGTTTAGTATATAATATAATCAATAAATCAATCAATTACATAATTATGATTAATGTATCACGTACATTATACATTATTCATTATACATTATATTTTGTATACATTTCATGGCATTATTTTAGAGTTAATTTACTTAAATTATATAATTATTATTTATTATACACAATTCAATATAGGTATTTAATAATAATATATTATATAATGTAACTTAATTGTATATCAAATCTAGGATAATATATATATTATTTGATGAGCATTTGGAACAGTGTAACGTACGACGTACGTGTCATCAATATTAATTGGATAAGTTAATCAATGCTAACACTATCTCCGCATAATCCGCAAACGATGGGAAATTCTAGGAATTAATCTTCCCTGGCGAGTTACGCGTGAAGGACTTTCACTCGGATACCGTGTAGTATCGTTCGCCATCGTATTATCGTCAGCTACCGAACGCATTATCGCCCGGCACGCTCTTATAATTAAATGTATTGCAGAGCGGAAGCTGCTTGGCATTAAATACGGAAATGAGACAACGCCCGTCTGAATATTTTATCCGATTAGAGCACCGGGTTATACCACCTATGAATAAACAATTGGCTGTGCAGTTGAACAATATAGATTGTTTGACATACCATGGAAAATATAAATACACACACACACATATATATATATATATATATATATATATATATATATATATATATATATATATATATATATATATATATATGAACTATTAAACAGTGGATATATTTTTAAAGTAGAATTACTTTAAAATTATTAAAAATTATAAATATTATTTAATATTCCTATTAGATAATCATATTAAATATCAGATAAATTATACTAACAAATTATATAAAACATAAAATAATAATAGAAATTTAAGTTATATTATGTATCGGTGTTTAATATGTTATGACAACTTGCATTTCATTGTTTAATGTATATGTTCTGTTAATATATTAATTAATACAAAAAAATACAATAAATACGTATATGTTAATTTTCAAGTTGAAACAATATTGTTTTTAACTAGTAGTAATTAGTTATATACCAATATTAATTTGTATTAACAATATATAATATTACATATATAAATTATATTAATATTGATAACCTAAATGCATAGTATATTTATTTAGTCATTATAATTATTATTTATTATATAATAATTATGTTACGGTAATCTTAAAGAATTATATATGAATATAGAATATTAAATGTATTTAGTATTTGTATCTATGATTTATAAACTGAAGTAAATTATAATTATCTTTGGTTATACTTAAGGATGTAAACAATAACAATTGAAATATGTCTGTAATTGAAGCTGATCCTCTTTTTACTCAAGATATTGTCTGTGATTTTATAATTTCACAGGGTGGCAAAGTTTCCAATAAGATATTGGTAAAACATTTCAGATCATTCTTAAATGACCCAACCAGAAATGGTAAATAATGATCAAACAGTGATTAAAAATAATTGAATAATATAAATTTAAAATAAATTGTTTTTTTTTTAATATTTCTATTGGATTATTAATTATATGATATCATTTAATCTTTATATTATGTATACAATGTTTATACTATGGTTTTACAGTTGCTAACAGAGAAAAATTCAAAACTTATGTAAATACTTTATCATCAATCAAAGTTAATTCGGTCCGTGAATACAAATATAATATTATAATGTATATGATGATTTTGATATATAATGTAAAAATGTTAATAGTAAATATTATAAAAATGATTGTGTAATGATTTTAAAATTAAAAACCATAAAATTCACAATTCAAATAATATACATACTTATATGTTTTGCATTTATTTATGTAAATTATTCCGAAATTTTTATATTATAGACTGGAGAAAAAGTTTTAGTTTTAAAAATAAAATACAAAAACGGATATGTTGGTCCCGTTACTAATACCCATTCCACTAGTATTTGTAATCCTCCTATTGACTATGCAGCAGGTTAACAAATAGAATATGTTTCTCATTATAAATTGTATCATGTAATTTTGTAATTAAACTTACTCTAATAATATTATATATGATATAACTTCGAATATTCTATCAGTATGTAATATTGGTATATCTACGCATAGAACGTCCAAAGAAAAAGAAATCACGAGACCCTTCATTCTTGGACCGGTCTTCGCGTTCTACTGCATCTCCCAGGCGAGATATCGCCGATGTCAATCATTCCATCAATGACGTGAGCAACATTTTACACGAATCCTCTTCTTCAACGCTACAGGACACCTCCGTAATCCATGATTCTTCGAATATTTCAAATATGTCATCGGATTACTCTAAGCTATTGTCCACAGCCGGTCTTAGTATGGACCAGGATAAGATATCCGATAATAACATCAAATTAGGTTATTACTTAGTAAGTACAATTAATATATAATATGTCACTTCATATATCTTTGTAATGTTTATATTACATTAAATCCTATAACATATCAATATGTAAACGATATATAAACGAGGGATTATTTTATCATATCCAGCCTACATATATTCTTTAATCGTCATATTATAATATGAATTTCTATGGAAACTTAATTTTATAAAATTCAATTTTTACTAATTATTATATTGTTAACATAAGTTGATTTTTATTCATATCTCAGTTTATTAAATTATTACTAAATGATATTACAATATGATTAATTTAGAGAGTATTAGGAATTAACAGTGTTTACATATATTACGATACAGTTTTCTTTCTCACCGAAATATTATACACAGGCATGTAAGGAATACTCTGCTTTATAATCTATAAGTAGAAATATTCCTACATCTAAAAATGAAATTTTTAACACTGCGTCAATTATAGCTCTTAAATACTCGTATTTATTAATTCAGACAATATATTTGTTGTTACTTTATTTGATTTACTAAAAATAACTTTATTACATGATCATCAAATGTATTTCTAATTGCAGAAAATTTTATATTTTAAATATTTTCAATTTTTTGACATTGTATTATAAATAATCAAATCCTATCACAGACTGTTATGAAAACTATTAATGAATACTCTTTTTACAGCAGGCTCTTGTGATGCATTAATACAACAAGATATGCCTTCTTCTGGTAAGTTCAGCTAAATGTGTAGAATCATCTACAACTATATATTCATATAACTATATTATAACTATATTATAAATTTCTGAGAAGTTTTTATCGTATTTAGATTCCGAAAGTTTCCATTCTGTACAATCGTCATCTAATCTTCAAAGTTCTTCTTTGTCTTGCGAAGCTTCCGGATCAGAACAAAAGAGCATGGAATTAACATCTCCAATTAATGCTGATCTAGGTCTGATTTTAATTTTCTATAATACTTTAGATCACTTTATATATTTTAAAACAGTAGTACTGTATATAATATTACAATTAATATATATATATATCAATATTCAAATTATTAAAATTAAAACAATTAAAAAATTCTAAAAACCACATCAAAAATTTATATTTTACTTTCCTACTAAAAGGGTAAATATTTTAATGCCCAGTGAAATTTGTAAATATAGGATTCAATACGATACATGTACTATATGTAAGCGATACATGTACTTATGTTATTCTTAATAATGTTGAGTAACTCGGGTAATGTATGAACTAATTGTGTTTGATTTATAACTGTAATAAGGCATAATATGGATTAGCAATTATTGATTAGCTGATAATGATAACTAATAGAAAAAAGATTAATTATTTATTTTAATTTAAAATTATTAGTTAAAAATAATCTTTAAAAATTATATATTTGATATCATTTAATATATTTTAATAGTTAAATATTTATTTTATTTGCTATTTTATAGTTTAAAAGTATATTTTTTTTATATTTTATCTAAATTATAATTTAACAATATCATGGATATATTAAATATTTATATAAAAGTCATATATGATATATTGATAAAATGACATATACATTTATAATATATAAATAATTTAAATATCAACAATTCTGTATACTACTTCTAAACTACTTCTATGATTATTAATAGAATTCTATGAAATCATAATCAATATATAAAATTACCTTGAATTAATATAATATATAATATGTAAATTATTTTTCCTTGATTTAAAGTTGTTATTTGTTTTCTTGTTTTGTATGAAACTCAGGATGAAATATAATGAAAGTGAATATATTTGATTTACATTACAAATATTTTATGTTTATTTTTTATTTAAACTAACGTAAGTCATCCTAATATATAGTTACATCATCTGGTTTCTCGGGTATAATACTAATTATATTATCTATAATCAGATATTTATAACTAATGTTCTATCTATATCATTAATAGATAAAGTTACTGAAGATATTGATACTTATAATGTTAGTATATATGAAGTTATATAGAATATTGGAATAAATTCAAAATATTATTTTGACATATCTTACAATATATTAAAGAAAAAGTTAATTATGAATAATATATATTTATTAATACATTGAATTTATATATAATAATAGTGTTATTAATTAATTTAAATATTTTTTTGTTTAATTTTGAAAATTATATTAAACATTAATTTTATCATATCTATCATTGTTCTATATATATGTATTAATAGAGTTGGGTATTGTTTATATTATATGAATTTTAAAATTATTTATTTGAAGTAAAAATTCTTTATATTCCCAAAAAAACAATTAACGTATTTTTTATACATTCTTATATAATTATTTTAAATCAAAAATAAACATAATATTTTATCAATTTTATTATATAACACAAATAAATAAAAATTATATTTTTGAAATTTTCATATGATAAAAATAATATTTAATATTTTAACATTCAAATGACTATCTTGAATATTTACTGTTTCAACAAATGGTATTGATTATGAAAATATTATTTATAATGTAATCCTTAAATATTAGTTTAATTAATAACTCTTTTCAGTGTATTCAAAAATAAGGACACAATTTTAATAAAAAAATACTTTTGTGAGATTAATCCAAAATGAAAATATCATTATTTTATAATCAAATGTATATATTTTGAAATAATATATCTGTATATTGTATTTGACTTGAAAATTGTTTGATATATAAATATATTCATAACCATACATTTTCTATTTTATCTGATTATATTTTATATTGAATTGTAAATTCTGCTCATTTATTGTAAGTTTTTAAAATTATTATTATATTAATTTAAAACTATTTGACATTATTATGTTAAATTAAATTTTCTTTATTTTACCTATAATATTACGTATGTAATTACGTATTACATAAGTAATTATAATTATAATCTGGTATTTTCAAGTTAATAATTACATTTAATTATATTACATACATTTCAAACTGATTTAGTTATTAACTCGGACCACCCACATAGCATATAAATATACAATATACAACAAGGTATACAGAGTTTTTACATTTTACATTTTTAGAAATAAATGCTATATAATTATAGCTTACAATCATTGATGTAAAAACCATCAATATTAAAAATGTTGTTCATTGTATATCAATTTACTCATGTTTTCACTTGATATATTACTAGAATATGCAGAATACATTATAGTAAGTACGATTATATAACATAGAAGCAATGTATATAATATACATTTAGTTTGATTTTTTAAACACTGATATCTTTTTTATTTTATCATCTAAATATATACATGGAATATCTATTTTATACTCGCGGCAGTTAAATATTTCACTACTGATATATCTGTAACGCTCTTTATTTATCACATGACATCTAATTAATAAATTATCTTTGTAAGTATAAATATGTGATATAAATCCTAATTCACCTAACATACAAACTAAATAAAAAAAAGATATTTATTATATTTGTGAAATATATAATTGTTATTAATAAAACTTGTTTATTAGGTAATAATAAGTGATGATGTATATAATATAGACCAAAGTGTAAACTCTTTCTAGAACACTGGAAATATTTACCATAAGTGATTAGTGATCAACTTAATTAATTATACTTTTCATTAGTATTTGTCCATTGTTCAATAATCTTAATTAATATGATGCTTATATCGTCAATCATTGTATTATTTTAATTACCACGTCTTTCTTGCAATGTATAACTACGGAAATAAATTATAGTTATTGTATAAAGTATAAACATTACATGCTATAATTATTGTATCTCGTAGTGTATAGTTATTATAGCAAATTTACCATTATAATATATAGTACGTAATGGGTATCATTTATACAGCACGATATAACAACGTAGCTACAATACAATACTGCAAAAGCGACAGTACGTTATTATATTACTACATATCGCCATATCTCGCGGTATCTCTAACATTTTCTGTATGTTTACCTGTACGCCGTATAGTGTACGGCGTACAGTGTACGGCATATAGTGTACGCCGTACAGTGTACGGTGAATCACGGAGTATTAACATTCATTGTATAAACTGAACAAAAGTCATACATTACACGCTACGTAGTATTGTGTCGGTATTCGCATTTCTTTGATCATCCGGTGTAATCACAATCGGCGTATAACAATTGCGGATATTTATTGCCGACCAATACAATCATTCGTACAATGGTAACGGCGACCCACTCGCTATATCCAATGAAACCGAGCTACGAGCCTTATTTTTAATTATTTAGATTTGGCGACTACTAAATCTCTTTAGCCCAAGGCTTACGAGTTACGGAGAACTTATCAAACTGTTATTTCTATTCAACTCGTATAACGTATCTAATGTTATACGGTACATTCGTGATTATATATATATTATGTATATTATATAAGTATATACGAGTTACGGAGCACTTATCAAACTGTTATTTGTATTCAACTCGTATAACGTACCTAGCGTTATACCGTACATTCATAATTCTATAAGTACTTACATGTAATAATTTAATAAATTGAGATTTACTTTAAAATAAATAACTTTATATATTGTCTTAGATTTAATCAACTCATTGTATTCGTTTATTATGCAATTATTAGCGAAAAGCTTATGCAACGTCGTGGAATAATCTTAAATACTTATACATTTTAAATGATACTAATGTCGTATTTATTAGTTACACAATATTTATACAGTTGCATTTTTTTAATTCGCCAACATTTGGGTTTAAAAAAATAACTCGATATTTTGCAATATATTCGCAGTGAGGATGAAACATTATCTATAATTAGTTTACTGTTTTTATCCATTTCTAATTTCATATACGTAAATATATCATATACGATGAGTTGTGGAATATGAAGGTATTTAGCATACCGTATATTATACCGAAGGAGTTCATTACCATTCATTTATATGGAACATATTATATCACAGTAATCATTGTGATGTAATTAATATATCAATGTTAATAACCAAATTAATAATACATGTTTTCAATGTAAAATCAATAAAACTTCTGTATTATTACTTAATTTAAAATATGTACATATCTGTATTATTTAATAGCACCTTATAAAATAGTCAAATTTAACCTTAATCCTTTGAAATCACGTTAATTAATGTATATATTGTATGTTATAATATAGGAATATATTCTAGAAGATGTGCTTCTATCTTTCACCACGCAATTTATATAAATCCGATTATATAACGCGTCGTTACGTAATTGGCAATGAGGTATACCTACACTTTACATTGTGATATACGACGGCAATTGGCTTCACAGGTTGCAAAACTTCTTGCGACAGTTACTCTCGGTCTCGTCAGCAAAAACTACCCAAGAGAATCATGTAGTCCTGTTTATTTCCATGCGAAATTCACTCGATAAAGTTTTCCCCCGGATTCTAAAATTACGCTTTCATCTAAAAATAGCCCCCTGTCGCCTATAAAACAATATTAACGATTTCTGGTCTCCGAATTTCAATTAGTTTGCAGATAATCACATTTATTTATACCTGCCTGCACTGGTAGTATTTGTGCCGTAACACTTTTGAATATTACCCTATTGCGAGAAAAAAACTTAATTATTTATTGACGCGTCTCGTATATGTTTAGTACATGTTCCGATAATTCTACACGTAAATAGCATTTCATAATCGGGTTATCAGAATTAGTTTATAAGAAGTTTAACATGCACTTTAGACCTTACACGTAGAACGGAGTTATCTAATATTTGCTAATAATGTGTTACGACGATTTGGTTATTAGAATAGTTTTGAAAATCTTTTGATGCGAACAAATATATTTTTAATATTTTCGACTTTGCGTAATATATTTTATAATTGTCTTCAATCCATTAATTTGATTAAACGAAATTAAATATCAATGAAAGTTTTAAAATATATTACAAACACTTTTAAAATTCTATGTTTGATGGATAATGGTTTATCATTTGTAAATTTACTATTTTATTATTTATTAAAAATAATATTATAACTACTTATGCCTGTAAATAAACAAATATAATGTATTGCTAAAGATAACAATTATAAAATCTATATATGTATATAATAATATGCTGAGTTAATTATGATTATTTTAATTAATAAATAATTAAGTTTACATATATAATAGAGATTACCCGTATATATATATACTTATTATTTATGTATATATATATTAATAAATGTAATATACTATTATAATATATAACGGTCTATACATATACTAGATATACATACGTTTAAATATGCTATTAAATGCAATATCATTTACTACGATATAAATTATTTTAACAACCTTTATAACAAAGTTTATATGATAATACCAATACATTATCTACTAATACATGGTATTTGTCATATTTCAGTATTACGTCACAAGTATGTTGTAATCAACGTGAATATACACGAGCAGACAGATCTAGATAGATAGAACATAAACTATACTTTATGTTCTATATTATACTGAGTGATGAATCGTAATCAATGATTCACTCAAACTCAAAAATTCATTACGAAGTAAGATATATATATATCATAGACGCTATATATAATGATGTAACAAAGCCACTATATAGAGCAGATGTACATTTCATACACTTGTATGATATCTACAAAATAATAAATGTGAATATGTTCGTAATATAAAATAAGAATACAATTTCATTGTTATAACGTTGTCTTATTTCATTGTTTACTAATTCGGCTCGCTGTTGATCCGATGCACCTGTATCAGATATTCAGTTGATATAGTCTACAGCGTACAATTAACGTTGTTCATTAGTACGGCGGGTTCGCTCTTCCATGGCGACACTTAGTGACACGTAATGACACGCGGTGACACCAGGCGTGTCACTTTTTTTTATCTTATTCCAAGATCCGTTACGCTTTGACCAATCTTCCTTAGTAGTGTCTCGTCTCTTACTTGACCTTCTACATCGTCCATGCCAATTTCTCCTCCGGGCCCGATTATGTCTCGATACCGAAGAAGATTACTATCGGCGATTGACCAGAGCGGTCAGTGTTGTCGCTCGATTAAGCACAATTAGTGATCGTTAATTATTCAGTGTTTTAACTAACCCACTCTACATTGTTATAATTGGCTATTGTTTTAGTAATTAGCATTAATGTTTAGTTATCATCACGTCCTGATATTCATATATAAGTACTCTATATTCTATTATATACTAATTAGTATCAAATTATATTGTAATATATAATATGAAATATAATAAATTCGATATCATTATGTTTACATTACAGCATTAACTAATGTAGGCATGCATATTGCAATTGTTACCGTCATTGTTAAATGCTATTACATTTGACTAGCATTGTTGTATAGTTTACTTTGAATAGATATTATAATAGATATCTGGAAGGTCGTACACGTTTCTTATATTCACGCGCACCTCTAATGTGAATATACACGTGCCATGTACGTACTCATCATTACATACTCAACTACACCTCAAAGATGGAAATAACCTGTTCTCATCTGCTTCTCTACATGCAGTACGTGCACTTACACGTGCGCGGGGGGACAGGTCCACGGAGACACGTTAATGCGGAATTCGTGTCACGTGTTTTCACCCTGGGCACCACGTGTTTCCGCCCCGGGCCCGTAACGCGCGCACACCTCTCCCGCGCGCTAGACTCCGCGGGTAATTACCTCGTGCTCCCCACTATAGCTAGGCGGACATCGTAACGACCCGCTATCCGTCCAATACAATACTCGTTACACCATATCTAATCGATTTTCACGCGTCGTACAATATCCGGCTACAGTGGAATTGCTGGTCGATTATTTTACATTCATTTTACATTTAATAGGTAATATCAAAATATACATTGTTTTCGGCGATATTGCAATTAAAACACTCGACTACATGATACGATGGCAACATGCGCTGTTAATACCATTACAATACAACTATAGTTCAAATATCGTGCGTACAGAGCGCTATTAAGAGTGTTGTAATTAAAGCATCGGGTTTGATGGATCATGCTTTTATTGCGATGGTCGATACGTACACTTTGAACCTCGTATTCCGATTATCGTCCACTTTAATATACAAATTCTGCTACATTCCTCGCGCTAAGTGGTTTTAATAGTTTTTAAACCAATTACGAATGATTTAATTAGTATGACATTAAATTGTTCATTTGATTTCATCAACTGAAAAATTGGTGAAGTGAATTTACAAAATTTGTTGAATATTTAAATAATTTAGAAGGAAATACCAAATTTATATTATTTTTTTGTTAATTCATTTTTTTTAAATAAAATAATATAAAGAAATGTGTTTTAATGAATTAGTGTAAAATAATAAGTGAAATTTAGTATTTAATTAATTTCTAAGTATTCAAAGTTGTGATCCAAACCCAGTAATTAATTAATTAATTAATTAATATGATTGTTTATTACTAAATATAATATGTTATGTAATATTATATAAATTATAAATTTTTTATTATAATAATATTGTATTTTATTGTAGTATACTTTTTAGTTAAATATTATATTATTATATATTATTATTATAAGTATTACAGTAATTTTGTAGATTTATAAAATTAAAATTATTTTCAAATTTTTTTTTAGTATTAACTAACACACAACATGAATTTTTTTTACCAAAGTGAAAACACTCTTTCTGGTGTAATGTATCACATATATTGACAACTATAAGAACTACGCTGCAAATCGCAGGATATCGCCGAAGAATTAACTCAAGGCAACCAAACCGAAAAGGATTCTTCGTTCAGTGTCCGAGACCGAGCCAAACAACTGAACACCATCAAAGATGAGAGTCAGAGCACCCCGACCAGGGTAGTCATTGTCTAACCTACAATGCTAGTAAAGGCAATTGTTATTCAAAATCACCAATAGGATATCGTCGCTGATATACCATTTAAGCAAAATATATATAGATTGTTTTAAAATTATTCCAAAAAAATAATACCGAGTGCCAATTCGAAATCATTGTCCTCAAACAGCAAGTTTCCTCGGCAGGCAGCGAAAGAAGTCAGAACCGGACGTCTATTCTCAGCAATGCCACGATGCCCTCTTGCGATGAACCGATTTCAATTGGAAATGGACAGGACTTACGTTCCGACGGCCTTGTTAGGAAAGATAGGATAGGGGAGAGAGAGAGAGAGATGTGTGTATTTGTGAATTGATAGTGTGAAATTGAGAGGGATATAAAGATGATGATGTAGATAGACATATGAAGAGGGAAATATGTATAATGCATGTGTAGATATAAGGAAAATATATAGATGGGGAGGTATTGGTGGGATACAGAGTAAACTATGGTTATACATCACCCGATATAGATAGGAGAGTGAGATATGGAGATAAGGAGATAAGGACGAAGATGTGAAAGAGATGGGCCGATAGTCATTTAGAGATTCAGAGTAGAAGTGATGTAATGGGAGTGTGAATTGCAAGATGTGATATATAAACCTAGATTTGATTTATATATACTTGATATGCATCTGTATTATATATTACCTGTATTATATATTATCTATATTATATATTATCTATATTATATATTATCTATATTATATATTACCTGTATTATATATTATCTATATTATATATTATCTATATTATATATTATCTATATTATATATTACACAGATTACCCCAGATGAAAAACAATGGATGATGGCATCTGTAGAAGGAGATTACCAATTAATGGCAAAAATTATATTAAATAATTCTTCACTAGTCAATTATAAGGTTACAATTATACATCAAAATATCTATTTGAATTTTATATATTTAATTGAATTCTAATTTGAAATATTATATTAAATTAATATATATTAATATATATTTATAGAGTTATTTATATAATATAATATATATATATAAATATATAAATATTTATAAATATTTAATATATATTTGAATTTTATATATTTTATAAAATTCTAATTTAAATATTAAAGAAATATATAGATATTTATAATATCTTTAAATACATAATGTTTAAAACTAAGTTAGTATATTATATTATTAAATATAATTTATATAATATATTATAAATTAGAAAATTGTAAAAAAATTTATCTAATAATTTAATTACTAATTTTGTATGACAAATCATAATCATCAAATAATACTTTATACAAGTTTTGTCTACAGCAAAATAAACTAATTAAATTAGCTACATTTTCTGAAATTCGTTTTTAATCTTAACATACATAATCTAGATATATTAATATACGTATGCAAATGAATTATAACGTATCCCATAACGTCATAATGGTGTACGTTTATTGTATTTTGTAGTTAAACGAAATCATGAGAAAATCTCAACTCTATTAAGTTTGTGTGTGTCAAGATACACATGTATTACATTACATGTTATGTTTTTATATCATATCATTGCTATTTCTCATGCTTATTTCCCAAGCATGAACATCATATAATTTGTAATATAATATGTAATTACACATTTTAACGTGTATATAGAAACGTTATATATATTAATATATTTATACATTTTTATATACGCATGTTAAAATCATAATTATTTAAATATATATCTAAATTATTTGTATGTATAACATCTGCGTATTATATTTTAAGTAATATATTAAATATATAATATATTATATTCTATAAATATGTGTATATATAATAATTATTTCTTTATTCAGTTTAAATATAAATTGTGTATTAATAGTATGTATATACAAAATGTATTCATACAATGTGTTATATTCATTTGATTATATAGCATAAAGTATTATCAAATTTGATAACATAATTTTATATGTTTAATGTTAATAATATAAATGGTTTGTGTTTTATATTGGATTGCAATTACACATTTGAATATGTACAATTAAATTTTATTAAATATTACAATTACAGTTAAGCATACATAATAAATATAATATAATTATAATATAATATGCAATACAAATTAAAATAAGTGTATATATAATGAATATATAACGAATATATAATGAATATATAATACCCAGCGATCCTATATTCCATTTTAGGATTTCTTTTTTATCCTACCGAGTTACTAATGTTATCATTGTAAATCTCTCATTAGAAGCTTATCATTAGGATAATTGACTACCCACCGTTTAGGGTGACCACCAGTGGCATTGTAGCGGTCGAATTACTAGCCATCGGGCATTCGGCCACCTAAGATAGTCGAGAGTACTTACCATTCCGTCCGTTGACCACCGCGAGGAGGACTGGTCACGCGCGTGTCACTTCTCGGACGTGTCCCCTCTACGTTAAAAAGTGACGTTTTGTTTACATTGTAACCCGGTATCTGCTATAGCCAACGTTATGTAACTACACCTTATTCCAATTACAGCTGATTAGTATTCAATATGTGGGTATGAAATTCAATTAGTTATCCTTGCTGTACATTTAGAGACTAAAGGTTGTTCCCGATATCGTTATATAATCATTACAATTCATAGAAAAGAATATATTATGGTTATATTACATATAATTTCAACATTAATATTTAAATAGTAATACTATTTTTTATATACCTGTATATATTTTATAACAATTTATTATAATAATAATGCTATAAATATATTATATAATATATTATATAGACATATATTATAAAGTATTATATATAGTATTGTACTTATATATTTCTTTATTTATAATAATTATGATAAGCTAATTAATTTAGGTATTGTTTAAATTTCGATAAACATTTATAAATATTTAAAAAATATTTTGTGTTAAAAAAAGTTCAAATTATTTTTGCTTACATTCGTTATAATATATATATATTGAAGTAGCTAATATATAGAATTAATACCATATACTAGTCGCCAATATTACCCAGTTGACTATCTTTTCTTTATTATAGTAACACAATAATATAGATACAAAATATAGATATATAGGAAATGTACCCCCCTGGCAAGATAATAACATTATTATTATATATCGATATTGTAGAATTTTATGAGTTTTGATCAATATATAAATAATGTAATTAAATATATATTTTCAAATTTTAAATCTCATTCCCCAAGTGGGCATAACCAAATAATTACATTATGATTAATTTCTTATATTATGATTATGTATATGTATACATTTATACAGGATTATAATCATAATATATATATATATATATATATATATATATATATATATTCTCTGGATGAATTTACCTCCCAGAATATAATATAATGTACTTGTACATTTCATATACAAATTAAATTAGTGTTATCATAATAAAATGATATCATAATATTGTAATAATGCATAATAAAGTGAATTATGAATTAATCAATTCATTTACTTTAAATATGAAAATTATATGATTAGTAATGGTAGTCATTAAAAGCAATAATGATATTAAACTATCTATAAATATCATGCTCCTATAATATTGAAACACTAATGGTTGGCATTTATTAATCTAACTAAAATATATTCATTTCCGGAAATTGAATTATACATCAAATAATTTGTACATCTTTTTAATTTTTTTTAGATCGTAAGAGTTGAACATCAAAGAATATAATAAATATGAAAATACCATGTACAAATGTTTGCGAGAGAGATATATAAATATATATATATATAAATATATATATATAAATTAAATCGAGTGTAAACTATTGCAAGTAAAATAATAAAATTAACTATAAAAGATTATATTTATTAAAACTTCAAGAATATTATTGAAAAATATGAAATATTTTAAATACATGATAAAACAGGTTAAAAGTATTATTAATCAGAGAAAATAACTGGATATATTTATATTTAAATACAAATTAAATAAAATGGTAAAAAAGTTAGAATTCATAGATTTATTATTTAATAAAAATCATATACAAATTATATGAGTATACAAATATAGATATTTATGGGATTATAGGATTATAATATTCTATTTTTCAGAATCATATGATACATTTTAATGCAATAATAAAAATTTAAATATGTGAAAGTTTTAACAAATTTGTAATTAAATATATGATACTTTTTTTTATTTATTATTGTTGATCTTTACCATAATTTTTCAGTTTTAACATCTACGTTTTAATGATTTATTAGTAATATATATGACTAGTTATATAAATGTAAATACTCATTACATCACCGTAATACATTTATAAGATTTATAATATTTGGTATGTATAATATTTACAAAGGAACTCTGTATGAATATATGAATCCTCTATTAAGAATTATATATACACTATTTATTAAATTGTCAACAATAAAACATTTTAATTAACATCCGTTATAAAGTTGCGAGTGATTTAATGGAAATGTTTTTATTGTTCTTATAATGATTTGACTAATTATGTTTTTACTGTTAACTTCATAGATGACGTGTATAATCAACTAATTAATATAATTATAAGGAGATGTTAAAGGGCGATCATTAAATCAAGGTGACTTTTACACGTGTTTATTGGTCGATAAAATAGCTGATGATTTATGTGTTTCATTTATATTAAATTATTTATAGAATAAAAAATTTAATTTCTGTTTTATATTTTATAATGGATGCTTTATATCCTTTATATTCTAGTAGCGAATATAATAAAATAGTAACTATAGAAATATATGTTTGCAATATAAATTTATATAAAATAATATCATAATTTCAAAGAGTATGTATTCATATACTGATATTTACTATACGATATATTATATTATATTCAATATATATATATATATATATATATATATATATATATATATAATATGGATTCGAAATGCTTATAAAGAAAAACATCAACTCAATAAATCGACGACTAGTTGCTCAGATTGTTGTGGCGATGGTCACTTGTCCTATTCTCTTCGATCATTGCCTTCTTATCTGATATCGATGTCAGCAGCGATGATGATGATGGCGACGACGACGATTGCGTTGATAGGGCGGGCAATAAATCGTGATTTCGACAACCAACCGATGACCAGTGGTCATTTACCATCCTACGCTACTTACTAACGGTTCACCACCTCTCTTACAGACAATTTAGCGCGGTCTAGTCCAACCTATTTATATATCGGGTAATGTATTTCCCGATGACAGGTATAATAAGATTTCCATTGTATAACACTACCGTTATGTCACTCGATATCGACCTACAATTACGGTGTATACGCTATATGTACATATATATATATATATATATATATATACATATATATATATATATATATATATATATATATATATATATACATACATATATATATATATATATATATATATATATATATATATATATATATATATAATATATCTTACGGTATGTTGTATACACGGAGTTCTATTATAGATAACAATTTAATCATTATTGTATATAAACTATTATCGGTGTTGTTATTATTTTAGGCCTTGGTTATTTACATATAATAACACCGCGTATTACGAACGTATGTGGAATTGGATTACATATAAACCAGCTTGAAGATATTTATTTGTGTATATATATTGTATTTGTATTTAATAATATATTTAATTCATTTATATTTTGTTATAACTAGTATTTATTAAATTATAATACATATAATTTATGTTATGTCAATATTTAATATTAGTTATATATAACTAATTTAAAATCAACTACTTCTATAGTTTCATACAACTAAGATTCTTAATCATAATATATATTAAAAAATTAAAATTGACCTTTAATTTTATTTAGTTGATAATATTGTCAAACGGCTCTAGGGCATTATCGTTAGCGTTACATATCCACGTATATAGTGTATACGTGTTCGTGTATACATTAGTGCATATATTATATAGGGGTAGTCCGTATGCTTAGTATTACAAAGTAGTTAATGGTCTTTCGCTCTTCAAAGTAAGTCGGTCAGAGGATCTCGCCGTTCTACCCAATAATTGAGCTTACGTAACTCGAACACGTGACTCTGATCAATATCTAGCCATCTTACGATGAAAGAATCCTTTTGAACTGCGCGACGTTTTGCGTTACAGTTATACACTACTTAGAACTACTTAAAACCATTAGCGACGTGTTTAACGGATTAATCGTTAGGTAATATTTTTTAAAACGAAACAAAGATATAAATGCAATATATAGTTTACAATAGATATTAGAAACTATAGAGTGTATCCAGAACAAGCCGAACTTATATACTTTTATATATAATAATAATAATAAGAGCATATATATAATAAAGTGTATAAAACAGAATGAGGACAATAAATATCATAATAGTTAAAAAATAGACCATAACTATTAAAATGGATTATATAAATATTACAAAATATGCAAAAAATCTCCTTAAAAACAATATAGTATATTAGAATATATTATATATATAATATATACCAAGATCATATCCATATTAACCGTATGTTATATTATGTATGTTATGTGTATTGAATATGAATTATATTTATAAAAAATAGCCATTTTTTTTAATATAATACTTTTAGGTTTTTTATTTTCCTAATATTTTAGAATATTATATTAAATATCTTTTCTATATCTTAAGAATCTTAAGAACACATTATTAATTTAAATATATATATTATTAATTCACATATACTTATTATATGTTCTATATGTGTTTACAATTTTATAATATATCTATTAGGATTTCAAATATATTTGCAATCAAATGTTCCTATTGTCTATAAGAAGGTCTATATATAGTGTATAATACACTATAATAGACTATAATAGACTATAATAGACTATAATAGACGATGAGATCAACTCTATACATGTCATGTGTTCCACTATTTGGCATATGGCAATTTATCACTATCAATTAGCGTATATCGAAATCGATCACTATTAGATGGAGATAGGATCTAGGCATCCAGGCATCGTCTTGAGCCCTGTCACCACGTCACGCCCGAGTGAATCCGCTACCCTGCGCCCCTATTTATCTAGTGCCTGGCGCACCATTAAAGACTAATCATCGCACGTAGCGCATTGCTCATCCGAACTCATCCTTCTTCCATCGCCTCCGTTACCTCGATTACCCTTTACGTGCCTGCACACCTTTCCTCTTCCTTACCACCCTCCTTTCCCTCGCTGCCCTAAGTCGCACTTAGTCCTGTAGTGTACAATGTGCAATATGTGTAATAGCAGTGATATGTGTAATAGTAGACTTATTATCTCATACAATTAGTATTTGATTATAATACACGTGAGGGAAAATTAGTAGAATTACAATATGTGTCTGGAATTCAAGTTTTCTAAATTTATTGGCACCGTACTGATTATATTGTGCGCTTTTTAATAGAATATATAAATATAAATATATATATATATATATATATATACCTATATATATACCTATATATATACCTATATATATACCTATATATACCTATATATATACCTATATATATACCTATATATATACCTATATATATACCTATATATATACCTATATATACGTAAACTTAAAGTATACTTATAATTAAATATATATATATATATATATATATATTTATATAGCATAATATTCAATACTGATTCTAGTTATTTTCCATTATCGTGATTATATAATATTTTACTTAGTTAAATTATATATATAATAATATTATAATAAATCATAATATATTTAATAATACTTACTAATTGCCAAATAACCACACAGGATATATCTATGGTTAGTTATCTTATTTATATTACTATTATGTTAACATATAAATTAACACATTAATTAACATTATTTATTTTATTTAAGAATTTAAATATTCATGTAATTATTTTCAATTTCATGATCTCAAACGTCTGTAATTTATTCTGTTTCAACATTCTTCATCAGGGCGTTAGTATCAAATATTATATTATGTATTATATAATATACTTTAAATACATTTATGTACTCATTTTATAATAATAATAAATTAACATAACACTTTTATAAAATATATTTATATTTGTTAATATATATAAACATATTTCATGCATCCAAACATTGAATCTGCAATCAATTAGTATGTTAGTATTAGTATATATAGTTTATAAATATATATATATAATAATTATATTAATTAATCATATTAATTTAATATAATTATATAAAATATGATTTATCAGCATGTATCAGTTATGCTATATATATATATATATATATATATATATATATATATATATATATATATATATATATTTATATATATACATATATTTATGTTTTTAAAATTATAGTAAACTATTCAATAAACTTTATATGATACATAGAAATTATTTCAAAGTTTTAAAAAATATTATATTCTATATATCTTCATAATCCAAAAAATTAATAATTCCAATTTTAAAATGTTCTAGATAACATAATAATTCTAAACATATCAAATCAACAAATATAAATAATGTTATTTTGAAAATATTTTATTATTTTATTATTGATTGGTTTATTCATGCGCGATATTTATTATTTTATAATAATCTAATATGACGTTAAAAGTAAATAAAATTATACTTTACACTTTGCAATATTAAATAAATAGTTAAAAGTCAATTTAGAATTCTAAATTCACACAGGCGAAATTCATAAATTTGAATTTTCAATCAAAACACTTTAGACACGCCTACAATTAAATAAATAATTTCACTAATTATAATATTTTATTATTTCATCATAATTTTGTATTATAATTTTATTATAATTTTATTTTTTATAGTAAATAATACTATATAATACTGCAAATTTAATTATATTTTTGTGTGTATTATATATTTTTTAATATTTGTATTTGTATTTAATTTCACCTTATTTAATCCATATTAAATACGACACCCATATAATATGCACAATAATAATTTGAAAATTAATATTTAATATTTTCTAAAATAATAATAATTTATCATTAGACATCTTTAGACTTTATCTCATATATTTTCTGAATATTTAGAACAATCATACGCAAAATGATCAGCAAAATAAGTATATTTGTGATAAAGCGTGTTTGATGTTCTGGCACGATTTAAATATATATTAATATATACTATTTATTTATTATTTTTACATTACAATTGATGAATGCATTACATAAAATGTACATATATATCTATAAATTGATTCATTAATTGATTGATTCTATAATCCGGTTCGGGGTACGTGCCCTGTTTGTTTACGTTGTTGGTTAGGTCTCGACAGGACATCGATGTTTGCGGATTCTAACATCAAACACGAACCGCGAGACTTAATCCGTTCGTTTCACGCGGCCGTTCGGTTGATACATCGTGATTCGAACGCAAACGCTACCGGAAGTGTACCAGGCACCCCCGGGGCCTAGTGCCCAGGCATTGGTATGCCGCACCGCCGGCCACTACTCGGTGCATTTGACCGGTGACGTGTATTGTAGGTGCTTTCTGGCCACCTGCTTTAACACAACAGTCGGTAAGCTGTGATCAAAGGCCCATTAATGAATACAATGCTATCTCTTCTCCGATCAACTGCACCATCGCCATCTATAGTTATGTAATATATTGCATCACCATCTATAGTTATGTAATGTATTGCGTTATAATCTATAGCAATAATTACTTCTATATATTCTGTATTTATATTCTACGTATTTTATTTATGAGTTCTTAGTATACCATGAGGATATATGATTAAATATTATATATGTATATAGGATCGTATAAATACATTTATGTGTGTGTGTGTGTGTGCGTGTGTGTGTGTGTGCGTGTGTGTGCGTGCCTGTGTGCGTGCGTGAGTCTGTGTGTCTATATGTTTGATGTGATATATTATTCCAGTGTACTTATACTACTAGTTACTCCTGCTATATGAAATTATGTATTCATGTATTAACATATGTATTCAATAATATCGGATCATTTAATCAATATCGTCTGATTTTGCAATTATTTAGATATTCAACAATATGCGAACAATACAAATGTAAATACAACATTATCGTTTCGTAAATATTTGTTTTATTGATCAAAGACCGTAGACTAAGTGTACGCATATCTTTGCTGGACAATGATAATCTAGGATAGATTATTAATTAATTGTAGAAGGATCTTTTATATAAGTATTGATCGTATATATGTTTCACGAAGAATAGGCTGCTATGTTATGCTATCTTTATACTCGTTGTAAACAAATGTATTATTATTTGTACAAGTATAAGTTATTGCATTCAATAATATATTACGCAATTGTATATCATTGTGAAATAGTTGTTTATTGATATTTAATTTCGTTAATCTGACTACGGTCGTTCTATAAATATCAATGTACAGATAGCAATTATAGCCGTGGGCATCTTCAAAGCGATGACAGACTTCGTTTATCTAAGTTTGCTATCTGCTTACATTTCTGCAAAGAAAGTAAAGTTCGCTAACCAAAACAATATGTTTAGTAGTAAATTTGATATGTTTCTCGTTTGGTAATTTAATATTTATACATTGACGTATGTTAATTGAATTTGACATATTGTATTATAAATCAAGTGATTGTCTAATATATATATATATATATATATTTCAATATACTAAACATAATAAGATAGCAGAGTATTTTATACAATAGTGTTATTGTAGTTGTCATGTATGATATATTTATGATACAGATAACTTTAATAACACATATAATAATGTATATATGTAGTAGAATCAAGAGCCAAAATCATCATTTATTGTTATTTCGTATATTTATATACCATTGATTTAAAATGATATAATTATACTTCCATATTTTAATATTATTTATAAATAATAATATATTGCACATTAATACTAATATTTATTAATTAATTTCTTATTTTATAATGTATACATCTACATTTAATTATAATTTTGTATTGTATTACAAAACGAATAATATTGTTCATAATATACCCAGTGTCTTTTAGAAGATCTGTTTTTGATTTATGATTGTCTTACTTATAAATCTAAAATACTTATATTTTAATAACATATATAAACGAGTATAGCATGAGTTCACATTACGAGAATATGGAACTATAAATTATTTAGCCTGGTATTATTTTTTATTATTTTTAAATGTTCGCACATATATCGACGATAAATTTATATTCATATAACGGTGTCGTATGCAATATGGATTACTATATAATGTATATTATAATATTATTTTCGACTTCCGTATACTACTAATAAGATATATTAATATGATGTGTAGAAATGTTTTTAAAAGTATAATTTATATATTGTATTCTATATATTTGCTTAGTATTATACATTTATAATAATTATGTATCCATCGATGAACCTGTTAATAGTTAAAAAATTCTATCTTTAATAATAGTATTTAAATCAATATAAATATTATTTTTAACAAATATTTTATTATAATATTGCCAGCAATTTTATTTTTGTATTGTATCTTAAATCTCTAATAATGTACTAATTATAATTGTAGTCACATATACGTATTATTACTATAATTGCGAATTCTATTTGATATACGTTTCCCCACAGGATAATAACTTAAATATATATATTGTTAATTATATTTAAAATATTTTTTAAGATATATCTGATTGAAAATAATATTTATGAAAATAATATTTATTTTATGTGAATTATTAAAAAAGAGAAAATGTTGTAGTTATTTTCTGAATTAAATATAATATGTTTATGAATAGGATGTAAACATTTATATAATAACATAACATATTGCTTTCATCATGCACCTAAAATAAACACAATGTTATGAATACAAAATTGTGTTAATTTATTGTTCCAAACTAATAATTGATAATTATAAAAATAATTGATACATTAATAAAATATCTGTAATTCACACACACATATATATATATTATATATATATACATATGAGATATGTTTTGGAAGATTTAATAATGTATCAAATTAATCATTATTAAAGTATGACAAACAATAATACATAACCATCATATTAATTTTCTTAAAATGGCATAATGCCTATTAATTATATCGTGTAACAAGCTTTACAGAGCAGCATAGCAATGTTATAGCAATGACAATAGTATAACAATGACACTAATAGACACTTTGTAAATAACTTCTAGAATATTTTATAGTTCTCCATTTATCTTGGGAATTCTACTCATGACTAAATAATCACCTGTTAAATATTGTTATCCCTTGAGTATATATGTATATATATATATATATATATATATATATATATATACATATATATATATATATAAATATATATATATATATATATATGTATATACAATTATCCCTATATCCACTATTTACAATATCAAAATTTTATTTAAAATAACTATTTTCATATAAGACTGCACTTCACTGGGCATGTAAAAAGGGAGACATCGAAATATTGAAGCTTTTGTGTGGTACTGAGGGATTAAATATAAACACCAGAAGTGTTAGTGTAATCATATGCAATATATTTATTATGATAACAATATTAATTATGATGTGGCGGAATATTTGTGGTTATTTATTAATTTCATTACCATAAAACTTATCTTTACCAATAGAAGATATTTCTACTTACTATTAAATATTGTATATATTTATTTGTTAAATATATTAAACTAATTCATATTTTATTTCACTATGTGATTTTATTCATCTTCATAGTATGTTAGTAATAATTTTAAAATATTTAACGATTTAATGAAATAACTTAATTATATATAACATTAATAATTATGTTATAACATATGTTAAAATTTTAATTTAATTTAATTAAATATTAGTTAATTATAAATCCTTATTACAAAATAAATTCCACAATGAAAATGAAATGACTTGTTTTGATGTAGGGAGTTAGTATATTAATTATTGTAATCAATTTTATAAATTTGAACATTTATTTCAATTTATTGTAAATTTAATTTGAATTTAATTAATTACTTTTATAGTAAAATTATATTTCTTTATTTATTAATATATATACATGTATTACATAATAATTCCCGCACCTATTATCTTAGGGTTATACTGCATGCCATATAGCCGCAAAAAATAATCACGGTGAAATGCTAAATATGCTCACACAATCTTATGGTAATAGTCAAAATCTAAAGCTAATTGATTATAATCTAATTTAGATTTTATAAACTGATTATGGTATTCAATTATATTGATTTCAAATTATTTAAAAATTTCCATTATAATAATTATAATCTTAAAATGATTTCAATTCATTTGTGTAGGAGCTGACAAGAATATCAGAGATTTCAGCGGCCGAAGGTTCAAGCACTATCTAGGCATGGGCCCCCAACTAATCAGAAGTAAGAACAACCGTGTTATCCCACAAGCACCCATGTGTGTTAATTAGCTATTGATTTATTGATTATTGTTAGCGTTGTGTTTGTAATTTGAATTTATATAGTTGATTTATGATCATGTATCATTTTCATTAGTTTATCTGTAATTTGTGTTCTATTTTTTTGAAGAACATACAAATTTGGTATAAATCATCAATATCTTATATGAAATACAATATATATTTATTGTATTTATTGTCCAGTGTATTTCTATACAGTTGTAATATATCTATGCAATTGTAATTTATAGTGATTCTATATTTTCAATTCTATATCATGACGGATAATTTCTCTATTCTATCTATATATTTTGATATTTGAATTGATATATAGACTAACTCGTATCTACTAATGCTGACTAACAACATCTCTGTCTACCCATTGTATCGATGGCATTTATCATAATAATCTTTAGTTTCTTTAGAATACTTTTTATTATATTATTCGCTTATTATTTTGATAAATATGTAATCGATTACATATATTTATTGAATTTGGTGCCATCGCTATATTATCTCTCCCATGACACAACAATATTTAATTATATGTCATTAATATATAATTAATACTTTGCATGTTTTTCGATCTCTAATAAATATATAATTAGTCATTGATATCTTGTCGTATTATTTTCTGTAGAGTCCACCAAACGATGTCAGAAATTCAGTAAATTTAAATGTGAGTTAATTATCACCGAAATGTGTACACATTGCACCAACCAAGGCATGAATTATTTCATTGTTTTTCATATTACCGTTACACCCCTGGTGCATGGTATTTGCACTAATTCTTATTTCAAAATTACCAGGTTTGTTTCCTTATTTGGGTATTTATGTGTAAGTTAATTTGTATGTTTCCGTATTATTTTTACTATTAAACTTTCGACTAATCCGATTAAAGTTTATGGCACTAATCTGAAAAATTAATTATAATTGGCTTTCGAATTTGAGAAATAATTTTCTGAACCCAACAATTGTCGATTTCAAACACCGACTCGTCGATTTCTAACATTATTGAACTCCGACAGCCGGAATATTCAAACTTCCGCCGCCTCCCGCTGCTCTGGCCATATTCGACTCGTCGGTGTCCGAGGCATCCCGTCAGCGTACGTTCTACGGCAGTTCGACCGAGTACCTAGTCGGAGGAGCCAGGGAGAGAATGTGTAGGAGCAATAGTCCGGATAACACGCGTAAGCTCTCGGTTTGTTTTCTTACGACTACTCGAGCAAATTGCTTTAAAGATTTAGACTATTTACTAGCAAATAAATAGTAGACACGAGTAACTCATTGTTACAATACATATTTCTTTTAAAATCATTTATATTAATGTAGAACCTCAAATGAAATCAATGTTTAGTGTATCATAGATTTTGTTATAATTTACACATGCGAAGTGATTTTTAAAATGACCAATCGATTATACATTTTTCACTTAGCTTGGGGCTTTTACTGAATTTCTTACCGGAGGAAAGAAGAAGTCTCCTAAGCACGACGTCCATGAAAATAATTCGCAGAGAAGTAAAAGGTTGAAATATAAATAATTAATGCAAACATAATTTTCTCTACAATTTTAATATTATATCAATAAAAAGTAATATAAAATTGATATTTATATATAATATATATAACGGTAATTCAAAATATTTAACTATTAATTCATTTTATTTAGTGTTACTGATATTTCAATCAAATCTCATCTGTATGGATTAGAATCAAATTTGCGCAAAGGAAGCAGTGAAATCACTATTTAATTACATTATATACGATCATAACAAACAAATATATTATAATATTTTGTAAATCATCTATAAAATATGAATTGTGTTTATAAATAAAATTCATAATTATTTATGTAAATATATTTCATATATTTATAGATAATTGTAATTATACATTCTTAAATGTATTATTTAGTTTATTATGTTTATTAATGATATTTTTGTATAACTATAAATTATATTTAGTTATTGAATGCAATATGTGTTTAGGTGATAAATATTAATTAATGTGTAGAAGAAAATATTAATTGTTAGTTTAATATTTGGTGAACCAATTATTTTATAATCAAATTATTATATCCATAAGTAAAAGTCTTCAAAATAGATTTAATACCAATATTGAAATAAAGTCTAGATATATTGCACCTTCGTTTTTAATCTAAATAATAAACTTGAATATAATTAAATGAAAATAGTTAATTAAACATGTTCGTTTTTTCATATCCATTTATTAAATATAGCTTCATTATATTTACGCTACACATGTTAATATTTCTATTAACCAGATATTACATAGATAATGTTAATTATTTAAGTAAATTAAATATTTATCTAAATGTATTATATTATATATATTATATTATGAATATATCTTAGATATGGTTCTAATGTAGAATTATGAACTGATGGTACTATTTATTGCAATTGAAATATCAATTGTCTACATATAATCTATATATTATTAATAAAAAATATATAGATTATGTAACATATTGTAATTTGATCAAGCTTTCGTAGATTATTATTATTTAAAAAAAATGTTGTATAAGCTAAGCTTTGAATATTTTTATTATTTAATACTTTTTTTCAAAATTATAATCATAATATGAAGTCTATTTATTTTATTTTTAAATACATTAATGTATTACCTAACTAAATAATTAATATTTATTATTATTAATCAAATATATTCTTTCTCAAGAGATATAATATAGTAAGTAATAAATGAATTTAATACTGTAAATATGATTTCTTGTACAAATAAAAAAAGATAACTGTAATAATTTATAAAAAATAACTAAATTAACTTAATTATGAAATGTTTTTATATAATGTAATATATATTTCTGGTGGTCGATGTATCTATTTTCTTGTATAACCCTATATAGTAAACGAATTCGAACTATATTCAGAACCAATAATAATTATATATATTTCAATTTTATTTGTTATATTGTTTCCGTAAATATATACTTGGATACATTATTCGTAAATAAATAATATAATGTATCTTTTCGTTATGAATTATGATTCGTCGTTGTCTTCCGCCTCTGAGCTAATCTCCGAATGTTCGTCAAATCGTTTTTCATCTACAGATTCTATATCGTCATTTATATTTATCTCTGGGCCTTCTTCTTTTCCCTTTATTTCTAATTCATCCATAGTCTTCAACATATCCGCGAATTCGACTGAGACCGCGTCGTCTTTGATGGAAGAGCGCATCGGAAAACCATCGGAGTCGCTCAGGGAGGCTTCCATCGTCGTCGGCACTTCTAATTCAATCTGAGTGTTTTGGATTATCGACGGCAACTGCAACCTATCCAATTCACCAATAAACGAAGAACTGTAATCAAACGCGGTCACACCGAGAGTACCGCTACCTCCCAAATCCGTATTGCAGACTTCCGAGACAGCGGCAGGGTCTTCGATCAGAACTACACTTCCCATGCGGGACTTTTCAGTAAAATCCATTCGAACGGTGGATTGCAACTGTTGGTGCATCTGTAACTGACGCGCGTGCGCGTACTGTTGCTCCATTGTCAGGTAGCGTTCGGTCAACGCGGAAAGCTGATCCTTTTTGTCGGATTGGTTAGTTCCGGAGGTCACTGTATCACGCAAGTAAGCGAACAAGTCTTCGCTCTGTTATACGATAAATTGAGTGGATACAAATTAGTTGCTTATTTTATTTTCAGAATATGTAATGCTTATTTAGTGAATTGAATTGGTTATGACATTTATTATAGAATTTTTTAAACTCTCTCTCTATCTCTCTCTCTCTCTCTCTCTCTCTCTCTCTCTCCCTCCCTCCCTTTCCCACATCTCTCCCTCTCCCTTTTCCAACAACTAACCACATTCGAGCTGGTTGACATGACACGTGACTCCTTGACAACTCGGTTGCTACCCTCGCATGTCTCCGTGCTTCTGTGTCGACTCAATTGTCTTGCCATCTTGTGCATTGCGTAAACTCCACTTCTCTTGTCTTCGAGATATAAACATTTTGTAAACAAAACAATCACTAATCACTGATTCTCCTAAACACTCAAATAAATTAAATATAACTAAAATAATAGTTATTATTAATTTTAATTATTACAATTTATCTTACAATCTCCGTTTATAAATCCATTAAACATATTATTATTTATTTAACTAAATTTAACTATTTATCCTGATCGTAATAAAATTGTCAATATATTATATATATATATATATATATATATATAAAACACATGATTAAATAAAATATCATAATTATAGTCTATATTTATTAGATTATTTATGTAAAATAAAACATCAAAATAAATACTACTTTACAGTGCAATTTAAATACAATATTTCTAACCTATTAAGTTTACCTATCAACTATTAGTATACACAGAATAACCAATATACAAAAGTTGAACACTTTTAACCATTTATTAGTAACTCCCCCAATTTCCTCTTTATCTGACGTATTCGCTCCCTATCCAAATTTCAACAACTAACCTCGGATTAGATCGTGAGGTGCTGCTTTGTAATGATCTCGTTTTGTCTTCTCATTGTTTGCGGACTCTTGTAGCTGTGCTCTCTCCAAGTAGGCGTCGAGATTGTCTTCGTTAAGTTCAACGATGTTATGCTTTTTGATTTCTTCGCTAAGCAAAGCAGCTAAATGCGACGTTTAAAATGAGCTAATAGGTCCATCTACCTACCAAGAAACTCGAGCCACACTTACGAATGTATTTAATATAAATGTACATCTAAATATACGAACATACCTAGATATATTACACAATATATACCTATAAACGCTGGTATATCTTTAGGCTGAGCTCTGATTACTTCCTTGCATATGAATGTTAGTATATCTTTTAGGCCATCAGGTACTTTACACTATATGAAATATATATATATATATATATATATATATATATATATATATATATATATATATATAGATATTTGGTCTTTTGTTTTGTATTGCATTTAATTAAGGGTTTAAGTATTGTTTGGATATAATATAATTCATTATTATAAAGTCATAGTTATATATTAGATCTATATGTATGAGTGTTATGATATTAATATAATATAATAGTAATATCTGAAAATATCTGATAATAAATAATCTTTAATAATTTAAGTAATAATATAATTACTAAATGACTATAAAAATAGTTTAATTAATTCATTAAAATTAAATAAATATTTAATTATATTGTTGTCACATTTAATATTCTCAGTTGAAACCTGCGGCTTTTACTGCTAAATATAATATTTAAAGATTCGTAGTCGAATGACTACAAAAAAAACTAAAATAATATGCGCAAAAAATATTTGTAAAAGTGAGAATTATTATTAAATGATTTAATACTAATTTATATATTATATGTTATATTTTTAATTTTGATGCCATACTCGAATACAGAATTATTATATTAATGTATAATTATTATATTTAACAAAAATATAAATTACTAAATTATTTTAATTATGTTTAATTTAGTAAATCTATATAAAAAAAATTAAAAAATTGAATAATATATGACAAGATTAACTGGGTAATTTTGGATATATATAAGGACCGATATTGTGTAATATATTAAATATTATTTAATAAATGCCAATATTAACGTGTATTAAAACTAGATTGCCTTATAAAATTAGTAAAAAAAAACAATCACACATTCTTATTAGCTTTATTAAATTAAATAATATTCATTTATTTTTTTTCATGTACATAAATAAGTGTTTACATATTTATTCATTAAACTAAAATTTACATTTGTTTTATATGTTATATATGTATATATATAGAAGATATTAATATATATATATATATATATATTAATATCTTCTGGGCGGCAGATTTTGCGTAGGTTAAAGTCTAACTTTAATAGGAGATTTGTTTTTTTATTTTATTAACACGATAAACGAATTAATAATAATAATAATAATAATATCATAATTAAT
>OZ038317.1:20166722-20169222 GCA_964035775.1 Osedax frankpressi
AATAAATCAACAAGCATGATATATTTTTTTAAAGTTTTTATAATCTTTATTAAAATTATACTAATATAATAATATAGTTTTGGATTTAAACTTATGGAATATTCTATTATGGACATCTAGTTGGAAGTATTATGTTATATATCTATCTATTAGTACATTTAGATGGTTTTTATTGAACAGGTTCGACTTAAAACTATTTGCTATTTTTGATTATATTAAGTTAGTAATCTCAAAGTTTCAATAGAATCATCAACTTTCTCTTATGGGATAACGTAAATTAAATATTTGCAATAATATATAATTATAAATAAATTAATCGAGTTTAGATATAAATAATATATATGAATATTATATTAGAATAACTGCATATTTAAAATGTATTGTAAACTTATATATTCGAACTCCCATTTAATTCAATATTAAACACAATTTATTTTAAATAATATAATTAATTACGTTTGTGATACAGTTTAAATTATATGTTAAATAAATTATATTGTTGAATATTTTAAAATTTAACTTTTAAAAATTAATATTAATTATCAAACTTATTATAATTTAAAACTTAATTAATAATTATAATGTATTATGTTATACATATTACATATGTAATTTCAATAGAACTTCGTGCTACTCTCTATGCAATTTGGCACAGTTCCTGTGATATTATCTATTTTCATTGTAATTACATTTTAACAATTATATAAAGATACATTATATTACTACAATGATTAATAATAATGTTATGGGGTTAAACAGCGTAATATATTTCGTTAATAAATATTACATTTTATGATAATATTGCATAGCATACTAAATTTAACACGACACTACTATAATTGATTTAATTATATTATTTATACCCTATATACATTATATGTTTATAATATTTTAAAATCTCGTATTATTAAATCTTATTTTATTATTAATATATTCTATTCTCTACTATGTTATGGTCAACATTAATATGTCAAATGTGTAAGTAATATTTTTGAGGTTTATTAATATATTCTAATTAACCAATTATTTTATTAAATTTAAATACATTATATAAGAAAGACTATATTAGCTTAACTCGATAGGTATGTAGATAATCATAATATATATCAAATAGAACATTAAGAGTAAATAAATACATATATATAATTATAGATTAATACACATATACAAAACTGTTAAACACATAGAAAAAATATATGAGATAAAATAATTAAAAATGAAAACGTATACATTTGGTGTAACTCTACTCAGAATTATTCTGTAGTCATATTATTTTGTATACATACAAAGTAATCATATTTATAATATATTTAATAAAATATCAATATAATTGTAGGTCATAATATATATATATATATATATATATATATATATATATATATATATATCTAACTATATATATATATATATATATATATATATATATATATATCTAAATATTTAAGTCATAACATTAACCATACAAGCATAAGCACCACAATTGTAGCTATCTTGTAGAAAATTAAAATTTTCATAATATATAAAATTTCTTTGAAAATATAGTTTGTAAATAGGGCATAGAAATTATGAATTATTGAGATAACTTTATTAATATAACATTGTATCTTATTACGTAAGTATATACACGTATATAATATAAATCATATTATCAATAATAAATATATTACTGCATATGTTTAACATCGTCAGTACTATATTAAATACTCGCAATATAATATCATAATCGATGCATTGATAATGGTCAATGACTATTATATAAAACAATATTATGCTCAATTTGAAATATATTTATTAATCAACTAACTGGAATTATATTGCTTTTTCAATACATGCTTCTTTAAAAGTTAAACTGCCAATACTATATATTTGACTTTGATCCACATTAGAATACTGCCCAAGAATTGTCATTAATTAAAATGGGTATAAGAAATATTTTAAAATCAAGCAAATTAAGCTAAAATTATATTATTTATCGGTAAAAGAGAGTCATTATTATTTAGTAAAATTTCATTATTTTGATACCTATATTAATTATTTTTTTAAATACATAGTTTGCTGAAAGTATGTATTTAAATCTTAATTCATAAATATGTATACTTCACATTTGGAAATATATACACAACATATTTAAATATAACATACATAATCTTCGACATCTTTCCTCATTCTTTTCCAAAAATACCTTTCAGTAAGTTTTCCTAAAATATTGTGTCTATTTAAAATTGTTAATGAGGAATTAAATTTAAAATAAAATCAAAATAATTAGGAACTCTCAATCTATAGATTTATTATTATTAATATGTAGTTAATATAATTATTTAATATATAATTAATATAATTAGTATATCATCTATCAGTATATTATTATTATTATAGATTATAAAATTGATATATTTTAAATATACATTCCAGAATGTCCTAATTTAGAATGAAAACTGTTTAATATTTCATCTTTCTGAGATTTATTCATAACGACAATATTCTCTTTTCTATTCCGTCT
>OZ038317.1:20175419-20255419 GCA_964035775.1 Osedax frankpressi
GATAAATTAAACAAAAATAAATTAAAACATAATGAATAAATTATTGTGTATTTATTTCTTGATATATCTATTTATGTTTGCAAAAATAAATATATTCATAATTATAACATATTGAGAATTTGTATATTATAGTATGTTTCCTTAATTTGATTAATTAAAAATATAATTATTATAACGAAATAATGTATATAATCTTGTCTTATTAAACTAATCTTAAGAACTAATATACTAAACTATACTATACTATACTATATGTTATATATATATTTATATATATATATATAATATATAGTATCTTGGTATTTTAGTATAAATCATATTTTAGATGTATATATACGTTATTTAACATTTAAAATATCTCTATAATAATATATATATTATATACATCATATTTTAGATGTATATATACGTTATTTAACATTTAAAATATCTCTACATATTTATATAGATCTATATTGGATCTAATTTAATTATAATATATAAGTTCTAAATATAATATCTAATAAAAATAATACAAAATGTTATGCATTATTTATATTCGTAAACACCTAAAATAAACTAATTCATTATGTAATTATGTAATGAATCTCCATTACATTTTGTATTATTAATAATACATTTTCCAAATCTCACAGGTCGTAGGAAAGGACTTTTTGTTATGGGCTCACTAATAGTATTGTCAAGGCCGAACAGAGATTCAAATCATAAATTTTATACTCCTCCTACTGTATGGAATGCAGAATATTATCCCAATTATATTTCTGGTTATAAATTAATTATAGTATTAATTCATATATATATATATATATATATATATATATACGTATGTGTGTATGTTTAAAAATAATTATTTAAATTAATAGATGAAATTTTCATATTTAATAATTTAATTAAAACAATAATATGCATAAAAAGTATTTTTTAACTTTAATAAATTATATATATATATATTCAATTTATCAAATATTTATTTTTATAATTAATAGTTTTTATCTATGAGGAGTATCTATAACGTGTCCGATTTTATATAAATAATATTTATAAAGATATATTATTTATTATGTAATTATTTATATAACATGAATATTTAATTTAACGTGTAATATATATATATATATATATATATATATATATATATATATATATATATAAATATATATCACTCCAAAATACAAAGCATAGTTTATGTTATAATTTTAATAATTTAATTGATTACTTCATAGTAAATAAATATTATTCTACAATTAAGAATACATCTTTGAAATAAATATATTAAATTAAATAAATGTATAATATTAATGTTCATTTTAATAGCGCTTAAATATAAATATATTAACTAATTCTTAATAATGAACTTTAGGAACAGCCTACGTTTTATCAAACGAGATCGTCCAAAAAATGTCGAAAATGAAATGTTCACTTAAAAACAATGATTGGGAAGATTTGCCTTGGGAGGATGTGTACGTCACTGGTCTGCTTGCAGGTATTGCCCTGGGATCAAGATTGATACACGCGTCGCGATTCTCTTCCAGTCGCCAACACTACACCCAGCCGGAAGATATTATAATTAAACTTTCCAACCGTGTACCGTCTTCGCTTGTGTTTAACGAAGATCCAAATTCAGTATTCACTATTAATTCGATTGAAGATCGAGGTAAACATAGCATTAATAGTGAATCTATAATTACACATAGCATTTGGAAATGTTTAAATGTTTTGAGTTTTCGAAGCGATTCCATGACTCTCTCATTATGGAATAGAACGTATACTTGTTAGCTAAAGATGCCGGTATAAACACAATACAATGCAATATATTCGGCGTTTAATAAAAGCTATAAATGAATTCAATGTGTGATATTTTATATAATGATTATTTATATTTTATTTAAGCTTTTAACACGGTGTGATTTCTTATATCCATAATGATTTCCTAGTGTGGAACATATTTGTACTTAAATTAAACAATAACTTATTATTATTATACATAATCATTTTATTAATCATTATTTAATCATTTGACCGAAATTAAAAATATATTATTTAATAAATTATTAATAAAAAAGTATTTCAATAAATACAAGTATTAATGTTTTTTATAAATATACATTGGGTTTATTAAATTTATATAACAATTGATTTAATATTAAAATATGTTATATAATTCGATTTAAAATAATGATTTAATATACATTTTTATTATTATATAATAAATGGTAACTAAAAAAATAATATAAGTCATTTTAGATATTTTGTTACAAAATAAAATTAATAATATATTTTATTTGACTTACATCATATTATATTTATAGATACATTTATAATAGTTACATCATCTAGATTAATGTGATATCTCTGAAAACAAATCTACAAATTCAAATCTACATTCTATTGAACTTATTCTAATATTTTCATAAATTTCATAAACTATTTGATTTAAAAAATATTATGTTATATAATATACATAATGTTATTATACATTTAGTTGTCAACAATTATACTAGAATATATAAACTATAGGAGTTATACTTATTTATATTTATGGTTATGATATATTATGTAACGTAAAATTATAATTTTAAAACATAAAGGGTTACTGTCCTGGTTTGGTATTATTACAGAAAAGTATTCTGCGAATCAAGATATTATATTTTACAAATTGTAATCTAAAATAATATATGCATAACAATAACAGGTTTTAAGTAAACAAATTAAAAAACCTCGTAGTAAATAACAATAACTCAGTTTAAAATAGTAAGTAAATATATATATATATATATATATATATATATATATATATATATATATATATATATATATATATATATATATATACACACACACACACACACACACACATATATATATATATATATATATATATATATATATATTATAGATATATATACAAATCTAAATAAATAATAGATAATATTTAAATTATTCATTTTGTAACATATTGAATAAAATATATTATTTGAAAATGTTTGAAATATAAAATAAATGATCCACAAACCCTAATTCTAAATTATTAAGTAAAATATAGAATAGGTGGCGCTATTTGTCATAAATGTTCTGCCATTAATCTGCCAAATACTGAATATTATATATTGAGAATATCAGAAACAATAGTCTATATTTATTAAGAATAATTATCATGCGCAATACTGATACGCATATTCATTTACTATAAAGTACAATAAGTATAATTAAACATACTGTTTAACAACATTCAATAATTACAATAATAGAATATTAGTATTTAATATAAATATTAGTTTATTATATATGATTTTTAATATCTAGGAATGCGATCAAAATGTATGTCTTCTACTAAATTAAATTAAAAATAAAGTTAATAATTATTTCGTGATAATCTCTCATTAAAGGTTCTTAAATTAATATTTAAAAAATTATTCAATTATCAATCAAGTCAAATAACAATAACTATTAATTTCTCTACGAGATAAGCATGCAGCATCAGCTACGGCCAGTTACAAGATTAGTTTTGTTGACGGTATTGCTATTGTTAATTGTGCCCATTGTGGTTGCAAATGACCACTACAATCAACTGGACACGGAACGAGATGCATATGTTCGCAACGCCGATATAGTGATTGGGGTCATCGACATGGTCTACTATATGGCGTTAGTGGGCGTGGTAATCATAGTAGGGGTGTCTACTGGGGCATCTATTGTGGTATTGTCGCGTTGTAGGTGTGATCCGTTCCGAGAGGTACTCGGATAGCGGTACAAAGTGGGAATAGTTGAGGTGTGAGATTATCAAATAGCTAAAGATTTAGAATCATATGTCTTAGAAGACAATATAGATAATAACATACTAATAGGTAAATCAATCGACGCATGGTACAATCGTTTCACGTAGTAATAACAGAAACCTTATGACACATTCTAAACTAAACCAGTTGCCGCCTCGTAGAATCGAAGACGGAGTACGATTTGATCTCATGAACAGCGCCAGATACTTCCAGTACCAATCAATCATTTTCTGGCGCATAAAGAAGATCAATGAAAACTCGGATTTGCTGCCAAATATTACTTTGGGATGGTCAGTTCTCGCTGACCACGGAGATGCCCAGGTTAATATATATGAGAGATTGGACGGGAGTATACCGGGTTAGAGTTTAGAGAGGAGATATCGAGAGATTACGATTTGATCACGACACGGGAGAGGATTTACGTATTGTGGTAAGATAAGATTAGTGTTTATTAAGGTCGAGTTGGTATTTATGAGAGGATTTTATTAGCAGCAGATATTATTCATTTTTTTTGGTTAAAGTAAACAAATATATAATCTATGTGAATCTGTATATCGTTTAAAGAGATTGCCTGAGTTTAATTTCTTGTCGGAATCAACCACAATCACAGTACTAAGGGCAATACCACTGTTGTGTGGTAACCCGATACCATTGTGTAATCTTCCCCCGGTGACCTTCCGACCCACTAACTCTTCTTCCGCTCGGCAGGTGGCGCTAGCGATGTGTATGCATTTTATTCGCAACCGTAATCAATGTTTAACTGAAGAAGGCTCTCCATATGACGTTGGTCAAGTCACTACTGTATTATTTACACAGTTTGATGTATAACATTAGATAAACCGTAAAGGTTACACTAATACGTGCGGTAAATTCTTTATATATAATACATTATATAATATTTGGTTAATATTAATTTTGTTCTAATGTAGCATAAGAAATATACACCTAATATACACTCCTCTAGGAATATATATATATATATATATGATTATTAATATTTAAAATTTATGTAATAGTTGTTTAAAATGTATTAGTTTGCATTAATTACAAATTATATAAAAAAAATTCGCAATACATACAATGTAATTTACTCAATTATATATAACTATTATATAACAAATATTGTTATTTATTGATCGTATCCTGTAACAAGATAATAATTAACTGTGAATAATCAAACTATCACGATAGTGACAATATAATCCCGTAGTATGACGTAACTGTAACGGAACACTTGGTGAGTCGGATTGCAATAACGGGCATTGATAATTATTATGTAATACGGTAAATGATTGCGTCATATGCAGGTGAGCGCTGTGATTTCCACGAGTTTCAGCTCATCGACTATTTTAGCCGCGAATCTTTTGAAAACCTACGAAATGCCAATGGTCAGCGTTTGGTCTACTTCCGAAGAGGTAAATTCCCACCAACTCTACTCCGGGCGTTGTTGGAAACAATTTAACTATATAACTACTACCATATCCATAACAACATTAGCATAAGCTATACTTTACTATATATATATGACCATCCCGAACTGCCAATTGTTCATCGATGTACATTTCTAATACGCCCTCGACACGCCCCCATCGCAGCTAAACAACAAGAAGAGGTTTTCATATCACGCTCGCAGCATACCATCAGATATGTTAAAGGCACGAGCAATCATCGATATACTTGTGAAATATAATTGGACATACGTAGCGCTTCTAGTGGACGAAGGAGCTTACGGCATGGACCTAGCTAAGGTGGCATTGGTTATTGAGTGTGCGAGTGAGTGAGTGAGAGAGTTAGTGAGTGAGTGAGTGAGTGAGTGAGTGAGTGAGTAAGTGAGTGAGTGAGTGAGTGAGTGAGTGAGTGAGTGAGTGTGTGAGTGAGTGAGAGAATGAGTAAGTGAGTATGTGAGTGAGTGTGTGAGTAAGTGAGTGAGTGAGTGAGTGAGTGAGTGAGTGAGTGTGTGAGTGAGTGTGAGTGAGTGAGTGAGTGAGTGAGTGAGTGTGCGAGTGAGTAATTGAGTGAGTGAGTGGGTGAGTGAGTGAGTGAGTGAGTGAGTGTGTGAGTGAGTCCTGTAACCGCGTGGTTTCAACACTTCATTCAGCTGCAGAAGTTTTCGGATAAAGATTAAGAGGAGCAATAATACTGCGTATAAGATAAACGGAAAAGGTGTGTTTTTAATTTGGATTTAAATATTGTTGGGCGGTGAGTCATCTTAAAGATGAAAGTAACTCGTTCCATTGAGAAGAAGACTAGCAATAATGAATGCACGAAGTGCAATCAATTCAAAGTATACGCATTTGGAGTTGGCAGCTTGATAAGATGATGAGATCTTTGAGCTCTATTGTGGTCACGACGAGCAAGTAGTGTATTAACATAGTCAGGTTTTTTTGTGGTGGATAGCATGATGGGTAAGGAGACATATTTTATATATAATACGGTATTTAATTTAGAGCCAATACAGTTTTTTTCTATAATGTATAATGCGTGTTCTGGAGAATCTGCTCAAATTGAAAATTATCGGTACTGCTTTATTTTTGAGACCTTGGAGTCCAAAAAATGCACAACTGGGTAGACCATATAAAGTAATGTTGCAGTCGACAAGTTTAGGAAGGACGAGTGCAATGGTGAGAGGTTTATCTACGTTGATTGCGAGGCTGGTTCTAATAATACGTATAATGTAAAGATTGTAGTTGAACGATTTAGAAATAGAGATGATGTAATTGTCAAAGGAAAGATGAGAGTCAATGCTAAGTCCTTAGGTTCTGATGGAGTTTGCGTAGTTAAGAGTATGATTTTCTAATGAAGGTTGATGCGAGAGCTATTTTTGTATACCAGTGATACATTTATTGATGGTTATTATATCGGTAGATGGTTCTGTAATGTTTAGATATATTTGTACGTCATCAGCATAATTATGATATTTAATATAGGGGTATTTATGACGTAATTGAAAAAGAGATAAGAGGTATGAGGTCACTATTGAAAAGTAAAGGAACTAGCGCGAACCCTTGACCAATTTGTCGAGGTTTTGATGTAGTATGGTTTATTATACATTGATATGATCTATCGGTAAGATAAGACCGACACAAATTGTATTATGTAACTGTAATGCCTATAGAAGGTACAGCACACAACTGTTTGAAGCATTATATTATAAGTTTAGTTTTTTTAATACGTTTAATCTTGTGATACTACCAGTATTAATGCATCCTCATTTGTAAATATTACGTGTTTAGCATGTTGTTATGATAGGTTATGCAATCATGAAGGGATTGGATCAAGAGCTCAATGGTTTGTAATGGTAGGGATTTGATGATGTTAAATGATTTAGAAGCAAATCAATTATCGAAGTTAATAAGGTTTGTGTTAATATCTTCATCAGGAAGTTATTGTTTAATTCTTTTGCCAAGAAGTTCAACAATGATTCTGAAAATTGTTTTGGAGTTTTTTCCTGCTGTCCTAAGTTGTTGTAGATTATAATTTTATTTCTCTATTTAGTGAGTGAGTGAGAGAGGTAGTGAGTGAGTGAGTGAATAAATGTGTACCTTATTGAGTGAGTGAGTATTTGTGTATATGTTTATTCACGAAAATCCAATTTTGACATTGTTCAAAAGTGAGTGTAATTATTATTAACAAAATATAACAAAATTAATATAGTAAATAATACGTTTTTCAAAATAAATAAATAATCGAACTAATGATTGAGGTAATATGTGTAAGGAAGTTGCGTGAGAGGGAAACGCATGTGAGGGAGGTATGCAATGCACATTGTGTATATGAGAACAATGTAAAGGGGATACTGTGTAGAGAAAATATGTCAGATATAAATGTAAGTGTAAGGGAGGTAAAGAGTAGTAGTAAGGTTGGAAAGAAGTAAGTAGTAAAATTGGGAAAGTAATATAGGCTGTAGAAATAAAGTAGTGGAGTATATGTAATTGAGTAATATATATAGTATTAGATACTAAGTAGAGTGTAAATCATTTTGATAATTCAGTAGCAGTAGGAATATTATAAGGGTGTGTCAGGTTATATCAGTCTATATCAAGTAAGTATTTGTGAAGTTTTCTGTGGGTGAGTGAATGAGTGAGTGAGAAAGTGAGTGAGGGAGTGAGTGAGTGAGTGAGTGAGTGAGTGAGTGAGTGAGTGAGTGAGTGAGTGAGTGAGTGAGTGAGTGAGTGAGTGAGTGAGTGAGTGAGTGAGTAACTGAGTGACTATTTAATGAGTCAGTCAGTCAGTCAGTCAGTCCTTCGTTCGGTCAGTTGGTGAGTGAGTGATTAGAGATGGTTTTTGCGAAACATATTTCCTTCTGTATTATTTCCATAAAGGAATAAATCCCTAAATAAAAATTATCTTTTATTTCTTGTTTGACATTACTATTGATTTTGTGGTCTTACCCATATAACGGTAACCTACAGGTGATAATCAAATATTCTGCGGAAAAGGGCATCTGCATTCCAGTACATATCATTACGAATAACCGGAAGTCGCTAAAAGACCCCTGGGCTATTGCAGACGTCATCGTAGATGACCAAAACATCAAAATCATCATTTGCGTCATCTTCGTTTGTGTATATTATTTATTGACATGCTTTTTATTGACCTATAATGCATTGGTTGAATCAGTTTATAGACATTTATTCATGTAGGATCATAACGAGAGTAAACAAGTTTTGTTTTAGTCGATACTTCCAAAATATAGAAATATAAAAATAATTGATTTCGTGTGTTGGCTTTCATAAAAAAAAATTTAAAACATAAATTAATTAAAATTAGAATAAAGTTATATTGTATTAACTTATATAAATTAACTTATAAATATATTAATTAACTCATCAGTATTTAAATTGACTCTAATTAATTAATTTTTAAATATCAAAATGATCTCGTTATACATTCATATTAATTATATTATAAAATTGTCCACAGTAAATGTGCACTACATATCAGAACTCTACTTACTACTCTAATAGACACTCTACTGATGACTGGTACTCATAACACTCTATTTTATCCACTACTATACCCACCGCTTGTTAATACAATATATTTTTATATCTAAGATATGTAGTTAGTTTATATATTATTTGATATAATATTATTTATTATTATATTTATTAAAGTGTATACATTAATATTAGTTATTTTAAAATAAATGGTGTTTATAAATTCTAATATCATTGGTAACAGAAAATGTTGGTAATTCGTTTTTTTATTGATAAAAAGTCCGCTAAAATGATAAAGTCAAAGTATTGGTGTACAACACTCTAAAACTCTATTAGTAGTGAGTAGAGTCGAATCGAGTAAGCAATTAGATAGAAGCAGTCTAATATAGTGGAGGAGTAGAGTAACGTTTAGTGCAACCTAATTCTAATTCCGTCATTGTAAATGAACTAGCACCGTACACACCATCATATATAAGTTAAACTCGACTATACTTCATCCCAAATGCCAACACTCTACACCTACACAAGCACCACCCACTTTACCAATAACTAGATACCATATCCATTCCAGCAACGAATTTACCACCAACAGGACGATACTGCATACGTAGTTTCAAAAGCAATACATCAACATACACGTCGCTCGCGTAACTTGATTTTCGTTTTCTCCGATACCATAACGGTAAATCATATATTGACCAACTCAGCTGTTTACATCACGGACTCATTCATAATCGGGGTTTCCTTCATAATATCTATGTTATCAATTACGATATCAATTTATTATCATGATTATGCATTATTAATCAGTACAATTATTACAATCAATTTAGTTTTAATGTATTTGTTGAATTTATGGATATATTTACATACCCAGATAACAGTTTTGTAAATAGAAGAATTTCTGTACTTGTTTTAAATATATCCATACGATAAAATAGTATTATCAAAATAATTGAAGCTTACTTTTGACTTGGATTGAACTAACTTTTCATATGATCTTGACCCCTAAAAGTAATATTTCACGCAGATGTACGGTAACTACGTAGATCAGGAGTTCTACGATGATTTTGAAATGACCACTGGTGGAAATACGGACAATAAATGGATATCCAAACTCTACGAACAGACTTTTAACTGCAGGTAATTTAGAGTGCGTGAGTGAGTGAGTGAGTGAGTGAGTGAGTGAGTGAGTGAGTGAGTGAGTGAGTGAGTGAGTGATGATGTGAGTGAGTGAGTATGTGAGTGAGTGAGTAGGTGAGTGAGTGAGTGAGTGAGTGAATAAGTGAGTGAGTGAGTGAGTGAGTGAGTGAGTGAGTGAGTGAGTGAGTAGGTGAGTGAGTGAGTGAGTGAGTAAGTGAGTGAGTGAGTGAGTGAGTGAGTGAGTGAGTGAGTGAGTGAGTGAGTGAGTGAGTGAGTGAATGAGTGAGTGAGTGAGCGAGTGAGTGAGATGGTTTTTGCGAGACATATTTCCTTCTGTATTATTTCCATGAAGGAATAAATCCTGTGTACACGCATATTTTTGTTAACATATGTAAGTGTGTATATATTTATGAATTTGTATATATAGTTTAATTGTAAAAGGCAAAATACACATCGTATACGCAATACTCTTTTTATTGTGAATTTACTAATTAAATTCAGATTAAAGTCACATTAAAGTCACATTCAAGTCTCATTAAAGTCACATTATAGTTATATTAAAATTACATTAAAGTCACATTAAAGTCACATTAAAGTCACATTAAAGTCACATTAAAGTCACATTAAAGTCACATTAAAGTCACATTAAAGTCACATTAAAGTCACATTAAAGTCACATTAAAGTCACATTAAAGTCACATTAAAGTCACATTAAAGTCACATTAAAGTCACATTAAAGTCACATTAAAGTCACATTAAAGTCACATTAAAGTCACATTAAAGTCACATTAAAGTCACATTAAAGTGATATTAAAGTCACATTCTATATATCAAATGATACTTAATCTTGACATTCAAACTTTTCTTTTTTTCGTTAGTTTATGTAAATTGATTTGAGTTCTGTAAGTTTTGTAAGTTTGTAAAAGTGTTTGTCAGTTTATAAAAGTTATTATTATTCTCTTAGATAACTTACAATTGTTATTAAACTTCTTGCTTTGCCCGACATTATATAAAAATACTCAATTACTTCAATTTCGTACTCCTATACCATCTTACGCAACAATCCTCCTTCTACTCCTCTTCTAATCAATTCCTTGCAATCAACCATTGTTCCTATCCGTAATCACCATCTTACTCTCCCTATGCTTATTCATACTCGTATTCCTCCTCTACCCCTTCACTACTACTTACTGTACTCCATGCACCTGTATCCTTACAATAGTTATACATTATTCCTTATTCTTCTCCCTACTCTTACCACTAAATAATCCCAAACCCCTTACCGCATAATCACTACAAATCTTCCTATTCCTTCTCCGAATACTGAAATACTTATTCAACCTTATCCTACTCATTTCCGTTATAATCCCTTCTCTCCCATGCTCATCGACTAATCCTCCCCTACCATGCACTCTTATCTCCTCTCATCTATTACATACTTACAATTCCTACTACGCCTTCCTCTACGTCTCCCTGATCAAACGTTGACCTTCCCTTTCCCATACTTACTTCTTCAATTAACGTTCCACTTTTCATAACTCTTCTACTCATCGTAATCCTCATACTTCACGTCTCATTATTCATCTACCGTTGTCTTCTACTTCAAGTTGGACAGACAATAGGTATACTCCTTGCGACAAAAACCTGCCAATTGGTGAGCTGCCTTCCTACTCACGATCCCACCTGGTCAGTATTAGCTCTAACCTTGGCGATGGCCTCACTATATAGACCACGCCAACATCGTGTAGATACGCTTAAACTATCATATTTGCATCATAATTAAGGGAAGAATGCGTGTAACGATAATAAAAAAAAGTATATTTTCTTTGTGATATTCAAAAAAATGAGCAAAAACAAATAATATTTAAACTATCAATTGTTATATTAAGTTACAAATTACTGCTACAGTATACATTATATATACTATATAGAGTATTATATATATATATTGTATATAATAACACAGCCTCTCTATAGGTATGACATGTGAATAATGCATTTCTAATATATCTACATTTAGGGATCCCTAATATCCGATTGCGTCGAGGCCTTGGCTTCTTCTTTTCATGTTCATTTCAGCAAAACTTGCCCAGAGGTTGACAAACTGTAGAATATTTGGAAAGGCGAAGTATATGTGCCATGTGTCATGTGTCAGGTGTCATGTGTCAGGTGTCATGTGTCAGGTGTCATGTGTCAGGTGTCATGTGTATGGCATGTATATCATTTGAAGTATGAAAGGGAAGAGAGACAGGGTATAGTAATAATGATGATGTTCCTCTTCCTCTCCTCCCCTTCCCTCCTTCTTCCTCTCCTCCTTTCCTTTTCCTCGTTATCCCTCCCCCTTTCATTTTCCTTACAAGGTATTCCAGGGAGGCTATTCATCTAGCTACATCCGGAAATGCGCGAGCACTAATAGCCTGGGTCTAATGAATCTGATAAAACGTGAAATGTCATCCCACCCTGGGCAGTACCTTATTAGCCAAGTACAGCGAGTCTCTGCCAATGGCACTTATACTTTAAAGGTAATACTTATAAAGTAGGTTACTTTACTCACATCGATATATTGTGTATTATTATTGATTAAGTTTTGGAAGAATATGAGTTTCTTTGTTTAGAGCTATCGACTAAAGAAAAATAACAAAATACATTTTAAATGGTGCCCGGATGACGAAATTAATCCAACATTAAGCTTATTTAAATGTCGTGTGTTATTTTATTTGAAAATAACTGTTACTAATACATATAATAAGACATATCATATTGTTAATGCTATATTATATATATATATATATATATATATATATATATATATACATATATATATATATATATATATGTATATATATATATATATATATATATATATAAATTAATATATAAATGTATATATTTGTATTTGTATTTTTTATAAATTTATGAATTTAAGTTTATCGATTCAATTTAGCATTATTAATTAACATTAGTATTAATAACACTAGTAACATTAATTAACACTAGTATTAATAATATTATTAAATATTTAGAATAAACATTAAATATATAATTGGTTAGGAAAAATACTTTGGAATCCAAGATTACATCAGATGAATAATATTAATATTACATATGTCTTGATTTGATTAAAAATGAAAATCATCATCCTAAATAAAAAGATATAGACGTGTCCAACCCTTTTTCAACGCTTGAGTCGTATGCATTTATTCACTTGAAAACAATGAAAATGTAACATAAAGACATATAATGCATTATAATGTTATACTTATAATGCATTATAATGTATACATATTCCTTTATTTCAAATATTCTTAATAATATAATATAAGTTTGAGAAAAATTATTAACAATTATTTTAAAACCTCTTTTACATATATATATATATATATATATATATATATATATATATATATTTATTTAAATATATTTATTGATATATAAGATAGAGCTTGGTTATATATTGGTTGTATAGCATATATATACATATAGTATATTTAGATAATAGATTGTTAAGATAGTTAGAGAATATATATCTAATATACATATATGAAATATATAAGATAGATAGATATTATATATATATATATATATATATATATGATGATAATATAATAGATAACATATTTAGATAATATATAGCTAAAATATTTAGAAAAGAGATAGCTAATTAGCTATCTTAAGATATGTAGATAAAATTTAAAATAATATATTTATATTTTATAAAGTCTTTGGTGAAAATAATAATTCTCATATCTATTAATAATATATCAAACACAATATGTGACTCAAGCAATAGCATTCATTAAGTCCGTAGGAAGGTGGTTGGATAACTTCAGTCTGATAATACAAGACGATGCGGTATCATGGACGGACTTGAAGTCTTATGGAGTGTCAGAGGTCAAGCTGACCGATACAAATGCCACCTTAATCGTGCCGAGGTCGAAATGCTCGTTCCCGTGCCTAGAAAAGCAGTACGCTCTGCAAATGCCACTGCATTGTTGCTGGGAGTGTAGGTAAACATTTACTTTATAGTTATATATATATTTACTAATACTTAGATGATAGATCTTTAGATCTATAGCCCACTGATTACTATAGTAGTTATACACATTATAACATGGGTATTTAATAGCTAAATTTGTAAAATATAGCTAAATATAGCTATACATATATATATATATGGAGTAAGATACCCTCCAATTCAATGTAAACACGACAAAGTTTTAGAAATCAAATTTATATTATCAAGGTTATTATTATTTATTCGAGTTGGCGATTATTTTTCGTAGAAACTCGGTTTCCATAGCAACATATATTAAGTTGAATGTGATAACGTCTGAGATAAACCTCCGTTATTATGGTAATATAGTGTGATACCTTCAGATCTGCTAAGTATATATTTACTATATACGTATCTGCCTAGTCTTACTAGTGAGATATTACTATGTTACATTACACGTACAATAATCTCGTACACCATTGCCATTGCATCTATCTATAGATAGATGTCATGTCATAGTTTACTACGATGTCGGAATATACAGTCTCATACATTAAAACTAACTACGCATGAAAAGTAAAGCTTCTTCGCGTGTACGCACACTTTCGCCCACACACTTCACGTATGCGTTCACTAATGCTCATACCTCACTTATACGCACACTGTTGCGTACACACTTCACCTACGCGCACACTATCGCGCACACTTAACTTAAACACACACCGACGCGCACCTTTCACTTGTATGCACACTGACGCACACACTTTACATATACACGCACTGTCGCGCACACGCTCATACACACACTAATACACACACCGACGCGCATCTTTCACTTGTACACACAATATCGCGCACCGTTCACTTATACGCACACCGACGCGCACCATTCACTTATACGCACATTATCGTGCGCATGGCATTTGTACACAGGTATTGCGCCGTCAATGAGATACTAATTAACAATCGCACCGGATGCGTGGCATGCGAATATTTATTCTGGCCGGACGAGTTGACAAACACTTACTGCCTGGCCATTCCGGCCACCTACTACCGATCCACCTCGACTACGACCTTACTAGTTTTCGCGTTCTCGATTCTCGGTCTACTCGCCAGTCTGGCCATACTGTTATTCTTTATCAACAATAGGAGAGGTAAGTAAATAAGCATATTAAATGTCGATATAGCGATTGAAATAACAGGAGATCAATTTAGTTATCTTCTATTTATTAAGAAAAAAAGTATCCCAAAAATCGAGTTTTTCTGATATTTTAGTAACTTATTTATATACTCAAGTAAGGCTAATTTGGAGTAGTATTGGACAAAGTATTAAGTTACTAAAGTTGTATCAGTGCAAAGTTCATATGTATGTATGATATAACAATTATGTTATTAATAAATATACGGTATATTTCGTATGTAATATTATAAATACATAAAAACATTGTTTTTTAAATATCAAATAGACCGTTAATAATTATTTAATGATTTTTTACTATTTCATTTAATTATGAAAATTGAGTTTCATTAAAATAAATTTTGATTTCTTAGTAATTTTGTAATAATAATAAAATCTGTTATAGTTGGTGCCTAGTTCAACTATTACCCGGTTATATAAAACTAGTCTTAAATCCTGTTTAATATAACTGCCTAATATAAAAAATAATATTTTATTATATTGGACCCTAAGAAAATAACGGTTGGAATGATAAAAGACTACGACAAACTCGTACTTGATATCAAATATTTAGGTATTACTACAGAGGTTTTATTACATAAACCAACACCAAACTAAACTAATAAATATTTACAATATTAATATAAAGTTATATAATAGTAAAGTATAATCATCAAACATTTGGAATTGTTTAATTTGACTTAATAACTAATATTAGCTTAAATAAAATATAATTATAATATGCCTACTCTTATATTTAATAAAATAATAAAGTATACACATTTGTATATTCTTTTGAAAAGATTAACACAATTAAAGTTGTTAAAAGAATTTGTTGCTGAAATAATTAATTCATATTTATAAGTAAATTCAATAAATCTAATGTATATGTTATAAAGGCAAGTATTACGAAACCCCTAACATTATGACAATATAATAACGACAACTAGATAAGCGATATTACGAAAATAGACGATACGATAAACGTATAAGTAATGTAATCCTTTAACTCAGGTGTTGGTAAACGAATGTATTAACAGTGGTTTTATGCTAGAGATAGTATAGAGTTGTGATTATATATATATATATATATATATATATATATATATATATATATACATATTGTGAATGTAAGATAACGTTGTACTGTATATATATATCTTATATATAAAATAATACTAATCTTTCATAAATAAAATTGTTGATAGTTATAATTATGGTAAATTATAATTTACCATAATATTCAAATATAAATTGTATTATTATGATAATAATATGGATACAAATATTTGTAATTCGAATTTATATACATCGGTATTGATATTTTTAAATAAAATAATATTAAGAGTATAGTTGACACGTATAATGTACGTCGTACAATGTACGTCGTACAATGTACGTCGTACAATGTACGTCGTACAATGTACGTCGTACACTGTACATCGTACCTTAAAGTATATTAATGAATTTATATTATATATTTTAGTAAGGATAATAAAGGCAACTGGTTTCAAAATCTCACTAATGAGTCAACTTGGCGTTGCATTTGAATACATAAGCGCGATAATATTAATTTTGCCTCCTTCGATGGCTTCCTGTTACATGGGCTACATATTCATGAACCTCGGCTTCTGTATTATCTTTGCATCGTTACTTATGGTTTGTTACACCGTAAACGTCATCAATGTATTTATTTTGTTATCTATTACTAACTTTCTTTCTTCTTTTATTCTATCCAACATTATTAATTAATATATAAATATATAAGTATATTATATATGAATAATTCAATAATTACATATTTCATTATTCTTCGTGTCATCTAGAAAACTAACAGAATATATAGAATATTCAAAAATGCAGAAAGTTCCGCATTCATTCCAAAGTTTACTAAAGATAAACACGTATTGATAATAATTAATATACTAGTCTTTATTCAGGTATTTACTATATGGTATTACTTTGTAATATTAATAATATATTAGAATAAAATAATATAGTATTTTTATATTTAAATTTAAATATATTTATTTTATTATATTATTAAGATTATTATATTATATAGACTGATAATTAAAAAATATAATAAATAATTCAATACAATATATTAGTATAGTTTTATGGATACTTTAAGACAACTGTATGACAACTGTATGACATTTAGTATATATTATTTACCTATCCGGTAGGTTTTATTCATCTATATCTCAAATCTACTATATCCGCCAACGCTGGAGATGAAAATGAAAAGTCCGACTGAGTATTTCGTGGAATTGGCATGTTATACGTCGACAATTTGTTTTATGCTTCCGATATCCTACAACACCGTTATGTTACTCGTATGTTGGTTAGAAATCGGCCTATGTGGGCTTAATATAAGTAATATATAAAGTACTAATATATTAGTATAATTATATTTACTATTATGTTGGTTTTTAAACATATTACTTCAAAGCAACATTCGTATTTATGTACAATTATAATGTAAAATTGCAATATGTATTAATACCTACTAATATACACTTAATATAATAATTAGTGTATAATATATCTCTTAATGACTGAATATACTAATTAATTAATTTGATATAAAATGCCGTTGATGTGTGTACTTTGATTCCTAGTGCATATGCTATCAAGATTAGAAAGCTTCCCGATAACTTCAACGAATCGAAACTTATTTTTCTGCACGTCGTCTCTACTGTATTCCTATCGTTTGTTAATATATATATATATATATATATATACATATATTTATATGATTTTTTATCCTATAAATAGTAAATGAAAAAAAAAATAATTACAGAATAGCTTTCATTCCAACTTATATAAATTCGGAAAGAGAGAAACAAAAAATATCACTTCTTTGTATGTTGATGTTGATTAGTGGATATTTAAGCAATATATGTCTACATATACCAAAGGTAATTATTAAACTAACAAATGAACAAATATGTTATTTATAATATTAGCTGGATTCATCAATTCACAACAATTTCAATATTTGACATACAAATAAGAACCGACATTTTCTTCAGATATATGCGATAGTCTATACCGACGAACTGGGCCATGATCCAAGTGCCTCGATTGGAATAACAATCAAATCAACTCTGAAAACTATGAACAACAGATCGACTACTGAAACCTCGTTGCAGCAATCGAACTAACGAGTTATTCACAATGCACATTGTCCTTGAATGCAACTCACATTTCCCTCCAAATCGACGTCGTTTCACTTATTTCTTTATATACATATCTCGGTGTTGTGAATAACTAAGATATAGTTCGTCAAAGTAGACACTCCCTTGTTCCTCGTCGTATGTAATATATTTCTTTTAAATCAGTAGGAACTATATCATATTATTATAAACCACTTGTGGATATACATTGTAAATCTATAATGCGTAAAACAGTTATGTAATTATTTGTATATTTTTAACAGCACCTATGATATTGAGTATTCCAGAATTATATTAAATATTGTACGTAATATATGACACCTATTAATGACAGAAAATGTTATATACATGCCAAATATTCTTTATTTAAATGTTTGTATATAATGAAGAAGTGAACACCTTTCAGTGAATGTATAAAAAAAATATTTAAATAAATAAAAGCGAATTTATTTATAAGTATTTTATTATAAATTATATTATCTCTTTACGAGCGGCTTAGATTTACTAAATATGTTTATTTACTCTAGCGCATGGTCAACTATTTTGATGGTATAATATAAGCAAGATAAGTGTAATCAAGATAGTTATTGTCAATTTACAATGGAAATATATTATAAATATAAATCAAGATATAAATGTTATTGAGTAGCCTCAAATAATTAGTGGAACAGGTATAGCGTACATCCAAACACCACAAATACAACATCAAATACTACACGAATAACAACTTACAAAACAGTATAATCATAATTCTCATATATTCGATTATAATAAAGTATACAATATTAATGATACAATATTATTGTACACCATAAACAAAACCCTAAATCAAACCCTAAACCAAACCTTAAACCAAACCCTAAACCAAACCCTAAACCAAACCCTAAACCAAACCCTAAACCAAACCCTAAACCAAACCCTAAACCAAACCCTAAACCAAACCCTAAACCAAACCATAAACCAAACCCTAAACCAAACCCTAAACCAAACCCTAAACCAAACCCTAAACCAAACCCTAAACCAAACCCTAAACCAAACCCTAAACCAAACCCTAAACCAAACCCTAAACCAAACCCTAAACCAAACCCTAAACCAAACCCTAAACCAAACCCTAAACCAAACCCTAAACCAAACCCTAAACCAAACCCTAAACCAAACCCTAAACCAAACCCTAACCCAAACCCTAAACCAAACCCTAAACCAAACCCTAAACCAAACCCTAAACCAAACCCTAAACCAAACCCTAAACCAAACCCTAAACCAAACCCTAAACCAAACCCTAAACCAAACCCTAAACCAAACCCTAAACCAAACCCTAAACCAAACCCTAAACCAGACCCTAAACCAAACCCTAAACCAAACCCTAAACCAAACCCTAAACCAAACCCTAAACCAAACCCTAAACCAAACCCTAAACCAAACCCTAAACCAAACCCTAAACCAAACCCTAAACCAAACCCTAAACCAAACCCTAAACCAAACCCTAAACCAAACCCTAAACCAAACCCTAAACCAAACCCTAAACCAAACCCTAAACCAAACCCTAAACCAAACCCTAAACCAAACCCTAAACCAAACCCTAAACCAAACCCTAAACCAAACCCTAAACCAAACCCTAAACCAAACCCTAAACCAAACCCTAAACCAAACCCTAAACCAAACCCTAAACCAAACCCTAAACCAAACCCTAAACCAAACCCTAAACCAAACCCTAAACCAAACCCTAAACCAAACCCTAAACCAAACCCTAAACCAAACCCTAAACCAAACCCTAAACCAAACCCTAAACCAAACCCTAAACCAAACCCTAAACCAAACCCTAAACCAAACCCTAAACCAAACCCTAAACCAAACCCTAAACCAAACCCTAAACCAAACCCTAAACCAAACCCTAAACCAAACCCTAAACCAAACCCTAAACCAAACCCTAAACCAAACCCTAAACCAAACCCTAAACCAAACCCTAAACCAAACCCTAAACCAAACCCTAAACCAAACCCTAAACCAAACCCTAAACCAAACCCTAAACCAAACCCTAAACCAAACCCTAAACCAAACCCTAAACCAAACCCTAAACCAAACCCTAAACCAAACCCTAAACCAAACCCTAAACCAAACCCTAAACCAAACCCTAAACCAAACCCTAAACCAAACCCTAAACCAAACCCTAAACCAAACCCTAAACCAAACCCTAAACCAAACCCTAAACCAAACCCTAAACCAAACCCTAAACCAAACCCTAAACCAAACCCTAAACCAAACCCTAAACCAAACCCTAAACCAAACCCTAAACCAAACCCTAAACCAAACCCTAAACCAAACCCTAAACCAAACCCTAAACCAAACCCTAAACCAAACCCTAAACCAAACCCTAAACCAAACCCTAAACCAAACCCTAAACCAAACCCTAAACCAAACCCTAAACCAAACCCTAAACCAAACCCTAAACCAAACCCTAAACCAAACCCTAAACCAAACCCTAAACCAAACCCTAAACCAAACCCTAAACCAAACCCTAAACCAAACCCTAAACCAAACCCTAAACCAAACCCTAAACCAAACCCTAAACCAAACCCTAAACCAAACCCTAAACCAAACCCTAAACCAAACCCTAAACCAAACCCTAAACCAAACCCTAAACCAAACCCTAAACCAAACCCTAAACCAAACCCTAAACCAAACCCTAAACCAAACCCTAAACCAAACCCTAAACCAAACCCTAAACCAAACCCTAAACCAAACCCTAAACCAAACCCTAAACCAAACCCTAAACCAAACCCTAAACCAAACCCTCAACCAACCCCTAAACCAAACCCTAAACCAAACCCTAAACCAAACCCTAAACCAAACCCTAAACCAAACCCTAAACCAAACCCTAAACCAAACCCTAAACCAAACCCTAAACCAAACCCTAAACCAAACCCTAAACCAAACCCTAAACCAAACCCTAAACCAAACCCTAAACCAAACCCTAAACCAAACCCTAAACCAAACCCTAAACCAAACCCTAAACCAAACCCTAAACCAAACCCTAAACCAAACCCTAAACCAAACCCTAAACCAAACCCTAAACCAAACCCTAAACCAAACCCTAAACCAAACCCTAAACCAAACCCTAAACCAAACCCTAAACCAAACCCTAAACCAAACCCTAAACCAAACCCTAAACCAAACCCTAAACCAAACCCTAAACCAAACCCTAAACCAAACCCTAAACCAAACCCTAAACCAAACCCTAAACCAAACCCTAAACCAAACCCTAAACCAAACCCTAAACCAAACCCTAAACCAAACCCTAAACCAAACCCTAAACCAAACCCTAAACCAAACCCTAAACCAAACCCTAAACCAAACCCTAAACCAAACTCTAAACCAAACCCTAAAACAAACCCTAAACCAAACCCTAAACCAAACCCTAAACCAAACTCTAAACTAAACCCTAAACCAAATCATAAACCAAACCATAAACCAAATCCTAAATAAAACCCTAAACCAAACCCTAAACCAAACCCTAAACCAAACCCTAAACCAAACCCTAAACCAAACCCTAAACCAAACCCTAAACCAAACCCTAAACCAAACCCTAAACCAAACCCTAAACCAAACCCTAAACCAAACCCTAAACCAAACCCTAAACCAAACCCTAAACCAAACCCTAAACCAAACCCTAAACCAAACCCTAAACCAAACCCTGAACCAAACCATAAACCAAATCCTAAACCAAACCCTAAAATACTTTCCAGACCAAAAAAAATCCATAAATTACCCTCAAAATCATAAATCTAATCCAAAACAAAACAAACCTATACATACTTCCACAGTTAGCATTATATTATATTATTAGAGTTAACAATATATATATATATATATATATATATATATATATATATATTTATTGGTAATTCTATAGATATCATTAATATTTTAAATGATCTGCATATTTATATGTAGGCTATTTATAACTGCATTTACGGGTAGTATCTTGGTCCAGACGATATCCGGTAAATAATTAAATATTTCATGGAATTTTTAATATATCTAAGGTAATAAGTTACATATTGTTTTACTTAAGCATTATACTTAATGGGGATATAATTATTAGGGATAACATATTGATTTGTCCAAATCTATGTTTACAAATCAATGTATTATGTTGTAATGTTATTTTGTTCAAACTCATGTATATTTGTTTATGTAAATATTAATACCAAAGTATGGTATATATGTAAACTATTAATGTTCTCATGCATTGTTAATTGAAGTATGCTTTGTGGTTAATATTATAGAATATTATCTTGTAAAATAAAAAAGATATTGATATGGTACGTATTGATAATTTTATTAACTTAAAGGTATATTCGAGATCACATATAAATTAATTACAAAATAATTAAATTTCGTTATCAATGTAGGTTTCCGCATATGGTGTATTTTTCATCTCTCTTATATACCTCTCATTGAAATCCTTTCTCTGTGCAATTGAAAACTTTGCTTTCCAGTCTGCGGCTTTATCGAATTTCAATTTTTTCAGTAGAGTTACCTATGATCATAATTGATTGTTTTACTATTTTAATATAGATATGTTATAAGTTAAACAAATACATATAAAATATTAATATAATTATATATAAATGAATGATTAAATAGAATATCGTATATAAATAATAAGGTATACAACTAATTATACATATATAAATGATTATATAAAATAGTATAGGTAAATAATTAATTAAACATAATTAGTATGTCAAATATTAAAACTATGATTTACAAACTAATACAATGTATAATATTCATTGTTTACATATGTGTAATTGTAAATATAAATAGGCATAATAAGATATTATATACATAATCTCTTTGTATATGCATTCACATTATCAAACAATCACACACATATACACACCCACACGTACGCACACATATATATATATATATATATATATATATATATATATATATATATGTATAAGTTTGTATATATTAATTAACTTCTTGTTGGTTGGTAATTAAATTTCCAGTAAAATCTTCAATTCTCCTCAAAACTTGTAGTTTATTATCTTGAGCATCTTCGTACTTCAATACAATTATATTCGGGTTATCTAGTTCCTAATGAAAATGTTACTATATTTAAAGATGTATTATTTATTTGTGTTATATATTTTATATTATAACTTCAAAATTAATAGATGGTAATTCATAACTTATAACTTATAATCAATTAATAAGATAGTATATATTTTAACTCCATTCGATACCAATTATAAATTTATTTTATTTTAACAAGATTTGATGAATTCATGAATTCATGTATCATATTCTATATAATAACTATTATGTTGCTGTACTTTACCGCATACTTACACACAAACACATCGTGGATAGAAATATATATTGCATATACTCAAATAATTTATATATATCTATAGAGTAAGTATACTTAATATTACTGAACCGGAAGGAAACTTTTCGTAGTATTAAACCAATCTCCTTCCATTAGTTTCTTCTCTTGGAACATGTTGTAAAATGTATCCCAGTCATAGATAGGCCACTCTTTCATACGAGAGCGAATTATAAAGTTAAATATCACTATTTGTATGACTATAATTGAATATACCAATTACTACTAATAACATGATTATATATTTATATTTTAATTTGATGTTGTTTAGTCTTATTTTATGATTTCTTCTGACAAGAAGTTAAAATCTACTTCTTAATGGGTACATACTATGCATTGGAGCCGACATATTCCAGAAAGTATGAAATTTCGCTAACGCGCATCTCGGATCCATCAACCAAACAATAATTTTCACATTGCCTTCAGCTAAATGCCGATCCAAATGTTGTCGAGGAAGATGTGTTTTCAACAACTTTGGTTTCGAACTATCTAATTCTAAAAGGATAAAGGTATTTACAATCGTATGCAATGAATGATACAATGCATAATATATATAAGATATATACAATCTTCCATTTAAGTGATTTACACTAAATTACTAAATTATTAAATTACCGGTACATATTTACTTACGTTCAATTGTGAATTTAATATAATGATAATTAAATCCAATATATAAGAAAAATAGAATAATTAATAAAATCAGTGAAATCTAACTATCTATCAAATCCCAGGGTTGTTCTCCAAAATGTTCGTGTTCTAACATAGGTACCCTATAACCGAGAGCTTTCGGTGTTACAACTTGTTTTTCGATATCTTCTGTATGATTCAAATGCCAAAGAATTTCTTGTAACCAGAAAATTCCTGACATTTGGTATAAATAAGTGAAAAGTAACACTAAAATAATACACACAATTATTAATATAATATACTAAAATTAACAGGATAGTCTAGAGTATAAATAATTATAATTATATTTAAAATTAAAACTATAGTGTTACATGTTTATGAATCAAGTATAATATTTGTGTATTTTTTAATAGCATATTCTTTCGTATGATATATATATATATATATATATATATATATATATAAATATGTATGTGTGTGCGTGTGTGTATGTGTGTGTGTGTGTATGTGTGCGTGCGTATCTAATAGCTATTAAATTATATAATATATGCCAAGACGAATAACATAATTAACAATTTAAATAAATATATGATAGGAATAATAAGTATTTTAGTTTAATATTCCACGAGATTATTCTATTTATTTATAATTATAAAATATCAATAACAGTTTGAATAAAACGATACCGGTACCTTGTTGTGGGTAACTGACTACCATTACATCATTCTTAGTGAAACTGAATTCGTTGCAACACCATTGCATAATACTTGGGTTGGAGTCGGGCATGCAAAGAAAATCTTCGGCGTGGAAATGAGCTCCTGGTATATTCTCCATGGTCAAATGATCAGACAATGTGTTTAGAGCAATCAATTAAACTAGTATCAATTGTATAACGTTAATGTATTGTCTATTTTGCGTATACCGTTTCTCTAATAAAATACTGTATGTTGAAAGTATGTATAAAATGATATTTCAATATGAGTTTTATTTATAGGGAAATTAAATGCGAAATAAGGGTATTATTGCATTAGATGTGGGCAATGCGGGACTGTTATAACATGCCACTCATTGTCTTGAGATTAGTTTATTTTATATTCTACGCTAAGAGTTGACATATGATTATACGAATGTATGTATATATATATTATATATATTTTATATATATAAATATATATATATATATTGTATTAATGCACATTAACACTATATTAAACAATAATTAAATTCCTTTTAAAAATCCTAGTTAATAAATTAAATATTTATCAAAGTTTATTAATTAATACTTAATATTTATACATATTTTTCAAATTGCAAAATATTATAAGTTTCTTCTGAAAACATGTATTTAATTTAGATTACTATTACAAATATCTTATTTATTAACCGTAACTTTAATAAAAAAAGAACTTTACAATTATATTTTCTTTCTTAAGAGTAACTCATATATTTGTCTAAGAATAGGATCATAAAATTCTCTCTCTTTCACATTTCTACCTAAAATAAATGTGTATATGTATGTTAAATAATAAGTATTGCTACAATAATTTGTAATATTGTAGAATTAATATATATAAAAGATCCAAGTTAATCATATGAAACATTATCCAGAACTTATCCATAAGGTGTAATAGGGTTAGTTAGATTATAGTATTATTTCTCATCAGTGATTAATAATAAGTTCTCATCATTGAATTAACATTTTAGTAATCATATTCTTTGGTAACGTTTAAATATATCAATTTTAAAAACAATGCAAAATAATTATGCGAATATATTTTATGGTTTAGATCCGATGCGAATATATTTTAGGGTTTAGATAACAAAAATTATTCGATGCAATAAAATGATAATAATATATATTTGTTTGTGTTGAAACTAATAATAATAATTATAAAGGGAGTTCACCGTCAAAAAGGAGTACTTTAATACGATGTTTATATGTGTTTTACAAGCTAGTGTCAAAAGTAATAAAACTGTTATCAATTCATAAAATATTTAGGAAAACTATATAGTTAAATTATATATATATTATATATCATTCGCAAATCTAAAAGTTTAAATGATTTAATTACATACTATTTTATAGATTCATATTTATAATATGAAATTGCTAGATAATCGTGATACGACATAATCATTGCATAATGCATTTAATATAGAACACGATCATGTTCGCGAGTTCCCTGATATTAGTTCCCACTCGCGAGTTCCCTAATATTTCTGGTAATTTACCCATGAACCATGCGGATATATTTGGGGAATTCACTACTTTTTATATGTAGTCAATATAAAATACCAGAATCAAAAAGTAATATTATTGACAACCAGATTAGTACTATTTTAGATAATGTTATTTATTTGCTTTACAAACATTTAGAATTGCAGGTTAGAAGAACTTTGTTTAGACGCGACTTTCGACTATGTGTGTACTTAGATAGTTAAGTACTACAAATACCAAGAAACCACATTAATTCAGAGTTCAGAATTAGAGTGATTCTACACTACGTGACTAGTGACTGTAACTCTGTGTTACGAAATCGAGATACAGGTTTTCTTTAAAATAGGCAACATATACTCTGAACTATACAACACAATATCGAACTATCAATTAATATATGCTTACATGTATTAGAAATATCTTGAAGAAAAGCTAAAGCTAGTTATTAAATAAGCAATTATATATATATTCATATTAATATAAGTTATAGCTCAAACTAATTCAAGTTCTGCTTTTTTGGAACCTATACGGAAACTGTGATATAGATTTGCATATAATTTACTATCATTAGGTAGAAACTGTATCTTGATGCTATCGAACACTGGTCGTATCATGGAATTCAGAATAATACATACTGCGAACTGGACGGTCAACCAGTTTTACATATAGTATGACCCTACTACATACGCTAGCCAAGTCGAAGATATATACTACTTATAATAATTAAATTTATATAATTAATCAATTATTAATTATTTAAAAAAAGTATAATTTTATCTAATAAAATAACTGTACAATTGGTTTATAATTAGATTAATATTTTTTTATTCGTAATAAATAATAGTCAGAAATACTTAAATTTATTCTTCAATGAAATAATATTTACCTAGGATAAATAATATTATATAAGTTAAATTTATTTTATTATAATGCGTGTTCAATTTGTTTTGGAAATTAATGCATAAATCAAGTCCAATTAGTTTTTTTTTACTTTTTAGTCATGTTTACTTCGGAAACGTAATTATTTAATGTAAACAAATTGTATTAAAGTATACATACATTTTTTGTTTGTGAATTGAACATATTATATGTCATCGTTAAAATTAAACTGCTGTTTTTCGCAGGAATTGAATTCCGATTCTCCTTACAATTCGAAGTATGCTTTATGCAAGATGAAACTAGATCCTGTTATATATTTGATAAATTACATAATTTATTACATAATGTTTTAAATTAAATACATAATTACATAATGTTTATTAATATGAATTTAATTTAATGTACCATATTTGTTAATAATATTTATATGTGTACATTTTTATAATAAAATTAGTTCATATGATACATTTTAATATACCTCTTCAATAACACATGCATTGCAATCAGAACGGCCTTGGCAAACAAACTTCCATGGAAGAACATTATTTGTCAAATATTTCTATCTTATTTCTTGGTCAGTGACAAGATTATCCATATATTTATTATAATTTGTCAAGTCCTCGGCAGGCTTAAGTTTCATTTAACAGTTTAATAATTAATAGTTTCAAAATAATGTATATTTAATAACAAAGATAAAACATCTTCTAATATTAATCTCTTGTTAATTTATTATATTATATTAAATTATCTTATATAAAACTTATTAATAGTATAATATAAACTACACTTTAATCACTCATCCGTGACAATTTTGTATTTCGATTCATTATTGTAATTTCTTTATACAAGAAATAGGTTATATGTTATTGATATATAAATATATATATATATATATATATATACTCTAATTAACGGAATTCATTAGTAATAGTAAAATTAATACTACAAAAAAATGATCTTCGCAGCAATACATTCTTAATTTTGAAATCTTTTTCAATTTATTTTCTTCTCTATGCACTCGTTTATACCTTTTAAAACGTATATTTGTATCCAACGGAACATTAAAAGATATATATTAGTGTTATTCATTGTCGTATTGTTACACTTAGAAAATAAACAATACTCATAAAAATATTTAGTGCTCATGATGTTTGTAAAAATTAAATTAATGATTACAAATAATAATATTTATATGTAAATTCGTATTGTTAATTTATTAACATACGTAACTTTTAAACGAAATCACGTGATCGAAACTGATCACAATAAAGTAGTCTTTTTTAAAAGCTATTTTTATTAACTTAGCAATTTTTCAAAATAGTTCATTAGTACTTTATTATACAGTATATTTAGTTTATCAATTAATATTTTTGAGATAATATTTATTAGAATTCTCACAAATTATGATTATTTAAAATCGATATAGATATTTATATAAATAATTAAGAGTAATATTAAATAGGATATATAAATATACAGTTGTGATGATAATATTTATTAGAATTTAGATAATATTTATTAGAATTCTCACAAATTATGATTATTTAAAATCGATATAGATATTTATATAAATAGTTAAGGGTAATATTAAATTTGATTTATAAATATACAGTTGCGATGATTCTTGAATTACATTTTAATGTTCGATAGTAAAATTAATGTTTCAAAATATAATATACTTAATATTAATATAGACTATCTATTTTGAATCTAGCGGGAATATTCTATGGAGTCATAGAAACATATATGTTGGAGTCTTTGGAAAATAGAAATCTAAGGTTCGAGTAGCATATAACCAATGATTAAGGTATTCTTCATATAGCCTATGAGCGGGAATCATAATATAAACAACCAATCAGTAATCGGATTTAGATTTTGAATATATCTATTAATATTTTAACATATTTTTTGTAATAATAAATATGACTAATACTGATACAGTTATTCAATGTGTAGTTATATTAAAAGAAACTTTATTAAATGATGAATTTGATGAAGGTTTCATATTAATAATATTTAGTTTAAATTTAAACATTTTAAGATTAGTTTACAGCTAGCAAAATTTAATTGAAAGCATTGAATTTAGTAGTTTTGAAATCAAATTGCCTGTGTTTATTGGTATGTGCAGTTTAGCTAGTTATTAATCAATTGTTTATTGCTAACAGTTAATTAAAAAATGCTTTCACATCGATTCATCAAATAAATACAATTAGAGATCTAATACCATAATCAAGTGGTATATTTTTCGGCATGGAATCATATATATTTTATATCGTAGGATATACTGATTATAATCTTATGGGATTATAATTGATAGTAATGTGATACCCATGTTATATATATATGGATTATATTCACAATTATTAAACTAATGAAAAAGCCCAACACTTAATATATGCAATGCAATTTACATATACAATAATACTATGATAATATATATTAAATTAAAATATATACACAAACTACTATTGACCCATAAATAATATGAAACCACTTCCATAATAATAAATACATATATAATTGTGAGATAATATGTTATGCGCCATTTTAAATATTACATTAATAATAAATATTTCAAAAACAAACATAATTTTCAGTTAAATATTATTGAAATTATTGTAAACCTTCAAAATCATTTTGAAGTTATGCTTTAATATTTATTTATTAAAAACTGTCTATTTTATATACGTTATCGATGTATTACGGTTTTATAAAATAATATATAAATTTATTATTTATATATAATATATTAATTCTAAATATTTAATTTGTAGTTTGCAATATGTAATATTAACTATATAATATTGAGATATATTATTAATCTAATTACAAAATATATATTAAACATATAATCGATATAGATAATATATGTAAATCTGATTATCATAAATACTCATATCATAAATTAGTAATTATTTAAATTCATTGCATATTATATCAGTACATTTATCATGTGAATTTAATATCATACCTATATTGTTGAGATTTTGTCATTTCAATTAACCGTCGAGCAGGATATCTGGAGCAGGCGAGTATCACCGGTTTCAACGATCTCAATGGTATTTCTGAGAGTATTCTAGAACATATTGTCGACAACGCCAATTTGGAAGTGTTTGCCGAGATGTTGATTTCATTGCAATCCATCGTTATTTCACAGGAAGAGAAATCCGGTTTTTAGCAGCTTTTACAATTAAAATAATTTTTAAAATATTTTACTCGTAATTAATATACAACTGAATTAGAGAATTTATCTAATTTATAAATAACTAATTAGTTTAAAATATGTATTAAGGGATTCTTTTATGATTTAAAAATTTTAAATTAAGTTTAATTATCATTCATTCTCTCTAGAATATGTATCATATTATAGAATGCTTAATTATATTAATTAAACAATATAGAAAATCTATTCTAATTATATAATGATATATATAAATATTAAGTTATGTAATATATGTTATTAAATACATGTTTTAGATTTCTGGGTTCGGGTCAACGATACAGGCATTAAGGAATCAATTTCAATTCTTGGCATAATCATTCACTTGGGATCAAAGGTTTCCTCGAGGCATTCGCACTTAACGTTTAAACATTTAGCATTGTGTGTTATATAACGCGTGTAACGCTGTGATCACATGACCATATCGACCATAACTACAGTCTTCGTTGGTCTTCGATTAAGCGAGTAGCTCGAGTGTCTTTACGAGGCGAATTCGCGTCGGAACAACAATTTCTGCGCCCTTTATACTTTCGCAGATCGGTGTTAACGCCGATTCGCATTTGCCTTCTAGAATTGCTGTTTCAAGATGAGGTACGTCGGACTGTTGGCCTGCGAAATCTACGTGCAACTGCTGCGAATACCGGGCAGTTCCGCTTACTACTTCATCATGCACGAGAGACTCTACGCTAACGTCTCCGACTACATCAACGAACTGCTCGAATTGAAAGGTACCCGCGTGGGACTCCGGATGCGGGGTGTGGTGGGGCATTGAAAGCATGATGGGATGGGGAACCTGAAGCGGGGTGGGATGGGGCATCGGATGCGGGGTGGGATGGGGCACCGGGAGCGGGGTGGGATGGGGCACAGGGAGCGAGGTGGGATGGGGAACCGGAAGCGGGGTGAGATGGGGAAGCAGGGAGGGATGGGGTGGGGCATTAGAAGCGGGGTGTGATGTGGCACCGTAAGTGGGTGTTATGGGGCACTGAAAGCGGTCTGGGACGGGGCATCGGAAGCGGGGTTGGATGGGGCATCGGAAGTGGGGTTGGATGGGGAACCGACAGTAGGATGGGATGTGGAATCGGAAGTGGGGTAGGATGAACTGGAATGAGAGTAGTTTCAATGGGTCGGTGGGAAGGATATATAAGTAAAGAGGAAGAATATTTATTGCAGATTAATGGACATAAGTGGGGCCTTATGGTGCTATATGGATGGAGAGTGGGGTTATGGGAGATCTGCCATTATGGGTATTAGTTAGGTTATATGGTAATGGATATGAAGTAAGTATATGTGTGTGTATGATGTATGTGTTTGTATGGTGCTGTGTGTGTATGCGTTTGTGTTTGTATGGCTGTGTGTGTGTGTGTGTGTGTGTGTGTGTGTTTGTATAGCTGTATGTATATGATGTAATTGGTTGTATGGTTGTATGGCTATGTATGTGTGTGTGTTTATGTGTGTGTGTGTGTGTGTTCTTGTGTTTGTTTGTACAACTGTGCATACTTATAAGAAATCATATTTTTGTGTTAAAATTAAATTTACCTATATTAGTTAGATTAATTTTACATTTAGTTTTAAATTATTTAGAGGAAATTACTAAATGCTAAAATACTTTCGTTTCATTCATTAGAGGAAACAACGACTAAAAAAAAGAAGATGGGCCGTAAGATAAGTCGAACCCAGGAACTGCCCGACGAGATTCAGATTTCGTTGTCGGATCAGAAGAAATTGAAAGTCAACGCTTTGCAACTCTTAAAGACTTTCACCTCCTACATACATGAAAACGCTCTCGATATACATAATCTGGTGATATCTATACAGGTAAGATTACAATTAAATAATGTTTTTTTAAATACTTTATAGTTTAGTAAGGTTTTTATATGTATACGGTGATATTTAAATTTAAAAACGTATCAAAACTTTATTACAGAATAATTAAAGTTAGATTAATATATATTATATGTTAACCTGTGTATGTTTTTTTTTATATCTTTTAAATTATATAAAAAATATTAATATGCTTATCTAGTGACTTCTGCCATTGCATATTATTGTATTTGAATTTGAGGTTAATTAAACTATTGTCGTAATATTGATTTGTGTATTTCTATGTTGTTATTAATTAACATTTTTAACGAATTTCTAATAAAACTGAACAAACTATTTTATTATTTAAACTAAATAATAATTTATAATCAATTGAATTTTCTTAAATCTAACTTTTTTATAAAATATAAGATTTAATTTTTTTAATAACTATTTCATTAATTTATAGGTAATTTAATTTGGTTATCTAATTTGTCATTGATATTATAGTTCAAATTAACAAATAATTAATATTTCTTATTTATGCTCATCCTTCTTTCAGCTTTACATCAATCTTTTACGCTTCAGTGACTTATTCTCCGAAGTCATGTTGGAAGAGGAGATTTGTAACCTTGATAATATTGTGATAATTTCTTACAAGGTCTACACACAGTTTATATACAATACATTTCATATTTTCCTATATACAATACATTTCATATTTTCCTATATACAATACATTTCATATTTTCCTATATACAATACATTTCATATTTTCCTATATACAATACATTTCATATTTTCCTATATACAGTATATTTCATATTTTCCTTTAATTGTTTATTTTTATATACTTTATATTTTGTATACATGGAAATTTGAAATTTATACATTTATAATTGTTAATCCATTTTATATATTAGATTTATTGATATTCACAGGGATTGACTAAACTTTGCACTGAATTACACGGACATCCAATTAAGAATTTTAATATTGTAAGCTTTTATATACTATTATCACATGCAATACATTTACATTAAATATATAATAGATTCTAGAAAATATCTATTTGCAAACATTTATTGTATCGCATTCAATTTATCTTAACATTGTAGATCCTAAAGAAATGTATAAAACCTTTATTATTAAGTGAAGAAAATGTGAAATATGCAAAAGATTTGCAAATCAATATTCTACAATTAATTTGGTTGTTATTTTTAAATTCAATTAAAACTATTATTATATAAGTTTATATAACAACTTTAGAAAATATCAAAACAATCCTACTTTTGAGATCAATATTTCAAATATAATTAGAATAATAATATAGTATTAGAGATTGAACCCGTAGATAGAAAATTAGAATATATTTCTTTATCTAATTAGGATCCTCGATATTAATAAATAATAATCTATAAAGATAGAAAAGTATTTTTTATAAAAAATCTAAATTAAAAAAATGCTAATATTGTATATAAATTATATTTTATAATTGTATATTTATTATTTGAACAATTTATTTAGATATAAGTATATATATATATATATATATATATATATATATATATATATTCATTCACTCTGGATATTCTACTAACAAAAGTATACATTATAGTCTCCATATGTTTCTCTGTTTAATATTAAATATTAATTAATTTACGAATATATTAAATTTGATTTCTATTGTTTAATTAGAATGCTCTCTTGTAGTTTCACTTTATAATCAATACCCTTCTAAAATGTATTTTATCTTTCAAGTGTAGAGTTATGATTATATTCCATTTCATAATTACCTTATTAACAATATATTCTTGGTATATAATATTTTATATTAAAAATTGAATCTGCAATAACTTTATATATATTCAATAACTTTATATATCTGCAATAACTTTATATATCTTCAATAACTTTATATATCTTCAATAACTATATATCTTCAATAACTTTATATATCTTCAATAACTATATATCTTCAATAACTTTATATATCTTCAATAACTATATATCTTCAATAACTTTATATATATTCAATAACTTTATATACATGCAATAACTTTATATATCTTCAATAACTTTATATATCTTCAATAACTTTATATATCTGCAATAACTTTATATATCTTCAATAACTTTATATATCTTCAATAACTATATATCTTCAATAACTTTATATATCTTCAATAACTATATATCTTCAATAACTTTATATATATTCAATAACTTTATATATCTGCAATAACTTTATATATCTGCAATAACTTTATATATCTTCAATAACTTTATATATCTTCAATAACTATATATCTGCAATAACTTTATATATCTTCAATAACTATATCCACCTGTATTACTTGATATACATGTAATGACATTTTCAAAGCTACATGTTGAGGTTCCCATATTCAAATGAGCCGGTGTCTATTTTAATGAAACATTTGTTGAACAATTGCGATGAGCGCTTGGATACAAAGAATGCAGTCGTTAACGTAAGTTGTTGATTTTGTAATTGCACCCACGAGGTTTCACTCCGTCTCGGCACTTCTAAAGAAAATTCGTTTACGATAGATCAATTTTATTTATGTATTCTTTCAAAGATGCATTTCATAAATGTATTTCTTTAACTAATGTATTTATTTCGTAGATAGATTTCAGAGTTTTTTTTAGAGTGATTTTTATCATAGAGCCATTGATTAGAAGGATATATGTTAAAAATATTAAAGCCATTGCTTAGAAGGATGTATGTTAAAAATGTATAGACTCAGTTTAATTTTCTTCTAGGCTATATTTATTTAAGTGTATCATTTTTTACGACATTACTCAATTTATTTTGTATATTATAATAAGCAAATTTGTTATTGTTAAATACAATTTAGCTACCACGAAGAGAACACCATTTTGACACCACTTTACACGTGAAATTTACAGGTGTACACTACAATTTTGATTCTTTTGCCAGATAATAAATACAGGGATGCGCTTAGCTATCTTCAGAATTTCACTTGCTGTTCCAAGGTAACGTGAATTATATCCGCGAGAGGTTGCGTTTTCATTTGCGATGTTTCCTATTTTGCAGACGAGAAAAAATAGAATATTGGGTCTACATATTTTTGCAAAACTCATCACGTTGCCGGACAGACCTATAATAATGGGTAGGGCGTAGGAAATTGAAATTGCGATATAATATGTTCTCTCGTAATTGAATGCACCATTAACAATGTAAATGATCAATGTCGGTCAATTTTGAAATATTGATTTTAAAATGCTTTTAACTACAGAATAACTACAGAATAACTACAGAATAACTACGGAATAACTACGGAATAACTACGGAATAACTACAGAATAACTACAGAATAACTACAGAATAACTACAGAATAACTACAGAATAACTACTGAATAACTACAGAATAACTACTGAATAACTACAGAATAACTACAGAATAACTACAGAATAACTACTGAATAACTACAGAATAACTACAGAATAACTACAGAATAACTACAGAATAACTACAGAATAACTACAGAATAACTACAGAATAACTACAGAATAACTACAGAAAAACTACAGCATGATATAATTATAATATTATATAATATACATAATAAATTATAATTAAATATTTTACTTTAAAATTTAAATATTAAAAAATATACTTTGTATATAATCATTTTAAATTTAAAATTAATTATTGTATTATAATTGATTTAATATTCAATTTTATTAATTATAAATATTATCTAATATTCTCTTAAATTAATTTTTTTTTAATATAAGTATGATTTTTAATCTATAATATGAATATGAAAATAAATTTGTATTAACATTCTAACAAATCCATTTTAAATTTGGCAGTTTTTATGTGGATAAAGTTAATATAATTAAAGTTGAAAATAATATAAATATTTTCTAAATTATAATATATCGTAACTTTATATAATTATACAATTAACATACAAGCGTTGGACTATTGTATTATCTGCATAATGGAATACAAACATATTTTAAATTGTTAAGTACTTAATTTTGTCTAGTCAATTTTTATTAGGATGTGAAAAATCTGAAAAAATACATTTTAATTAATTATTTAATTAAAAATATTTAATTAATACTTAATTATGCAATTATAATTCATATTCCAGCAGAATAATTGTTCAATTCTCTTTAAAATCACGATAACTTATAATTAATGATTATTAGTATTTGATATTCTAAATGTGTTTTGTGTGAATAATACATGAAAATATGATGTTTTTTCAAAATTCATTATTCTTTTGAAAAATCTGTTGTTCAATATTAATAAAAGTAATTTTTAAAAAGTTGGTTATGGTGAAATGCAATATAGTATAAAATAACAAAAATTACTTGAAAATTGGTAATTATTAAAAATGATTTAAAAAAGGTTAAATTTGATGAAAATGAAAAAAATTACTTGAATGTATGACAAAGAAGTAAATATGAAAGAACTAAATATTATATAACATTTTATAATAATATTACAAGTTAATGATATTTTTTTAATGAAGAATTTTTTCAGAAAGTATAAATATAAATAAAGTTTTTATTTCATATTTATATTTTAGATAACTTCACTTTCAATCACAATCTGTTTTTGTCCATCATCATATCAAAATGCACCGATTTCATTCCAATGTTAGTTTTATTATAATCTGATACTCTGATTTTAGTTTGATCTTAGTTTAATTAGATTTTCACAATATATTATATATTTTATGTTGGTATCTAGGTACGCATTTGGTATAACATTTAGTTGTAACATAACTTACAGAGAGTAGTTTGAATCCATTACATCCTTTAACCTGTCTCACTTCCTACCAACTACCACCTCACACGCACATCCGTCCACCTTTTGACCCAACACCTATTAACTAAACCTTTTATTTACCTCGCCGCGTCTGCTTTCCCTGCATCGTTAACCTCGGCGGTTCCCTTGACTCGTACTATACCCACTAAACCCCTTCACCCCTACTAGAACCATACGACACCCTAGACTCCCTCGACGTGCCATAGCTTGCCCTTAACCTATTTGCATGCCCTATGTAGGGTAAGAGCCAGAGCTCTGAGTCTGTTCTCTCAATGCATTGCCTCCGACTGCGATGGACACAATGATTACTTGCAGATCTCCTACGATTCGCTGATTAAGCTGTTTCGGAGACCGGTTGGAGAGTACGACGACCAGAGCAGAGGTTGGCGGAACTCCAGCATTGGGAATACTAAACGGATTATCTATATCTGTGTTTTGGTCTTTACTATGTTTGCATTCTGGTGCATTCTGGGTTCTAGTCTGCACATTTTCGATTTGAAATGAAATTAACTTTTACATTTATTTATTTCGTTTCCAATACAAATTCTCGTGGTTTTCTCTTCTTTTCAAAGAAGCTAGAATTACAATTACGATCTAATCACCTTTTTAGCATGTATCGTAATTACAATATTCATAAATCTCCATTCATACGCATTTTCAAAGTTAATCTCATCCGTTTTATAGTTTCATTTATCATATTGCATTGTATTTGAATCGTTAATTTCTAGTTAATTTCTAGTTCAACTATTTAATAGATTTACTAGCACTTCTACCTCTGTAATTTATCGTTTGGTAATTTGGTCCTTTATCTACGAACATGTGACTTTAATTAGAAATTTTCGGGAAACAATTTTGATTTTTTCAATTAAAAATAAAGTTCACATATTTTTAAAAATAAAAATTTACGCAATAAAAAGACGAGATAAAAATCTAAATTTTGCATAAATCAGTTAAAATTTAATAATAATTAAATTATATAGTTATAGAATTTATTATTATAGTTATTATTATTTGCTATCTGAACGAGGGATTGCGAATACGGTTGCCATGGTTATGGGCGGCTTATTAAAATGCCAAACAAAACTCGTACGAAACCCCGCTAACCCCGCTAACCCCGGACCCGATCGCCCCATTGTCCAGGACTTCCGAATCGCCTCGACGTCGAAGTCTTATTGACGAAGTGCGTTTTCGACTCGAAGCCGACTGTCCGACGAGCCGCCGTGTTGGCGTTGCGTTCGTTGATTGCGGTGAAGAGGAGGCAAGCGTCGGACGACGACGCCAGTTGTCACGACAACGGGGGTCGGAGTTCACCGGAAGTCGACGCGACGTCGGGAGAACTCGACGACGAAGGTGACGACGAAGGCGACAACGGGGCGGCGGATGGGGCGGAGGAGTCCGTCGGATCGGGAGCGGGAGGAGATGTAATGGATTCTTCGATATTGGGAGGAGGAGGAGGAGGAGGAGATGCCATGGAAATTACGAAGTCGCGAAATGAAGCCGATTCCGAACCCGAAGAGGGTCAGTTGACCATAGTTTCCGACGATATTCTCTCTCAGTCGTCGAGTAGCTCTCAAGAAAGTGACGACGATGACAATGAAGAGATCACTCCAAATATGGTTAAATAATATTCACATGTTTTAAAATAATAACAATAAAATTATATAATTCATTATAATTTAATTTCTATTCGATTGTTTTATGTTAAAAAAACTTAAACTAAATTTTGCTATTCATTGCATATAATTTATTTTCATTCGAAAGACAGAATTAGAGAATTTAAAATATATTTTAACTATATTTTAACTATATTTTAACTATATTTTAACTATATTTTAACTATATTTTAACTATATTTGCTATAGATCCTAAATATTTAAATTTTCTTAATCGCTATTTACTTTGTTTTTTAGATTGTGAATATTCTGGCCGCCAGGTGTTCCGACATCAGCCTGAGCGTGCGTAAGCAGGCTTTGATATCGCTGACGTCGCTGCTACCAATACTGGACGTCGAATTTGAGAGGTTGGTCTTTGATTTGTGAATACCAGTGATTTATGTCCTCGAGCTTTGGAATAGTTGTATAAATGCATATTGTGGGTTTTTAAAAATCTAATTCCTTGATACTTTCAACTTTAAAGTGGGCAATCTTTTAGTTGTTCAAAGTTTATATTCACCAAATATCCTGTTATGATATATGAGTGTTGTTGAAATTAAAGTATTATTCTTTATATAATAGTTTATAATTGTGTAATTACATAATATTGACATAATTACATCGACTAATCCAAAAGATTTAAACCTCTGGGATAAAATATCATGTAGGTTTATTTATTTCAACTGTTTTTGTATGTAATAAGATACACGTTCATTTTCTTATGCCTTCTACACAACTGCCTTCTACACAACTGCCTTCTACACAACTACCTACCTACACAACTACCTACACAACTACCTACCTACACAACTACCTTCTACACAACTACCTACACAACTACCGACTACACAACTATCTACCTACACAACTACCTACCTACACAACTACCTTCTACACAACTGCCTACTACACAACTACCTACCTACACAACTACCTACACAACTACCTACCTACACAACTACCTTCTACACAACTGCTTTCTACACAACTGCCTTCTACACAACTGCCTTCTACACAACTGCCTTCTACACAACTGCCTTCTACACAACTACCTACCTACACAACTACCTTCTACACAACTATCTACCTACACAACTACCTTCTACACAACTACCTACCTACACAACTACCTACACAACTACCTTCTACACAACTGCCTACTACACAACTGCCTACTACACAACTATCTACCTACACAACTACCTACCTACACAACTACCTTCTACACAACTGCTTTCTACACAACTACCTTCTACACAACTGCCTTCTACACAACTGCCTTCTACACAACTACCTACCTACACAACTACCTTCTACACAACTATCTACCTACACAACTACCTTCTACACAACTGCCTACTACACAACTATCTACCTACACAACTACCTACATATACAACTACCTTCTACACAACTGCCTACTACACAACTACCTACCTACACAACTACCTACCTACACAACTACCTACCTACACAACTACCTTCTACACAACTACCTACCTACACAACTATCTTCCTACACAACTACCTTCTACACAACTACCTTCTACACAACTATCTACCTACACAACTACCTTCTACACAACTGCCTACTACACAACTATCTACCTACACAACTACCTACATATACAACTACCTTCTACACAACTGCCTACTACACAACTACCTACCTACACAACTACCTACCTACACAACTACCTACCTACACAACTACCTTCTACACAACTACCTACCTACACAACTATCTTCCTACACAACTGCCTACTACACAACTACCTACCTACACAACTACCTACACAACTACCTACCTACACAACTACCTACCTACACAACTACCTACCTACACAACTACCTTCTACACAACTGCCTTCTACACAACTGCCTACTTACACAACTACCTTCTACACAACTGCCTACCTACACAACTACCTACCTACATAACTACCTTCTACACAACTGCCTACTACACAACTATCTACCTACACAACTATTTTTTTTTTTTTTTTTTTTAATTTATCCCATTTATTAAAGCAAATTAATTATAAGAATATATAGTAAAAGTGCCATAACGTAGCAAGGGAGGGGCTTGAGGTATGAAGGCGATCACATCAGTCCATGTCGGCAGTAGTTTCGGTAGAGGTCTAGTCCGCCAGCAAGTGTTAGGATGCTCAGCATCTCAATTTCTTTCTTTGTTAGACCGATTGCTAGTAAGTCGTTAGCGGAAAGTGTAGACGGCACGCCTCGCCAGTTCCAGCATGATGAGCTAAACACAACCTTTGTTCGATTTGTTACACGTTTTGCGTAGTCAGTTATATCGGGGGTATTGTAGTAGGATGTTTTCTGTATGTAATTTGCGTTAATGTCAATAGTGTCTGTAGATATCTGTGTGTCAATAATATATGCTGTGTCTGAGTTTATCTTGTAAGTTAGTATGTCTGGTTTCCGTAATCCGTTAGTCGTGCGTATATATGGTTCTAGTATTGTTATATAGTTGTGTTTATTCAAGTATTGTATTAGTAATTTATTTATGTAGTTATGTCTGTGGATTCTACTATTATAATTATAGTTGCATGTTTGCATTATATGATTTAGGTGATCGTATTTATAATTGCATCCTTTCATTAAACAATTGGTATTAGTATCTGGAAACATACGCTTTGCCCTATACTTAGTATATAATAGATTGTGTTTTAGTTTAAAAGAGTCTATATAGTCGCGCCCTGACATCAGCCTATTCGTATACTCAATCCATCTATTTACGTATTTCGTGCATCCTCCGAATTTCAAACCACGACCATCCGCGGAATTAAATAGTTTATCAATATGAAAATCTCTAATTGATATATTGGATGTAAATAATTCATTTTCATAATATCTGGGTTGACCCCATTTCATTATTATATTATTTGGCATCGATGTTATCAGTGGGTCATCATTTGATTTTATAGATTTGATTCTATTTAGTCGTAAAACTGGTATTGATAGATATAGTCGGGGTAATGATAAGCCACCGACTGAAGCTGGAGCGTGGAATACCGCTAAGTTTGTATCTTTTGGAAGACGCATCCATCTTCTAACAAAAGATCGAAAACGCCTGTCAATTGTTTTTAACGAAGATAGCGTTATATTGGTAAATACCATCTGATGTAGGATACTTGGGATTAAGTGGTATTTTAGTATATGCATTCGCTGTTGTGGTTTTAATAGAGCTTTAGATATATTAATTAATTTAGCAGTAATATTGTTAACAATGTTATTATTTCTATTGTCTATTGGGCCTATGGGGATACCTAGATATTTATATGTTTCATCTATAGATATTGTTTTAATGTGAGCATTATTAATTTTGATTATGGGTTGAGGTGAACATATCCACATTTTTTTTGTAGGGTGTATAATTAGATTCATAGTTGCGCATTTACCATGGTTAATATTTAACCCACATTCTTTAAGCCCACTCATAATAATGTTAATTTGATTTTGAAGGCACGCTTCATCTTTGCCAAATATAACTAAATCGTCGGCAAAGGCCATATATTTTAAAATGTGAGTATTGTCATTAATGAAAATTGCATTATAATCCTTAAGTTCGGAGGTAACGTAATCTATTACGGAGTTAAAAAGTAGTGGTGACATCGGGTCACCTTGCTTAACTCCACTGTTAACCGGAATTCTAATTGATACACCCGATTTATATTTTAGATTTGTGCTGCATCCATCGTATGCATGTTTCACGTAGTTAACTAAAGTTTCAGGAATGCCTACTCTATTGCATAATTTTATTAGCGCGTTATGTGATACGGAGTCGAAAGCTTTAGAGACATCTAGAAAACATAGGGATAGAGGTTTTAGTTTTTGCTTATGCTGATATATAATATTTTTAAGTAAAAATATATTTTCAGCAATACCATCTCTCCTTGTAAATGCTTTCTGTCTAATATCTAATTTAATACTGGCTTCAATTCGACGAGCAATTATTTTATGGAATAGTCTACATAATATCGAGGATAAAGTTATTGGCCTAAACTGAGAGGGATCTGAGGGTTTCTTACATTTAGGTATTAAAGTAGTTAGACCTTTTTTGTAACATGAAGGGGCAGTAGATGTTAGAAGATATATATTGAATCTTAGGCACAAATTATCTAGTCCTATTTTAGTAATATTATCTTTTTTTATTAAGTCACTACCTGGAGCACCATCATTTAATGTATTATAGTTGTCAGTAATTTCTTTTAACGTAATAGGCTCTGTATTATCTCTGGTTGTATTATTAAATTCCCTATTAAATTTGATGGATTCACTCTTAAATAAGTTACTCCAATAATTAAATTGAGCTTCAATGGAAAATTCATCTTTAATATAGGTAATATCTACGCCGTCAAAAATTGCTCTCGCTAGATTAGCTCTATTTTTATTAAACATATATTGAGTTTTTGCATATAATAATCTACGGCGTCTACGTTTAATTGTTTTATTTGATAGTTTCTTTTGAACACTATTAACTTTTACTTTTCTTATAGCTGGGTCTTTATAGATAGTTTCAACAATTTTCTTACCAATATTGATATTAGATGAATTAATCAGGTGTTCATGATCTAAGTCTATTATTTTCTGTATATCGTAATGTATGAAGTTCTGTACCATATGTAAAAGTTGGGGTAATAATTGTATATTTGTATTATTATTTTCTATAATGTATTGTAATAATATTAATTTAATCCTATTTAAGTTATTATGTTGATTATTATCTGGTAAGCTATTGATGGTTATTGATTGCATTAAATTATTGTTATTAACATTCCTATTTAAATGTATCCAGGTACTATTTATAGATTTATCAGTATGGATTTTATTTGGTATTCGTTTATTTTCTCTAATATTTAAATCTAGGTCCGTCATATTGCTATCGTTATTAATTTGTTGTGAAGATTCAACTGTATTTAAATTATATGTTAATCGTGTGTCTGTATCATATTCAGTAGTATCATTTTCAGTATTTAGTTCATCATTAGGATTATATGTATTAGGGTCCAGTAGTGTTGTATCGATGTCGTATGTAGTAAATGAAGTATTGTCCAAGTTGTGTGTAGGGAGAGCTGTGATATGTAAGTCATGTGCAGTAGATGAAGTAACTTCTAAGTCACATAGTATATTAGTATCTGTGGGAAGGGTATTAGTAGTATTGGATTTTAGTACATCATCGTTTGTAAGTATTGTACGAACCAGTGCTTTATATTTGGATGAGGCTCGGTGTGTTTTGATAGCCGTCAGTGTTTTTCCTTTAAATTGTTGCATTATTTGCTTATTAATCGGGAATCGTTTTGAATCGGGTTTTTTAGTGATTATGCTAATTTCCACCATAGCTAATCTTCTTGATTCAAGGTCAGTCCATCTTGGCCTTACGTAGTTTGCACGTATCGAGGTGATATCATCGGTGACTCTTTGGTGATAATCGGCTGCATGCATGCGTCTTTGGTGAATAGAGAGGCCTATTTTACCTTTGAATTGCTTATTACAGTTGATGCAAAAGCCTTCATTGATATATCTACCTACACAACTACCTACCTACACAACTACCTACCTACACAACTATCTACCTACACAACTACCTACCTACACAACTACCTACCTACACAACTACCTACCTACACAACTGCCTTCTACACAACTGCCTACCTACACAACTACCTTCTACACAACTGCCTACTACACAACTATCTACCTACACAACTACCTACCTACACAACTACCTACCTACACAACTACCTACCTACACAACTACCTACATACACAACTACCTACCTACACAACTACCTACCTACACAACTATCTACCTACACAACTACCTACCTACACAACTACCTACCTACACAACTACCTACCTACACAACTGCCTTCTACACAACTGCCTACCTACACAACTACCTTCTACACAACTGCCTACTACACAACTATCTACCTACACAACTACCTACCTACACAACTACCTACCTACACAACTACCTACCTACACAACTACCTACCTACACAACTACCTACCTACACAACTACCTACCTACACAACTATCTACCTACACAACTACCTACCTACACAACTACCTACCTACACAACTACCTACCTACACAACTATCTACCTACACAACTACCTACCTACACAACTACCTACCTACACAACTACCTACCTACACAACTATCTACCTACACAACTACCTACCTACACAACTACCTACCTACACAACTACCTACCTACACAACTACCTACCTACACAACTAACTACCTACACAACTACCTGCCTACACAACTACCTGCCTACACAACTACCTACCTACACAACTACCTACCTACACAACTACCTACCTACACAACTAACTACCTACACAACTACCTGCCTACACAACTACCTACCTACACAACTACCTACCTACACAACTACCTACCTACACAACTAACTACCTACACAACTGCCTACCTACACAACTACCTACACAACTACCTACCTACACAACTACCTACCTACACAACTACCTACCTACATAACTAACTACCTACACAACTGCCTACCTACACAACTACCTACACAACTACCTACCTACACAACTACCTGCCTACACAACTACCTACCTACACAACTACCTACCTACACAACTACCTACCTACACAACTACCTACCTACACAACTAACTACCTACACAACTGCCTACCTACACAACTACCTACACAACTACCTACCTACACAACTACCTACCTACACAACTACCTACACAACTACCTACTACACAACTGCCTACCTACTCGCCTGTATACCTAAATATCAACCTCTTCACCTAACCACATATATTAATACCTGACAGTATACGTTCATAACAAACAACTCCCTCCCTCCCTCTCTGCCTCCCGAATTTAGTGTTTGGCTGGAGTATGTGATGCCGATGGTGGAAGACCGCGAGGCCAAAGTTCAGGAGAAGGCACTCCAATTCATCGAAGAAAACATCTTCAAGCAGCTGAGTAATCAATGCGAACTGTCCTCGAGGGCCTGGAGGCTGGTGGACCATATTTCTGAAGGGAATTCTCAAAACCGGTTTGAACCTTGGTGTTGAGAGGGTTGTGACAGGGTGACACGTGATTCTCAGTTGTATCTAATCTATACAATCGTAAATCCGCTGTAACTATGACAAATGAAACGGGAACGCTTACTCGAGCATTAATTTGAGTTGATAATTCCCAATTCAATAGTTACAGATAAATAAATAATGAAAACTAAATGTTGGCATTGAAAACAATACAAATAATATAAAAAATCAATAATTTCATATGATTTGGCAATATTCATAAGAATACCAAATCAAAGTCATTACAATTTATTTATAGATTTGCTTACAATAAAATATAATGTCATAATTAATTTCAGTGGTATTACTTATAGATGTTATCATTAATACCACTGAAATAGACGTTAGCCATCTTAGATTAGACTTGGAAATTCTTTATATTTATATTCTTTATATTTTATAAAAACATATATTATAAATTTCATACAGTTTCTAAAAACTTATTATATTAATTAAACTCATTATCTTCTGCAGACATTATCTTCACAAGACATTCCTTCATTGGCTACAGGAAAAGAAAATCGATGTTTCTTTCATTAACAAGTTGATTTCATTCATAGACTCGGAGCATAATAAAGTTACCGGACAATGAATTTCACATAGAACTCCCCGATTTTATGTAGATTAATTTAGATATTAGACAGATAAAGACCACTCTCTAACATAGCTTCTCGTTATTGTATGCATGCACACCATAATTTAGCATAGATCCAAGTTTTCATACCCAATTTTCATTATCTTATCTATATTTGCATCATTGCAAAAATTTAAACTTTTACTTTAGTAGTAAGACAATTAATAATTAGTATTTATATAAAAGTGAAGTTTAAATTATTAGTTATGGAAATATTAATATTTTGCAATTTAATCAATGAGTTTAATTTTATTGTTTTCTGATACATTACATTGTTAAACTACATTGTTAAACTACTACTATTATATAACCTTCAATTTTTATAGAGTGCATGGATGATTTTGAACGAAATTGCTAATTCTGAAATTGCATATTTTCCAATGGAAACAATTACAGCTTATTGGAAAAAATTGAAATTTGCCAATCCTGGTTCATTGCCTGAATAATTGAACAATATAATTACATACTACTAGTAACTAAATTACATTGTTCAAGAGTCTGTATATTCGTAGCCGAATTGCTAACTACGAATTTATTTAGTAAATATTAACAGTGATTTGCTCTTGCCCTCAGATATTTCCACTTGTATAAATGTAATCAATGTGATGAGAAAATGTGTGTCCCTAATTAAACCCGGAGAATTGAAAGACATCGAAGGTCGGCTCATAAAATATTTATATACATTTTATCGTAGCTTTCGAATGGTCAGTTTATTGCTTTCCGTAATAAGGGCGCAATATATCGACCACGGACGAGATGTAATCAAATATATTAATAAAATATATTAATAAAATATATTAATATTGTTTTTCATCTATTTCATCTATTTTCACTTTGCAGATGATTTCAAACTTGCGATATCGAATTTTATTATTGATCCCGATTTCATTAGACCTGTCTTGTTGTTCTTGAATGATGTGAGTATAATTTAGCAATTTCATTTTATCATTCCAGTATAAAACACAGGAATTCAATCCAGTTTATTCAATCCAGAAAATGCGTAACAATTAAAGTTTACACAGCATTTTATTTTGCATATATTTGAAAAATATTTAATACAAAGGTGTTTCCACCAAAATTGAGTCGTTATAATTGTTTATCCATAGCTCATAGCTATGGTATAACCCAAACCCAAACCCATCCCTATCCCAGACCCATTGTAACGATGATTTCACGATTTAATCCATATTTTAGAACAAAATGCATCCGTAATCTTTTTACCGCAAAGATTATCGTAATAACCTCAATATTATACTTTATACTTTAATTATAATATATTTCTAATGCTAAATCTACGAACAAGATTAATACGCTATTATTTATCAAGCAGAAACGTTAATATTATGAACCAGAGAGTTTTACGTTTTGTTAGTAAATCATTGATTATATGTTTGAGAAATTGTGTAGGGCATTCAACATTGTAAATGATTTTGTGAACAATAATTATGGAATATTATTTATACAATATTTGAGAGTTGATGTAAAAATACTTACTTTTGACCATTTTACCTGTTCTTATTATTTGGAACATAAGCGTCCCACAAAAAAGTGTATACACAATAAATATATCTTTTATTTACTCAATTCACTATGCATTAAAGAAATGACATATTTATTTAAATGTTAACTCAGCGAATTACCCATCATTTATTTTTAAATTCCGAGAATTAATATCATCGCTAATCTTCCAGTTGAATGTTCACGTATTTAGAATTTGTTCTAAATAATTACAGGTACATATTTTGCACGTATAATTAATTGTATAGGGCTCAATTTTAGCGATTCACACTAATGAATACAACAATAGATAAACAATTCAATCAAAAGAATCTCGGTGGAAACCATTGTTTTATAATCCATTATATTTTAAAACAAATATTGGATATGGACTTTGTTTTATTTATATTTAATGAATATTTGTAATACTTAATTTTTAAATATAATGATTATTTTTTAAATAAATAATATTTTAAATATTAATACAAAATTGTAATTAATAAAATGTAATTAATATTAAATATATGTCTTCTATTTATTAATATTAATATAACTATTATATAATTGATATGTTCCATTTAGTTATTCTATTCAGTAATTCATATACTAATTATGAATTACTATTCTTTATTTACTATTGTAATTACTATTATTATTACTATTGTTATATTATAAATAAAGCTTTCTTATATTGTATATTAAATTATAAATGTAATTGTAATTAATAATAAATACATGCTATCTTTATTTTTAATAGTAATATATAGATATTTAATTTATAATTTCAATTATAAATATATATCGAGTAATATATAGTATACATTATTATTGTGTATGCTTTTTATATTAACTATTTATGATATATCTGATCATTATAATAAAAATAGAATCTAACACCAAGGATATAATCTAATACTAAATATACAATTTAATATTTATATTCTAATTATTAGAATTTTAAATTGAAATTACCGGATTAAAAATGATTTTATCGTATATGAACACCCATCATCCTATATTCAATTTAAAATAAAATCTGTGTTTGCCTTCATTAATTCATACCACTTTAATAGAATGAATTCCGATATAAACTGTAGATTCCAACTGTTTATATAATGCGGTGTATAAGAAATAACATCCTATACTTCAGGCAAACAAAGAAGGAGAATGCAGACAGTCGCTCATCAAATTCTACAACGAAGTTATTCTGAATTCCTGCAAAATATACATACACGACAAAATCTTCAAAAACATAAGTTGGCAAACTCTATAAATCCCTCGTAAACCTCTCCTCCCACTTTAGCAACACCTCAATAATTTGTAGAGTTTATTTATTAATTTGTTAAATTGACTTGTTACATAAACATTTCCTGGGTATACATGATATAGTATTTAAAGTATTCATAGCATTATATATATATTTTTATCACAATATAATTGTGTTTTATTTTTATTTTTAAATTAAAAAATAATTATAAGTTATATTGTTACAACCCCATGCTATATACCTATATATATAGAGTAATGCTATATATATTTATACTTATATATATATATAAATATTTATTATGCCATTTATAGATATTATCTATTGTAGGTGATCCTTTAAATGAGCCGGCTTTTATAAGAAGAATATTTACGGTTGGAGAGCTCTCTGTTGTTTGTACTCCTCTATCAAAATCGCTCATCGAAACTATGAAATTGACGGTGGTCATACCTTTAACTAATCATTCGACTCACGGTGAGTTATCTTCCTCCCTCACTTCCTTCTTCTCCGCCTGCGCATTACCCTGCACCTATTCCTCCCTTGGTCTACCCCTCCTGCCCTCCCTCCCTCTAGCCCTTCTTACATTCCTACCTTATTCCCTCCATCGCTTTCTTTATATCTCATAACATCAAAAATATATAATTACATATTTCTACTTTCAGATATTTTGTCACAATCTTTGACACAATCCACCAAAAGAATTCTGAACTCGAAACTGAGATGTCAGTGTTTTACTGCTCTTGGTTAGTTCTACCAACACTCTGTACACCTCACCTTCACCTCACCTCACCTTACCTCACCTCACATCTCACACCTTACTTCCACCTCACCATACCTTACCTCACCTCACATCTCACACCTCACTTCCACCTTACCACACATCTCGCACCTCACCTTCACCTCACCATACCTTACCTCACCTCACATCTCACACCTCACTTCCACCTCACCTCACCTTCACCTCACCATACCTTACCTCACCACACATCTCACACCTTACTTCCACCTCACCTTATATCTCATACCTCATCTCACATCTCACACCTCACCTTCACCTCACCATACCTTACCTCACCTTCACCTCACCATACCTTACCTCACCACATATCTCACACCTTACTTCCACCTCACCTCATATCTCATACCTCATCTCACATCTCACACCTCACCTTCACCTCACCATACCTTACCTCACCTTCACCTCACCATACCTTACCTCACCACATATCTCACACCTTACTTCCACCTCACCTCATATCTCATACCTCATCTTACATCTCACACCTCACCTTCAACACACCATACCTTACCTCACCTCACATCTCACACCTTACTTCCACCTCACCTTATATCTCATACCTCATCTCACATCTCACACCTCACCTTCACCTCACCATACCTTACCTCACCTCACCTCACACCTCACCTTCAACTCACCATACCTTACCTCACCTCATATCTCACACATCACCTTCACCTCACCATACCTTACCTCACCTCACATCTCACACCTTACTTCCACCTCACCTTATATCTCATACCTCATCTCACATCTCACACCTCACCTTCACCTCACCATACCTTACCTCACATCACCTCACCTTCACCTCACCATACCTTACCTCACCTCACATCTCACACCTCACCTTCACCTCACCATACCTTACCTCACCTCACATCTCACACCTTACTTCCACCTCACCTTATATCTCATACCTCATCTCCCACTCATCTCACATCTCACACCTCACCTCCAATTCACCATATCTTACCTCACATTCACCTCACCATACCTTACCTCAACTCACATCTCACACCTCACATTACACCTCACTAGCCCTACCACACCTCACACCACACCTCACACCACACATCACATCCCTCATACTTTACCTCACAATTCACCTCTCTTCACCTAATACCTCACACCTTACCTCACAATTCACCTCACACCTCACATCACAACTATCCTCACACCTTACTTCACACCTCACTTCGCACTTCACCTCACTTAAACTTACGTGACCTCATCTCTCATCTCACCTCATACCTCACCTTTACTCCAACGCAGGTAAAATATGTTTATTAAATGATGATTTGGCTAGGAAATGTATAAAAGTGTTCTCCAGAGAATTGACTTCTAGTAAAGATGAAAATATTCGTAGTAACCTCTTTGTGGTGCTCACCGACCTATATATTGCGTTAGTCTTCCCTTCCGTTCCCTTCCGTTCCCTTCCGTTCCCTTCCGTTCCCTTCCTTTCCCTTCCGTTCCCTTCCTTTCCGTTCTGTTCCCTTCAGTTCCATTCCGTTCCATTCCGTTCCCTTCCGTTCCCTTCCGTTCCCTTCCGTTCCCTTCCGTTCCATTCCGTTCCCTTCCGTTCCCTTCCGCTCCTTTCCCTTCCGTTCCCTTCCGTTCCCTTCCGTTCCCTTCCGTTCCCTTCCGTTCCCTTCCGTTCCCTTCCCTTCCTTTCCTTTCCGTTCTGTTCCCTTCCGTTCCCTTCCTTTCCCTTCCGTTCCCTTCCGTTCCCTTCCGTTCCCTTCCGTTCCCTTCCGCTCCCTTCCTTTCCCTTCCGTTCCCTTCCGTTCCCTTCCGTTCCCTTCCGTTCCCTTCCGTTCCCTTCCGCTCCCTTCCCTTCCCTTCCCTTCCCTTCCCTTCCCTTCCCTTCCCTTCCCTTCCCTTCCCTTCCCTTCCCTTCCCTTCCCTTCCCTTCCCTTCCCTTCCCTTCCCTTCCCTTCCCTTCCCTTCCCTTCCCTTCCCTTCCCTTCCCTTCCCTTCCCTTCCCTTCCCTTCCCTTCCCTTCCCTTCCCTTCCCTTCCCTTCCCTTCCCTTCCCTTCCCTTCCCTTCCCTTCCCTTCCCTTCCCTTCCCTTCCCTTCCCTTCCCTTCCCTTCCCTTCCCTTCCCTTCCCTTCCCTTCCCTTCCCTTCCCTTCCCTTCCCTTCCCTTCCCTTCCCTTCCCTTCCCTTCCCTTCCCTTCCCTTCCCTTCCCTTCCCTTCCCTTCCCTTCCCTTCCCTTCCCTTCCCTTCCCTTCCCTTCCCTTCCCTTCCCTTCCCTTCCCTTCCGTTCCCTTCCGTTCCCTTCCGTTCCCTTCCGTTCCCTTCCGTTCCCTTCCGTTCCCTTCCGTTCCCTTCCGTTCCCTTCCGTTCCCTTCCTTTCCCTTCCGTTCCCTTCCCTTCCCTTCCGTTCCCTTCCGTTCCCTTCCGTTCCCTTCCGTTCCCTTCCGTTCCCTTCCCTTCCGTTCCCTTCCGTTCCCTTCCGTTCCCTTCCGTTCCCTTCCGTTCCCTTCCGTTCCCTTCCTTTCCCTTCCATTCCCTTCCGTCCCCTTCCGTTCCCTTCCGTTCCCTTCCGCTCCCTTCCTTTCCCTTCCGTTCCCTTCCGTTCCCTTCCGTTCCCTTCCGTTCCCTTCCGTTCCCTTCCGTTCCCTTCCGTTCCCTTCCGTTCCCTTCCGTTCCCTTCCGTTCCCTTCCATTCACTTCCCTTCCGTTCCCTTCCATTCACTTCCATTCACTTCCCTTCCGTTCCCTTCCCTTCCCTTCCCTTCCCTTCCATCCTACAGCTTCACTTACGAAGTAAACAATGAGATTGAAGCATTATTATCGTGTCTTCGTGACACGCCATTCATTCGCAAACAAGCATTGCTAGTTATCTCTTCGCTCATCAAGGATGATTACATCAAATGGAGAGGAATCATCTTCTATCGGATCACTTCAGCCTTCAACGACGAATTGGAGGATATTAGGAATATGGGTTAGAATGTTATATCATCACTTGGGGTGGGGAATGTATAGCGGAGATATTAAATAGTGAGTAGTAGGTAATGTGGAGTTGGAGTGTAATGTAGAGTGATAGTGTAAAGTGCGGAGTGGTTTGGAGTGTGAAGTGTGGGTAGTAGAGTAAAGTGTAAGTAGTAGATTAAAGTGTGGGTTGCTGAGATCAAGAGAGTAAAGAATAAAAAGTGTGTAGTGGGGAGAGGGAAGAGTGTTTAGTGGGAAGAGTTAAGTGTGTAGTGGGAAGAGTTAAGAGTGTAGTGGGAAGAGTTAAGTGTGTAGTGGGAAGAGTTAAGTGTGTAGTGAGAAGAGTTAAGTGTGTAGTGGGAAGAGTTAAGTGTGTGTAGTGGGATGAGTTAAGTGTGTATAGTGGGAAGAGTTAAGTGTGTAGTGGGAAGAGTTAACAGTGTGTAGTGGGAAGAGTTAAGTGTGTGTAGTGAGAAGAGTTAAGAGTGTATAGTGGGAAGAGTTAACAGTGTGTAGTGGGAAGAGTTAACAGTGTGTAGTGGGACCCTTTAATCACCTTACTAAATGTCTTTACAGCGCAATACCTCTTTACCTTCATGCTGAAAGGTCCGTCAAAGAAAATGTGCTTTCAACATTTCATTGACGGAATTTTCCATTACAACTCTTACAAACTTCACCAAGGTTATCAATCCATTGTATTGCGTTATTGTGTCGTGTTATTGTGTCGCGTTATTGTATTTGTTATAATAGCTTGAATACGCATCAGACTATAATCAGATCAATTGTAAACTAGCATTTTTATGTAATTTTATTTTCTTATTTGTATAATTTCTTTTCTATTATTTTGTAAACTTTTGCCTGTCTACTGTTAGCATATTGACGATCACCAGCAAAACTAATTCCAATGAATTTATAGTTCTTATTTATATAAATAACTAGACACTGAAGATTTCATTTTTGCAGCTTTATTGTTATCAAATTATAGGCACGAAAACTTGTATTGCTACATATTATAGTTCATATTTTAACTTGTAAATTCTTATTAAACAATACAAATAATTATCTTCTTTTTACAGCTTTCAATAATTTTGAGGAATCTGAAGAAATTATTCAATTATTTTCGTTGGCTGGTGATAAAAATATAGAGTTAGCATATATTCTAACTTATATTCTATCATATAGTTATACTATATTCTAACATATAGTTATCAGAAATTCTAACATATCTTCTAACATATCAAATCCATGCATTGTATACTTTTCTAATAATCGATTGTATAACAATAGAAAACGATTTGTGATTTACAACATTCTCCTTAAAAATATGACCAACCAAGAGAAATTTGATATCATGTTAAAATTGTGTGAAACTGTTAGTTAATTATTGTTGTTAGAAAAGTGTAAAACATTTTGTAACTACCTTTTGGTTTTTATTTCTGATAGTAAAATAAACATTACATAATAGTATAACATTTTTTAAATATTTATTTCGTTCATTAATTCCTGTGGTATAATTATTGTTGTATGTAAATAACTAATTTCATTTACTAATTAAATTAGTTATTTTAACGCAACTATTTATTAATATAATTATAAATTTATAAAATCACTTAAATTTTAGATTTTTATCGTTTTTATTGATAAGAAAATTGTAATCAATAATAATAGCCGTAACATTCTGAAGGACACGTTGAAAATAATGTCCTCTGATGTTAGTTTAATTGTTCATTTAAAATTAAAGTATCCGATCTCATTGACTGAGTCTAACATTGGTTCTCTAGGACATTAAAGTAACCAGTTTTAATTCCAACATCGGAGAAAATGAAAACGACGACGATGATGAAATTGAATTAAATTCCGAGAAAAAAAAAGCTTTTCTCAATGTTATTTTTGTGTTATTTTTGTGTTTATTGTTTGAATGGATTTCTTTTATTTTCAATCTCATCTAAGTGCGCTTTCATCTTTTATTTTCAATCTCATCTAAGTGCGCTTTCATGTAATTTTTTAATGTCTCAAGTTAGCTTTTATATATATTAATATAGTTAAATTAATTAATATATATATTAATATATTATATATATTAATACATTAATACGATTATAATCATCATTGAAATAATTATTTTTAAAAGTAAATATTAATGAAACACAAATAATATTGTTTAATATTAGATATTAATTATTTCCTAACATAAACTGGGTTCGTATATTTAACAATATCACAAAATAGCAACAGAAACTGATTATAGTCGATGGAATTCTGCCCTTATTAATTGAACTTAAGAACACAGTATGTATAATATTTTCAATTATATTATGTTTAGTTATTATTTATGCTATAATTAAAATCAATAAAATGTAAGTGTATAATATATTATTAATAATGAAGTTGAGATAATCGATATAGAAATTCATATTCAAATCTTCAACTCTAATACTGCAGGTAGCGCAAACTAGTACCATAATGTTGAAAGATGTTATGTTCTATCTGATGCATTTATACGATGAATTCGGTACCATCATCACAGGTAAAATCACATTATATTCTCATTCTCGCTTAATTCCAAGCTATTTGATCTAATCATTAATTATGTGAATATTATTTATTAATAATCAAATGTACTAGAAGATAAATAAAATGATATTCTCGTTATGAAAAAGAAATAAGTCTATTGAATTGATATTAAATAAACAACAAATCTAAAATATCTAAATTTAATTTACTAGAATCTGAATAAGTTATGAACTTGTTATAATATTATCTTTGATTGCATAACATATAAGGTGTTGTGTTCCAGGATTTAACACTTTTTTTTGATAATCATTTCATAGAGGCTTTGAAATTAAAAGATCCCCAGTTGGAAAGTGAATTGAAATACGACATTCGAATCTTCAAAGAAAAAAATAATGTTTGTACTTTTCGTAATTTACTTATTTGGTCTTTTGCTCTAATCTCTCTTCCGTAATTTGCTCTTTCAACATTCTCTTCGGTAATGTTGTCGTCTAGTTAAGATTACGATGTAATGTAGATTAATATGTGGAACACGCCATTACTCTACGAAACACCCTAATATTGTCTTTCTTAATTGCATATTAAATCATAATTAATATGTGAAACACGCCATTACTCTACGACAACCTAATATTGCCTTTCTTAATTGCATATTAAATCATAATTAATATGTAGAACACGCTCTTATTACTCTACGAAACTCTAATGTTTCCTTTATATATTAAATCGTGTGTAAACATCACAAGTGTATAGAATTAACGTTTAATATTCGTGTGATTGAATTCGCTGCAACTTATGTTTCCAATCTCCGTTTGGCCGACTAACGCTCCATCCGTCAGAATGAGTTCGACGACGAGAACTCCGTCGCAGGGGATTCGCTGGCGGATCTGCAAACCTGCGTGACTCCGTTCATTCGCAACACTACGTTAGTATGGCAACCGACTTCGAACAGCTACACCGGGCCTCCAAACCGTAGACAGCGATTCGTGATCTTGCTGCTTCGTTCCGCTTAAAACATCCTCGAGTTGCACTTGGAATGTTGAAACGATTATTTGTATCGTTTTTGATTTGTTTCCCCCAAAATATCCCATGTTTTGATGCATACACTAATATGCATTATATAATCATTATATAACCACATTCCTGATGATACTAAATATATTTGCAATAGTATAAATTGATTCGCAAAACATATCAATATTGTTATGAAAATATATCTGGCTAATGAAAATAATGATTTTATTTTATATTATTGTCGTGGCAGAAACATTCTTTGACCAGTGTTAATTATTAGTTGATTTTAGCAGTTGTAAAAAATGTGTTCAAATTCGTCCTTTATAATTGGATCTGAATTTGGCTATTATCTCCTGTAAATATTGTGATTAATATTATTTCTATAAATCTTCGTTGTAGCAGTGTATTCACAGGATTGAACAATAAAGAAACGCCGGCCCAGTTAGTACAGTTTTACCATTTCGCATTCACTCCGCCGTATATCCGAGATTAACGTGCGTTGTTTCATCGCAGGATGCTGCGGAGGAGTATTAGGATGCAATCGGATCTCACGATCAACAACATTTCGGTTCCGATGAGTTGTACAGGTTAATAGTCTGTGTTATACTTCGATTCAGTTATTTATGCTCTTAAAATCGTTTTGCTGTCTAAATTCTTGCTGTTAGTATATTTAGTGAATATTTACTGATAGTTTTAAACCAAATAATATGATTAATTATTATGTAATATTTGAATTAAATGTTTAGAATTAAATCGTAATTAATAAAAAAAGGTTATTATTTATTTTGTATTTATTATTGAGGTGTATCTTTTATATAATACTTCATTTGATAATAAATTATATAATATTATAGTGTAATTTTAAAATAATATTTTTTGATGTTTAAAATGTTACCAATCTATTACTTGATAGAATAAAAGTCGCTAAAAACGTAATGCTATCAACACATTCATCTTTATTTATGTTACAAATTTAAATTTCTTTAAATAATAGGTCAATCTGTAAGAAAATCGCGAATTGAAAGACTTGAAAATACTGAAGACAACGATGTTATCAACATTAGATTAAATTTCGATTGAAGACTCAAATGACCAAAATATTATATAACTAATATTATTTTTAATAAATTATTAATTTATACACATTTGATTATATGAAATTGTATGCAATAGTATATCAAACATTACACGTATAGATTATGCTATATATAGTTTATTAGGTATACTATTATATCTATTAAGAGCTGCTAATTTTAATATTTATAAATTGTACATTTCTGGTTTATAATTATAATTTTATATATATTATAAATATTTTATAATATATTATTCTTCACTAATATTTAAATATTATATTTAATAAACAATTTAGTATTAATGCGATTATGAATGATATATATAAATTTATATTAGTTCAAAATGTATCCAAGTTAATGTATAAAATATGAATTTAAAAAAGAGATTGTTTAAAGTAATAATAATTCAATTCAATAAAACTACCTCAATGATGTTATCAAACAAAGTAATTTTTAACAGCTCTATATATATTATATTATAGGTCTATTCAATTATAATATAGTATATATATATAATATATTCTATACTAATTTTGAATTATATTATTTAATAATACTATGTTCCAGAAAACACATTTAAAATATTTTAATTAATCTCTTAGAATAGTTTCTTGTAATAATTATTACTATATAATATTAATTATTATTATAATATTAATTATTACAAAAACAAATTCTATGAAAGATCAATTCAATAATTTGATGTGTTATATAAGCATCAACCGGCATAATAAAGCATCCGGAGCAACAAAATTATAAATTCCAGTCGATACTAGATGTAATTCATATTATGATTTCATTAACTCATATGTGAAAAAACTGTAGTACATTATTACAATTTGGGATACATATAAAGGAGCAATAGAACATGAAATTATAAATAAAGTTATGGCTATTAATTTGAAGAATAATGCTTAAGATCTGTGTAAAATGAAGGAGCAATTTAGATAAGTTGCAAAGTGGAAAAAGTACAAGTGATACAACGAATATTTGCAAAATCAATTAATAATATTCCCCTGGCAAAAATAAATTTGTTCAAATATTTATTTATTATTAGAAAAATCAGATGTCTCATAATAATATATTATTAGCCAATAGAGATAATAGTTATTATATAATAACGATGTATTGCTTATAATTAAATTAAATAAACGGTACTTTACTAACAGTCATGGAGACTAACATTGAATTATATTGCCTTACGAAAGCGGAAGTGTCATTAAAATTCAATTATTAAGAATTAAATTATTTGTTTACAAATTAAATATTCACCCTCAACATATTAATCAGATATATATATATATATGTGTGTGTTTTGGGTATGTGTATGTGTGTGTGGGGGAGCGCCTGTGTAGCATTACCAATTAACACTCTCAGCCTTATTTAGTATCTTAAAATAAAGAACATTATTGATATATAACTCTAGTTAATATATATGAGATCTACTAATTTGTGTTTCTGGATTTTTCCTATGGTATGTTAATTATTGCAAGTAACACACATATATATATATATATATATATATGTATATATATATATATATATATATATATGGTTAGCATACTATATTATCTAATGGATATATTGAGATATTCTTTATTAGTAATTTTCTTATTTTATTTATTAATCGTATTAAAAAAGTCAGATTATATAAAATAGTATAAAATAGTAAGCCTTTATTGTAAATAAGTATAACATTTATTTATTAAATTAAATAATACAGAACATTTAATTTGTTATTAAACGTAATTTACAATTTAATATAATATTATCTTACGTTTAATAATGATAAATTGAAATACGCATGCCAATATGAAATAATAAAAATAATTGGTTAGTACAATCAGGTAATCATATCATAATTACCAATATTTGTTAATATTAATATGATATAATAATATATCATTCAGAAGAATGAACGAATTCAGAACAATATAAGTAGTTGAGGGATTATAGATTTCAAGAGCAATAATCTGTTATAGTTATCTATACTCTCTCATTAGTAACTGCAACTTCGTAGTTAGTAACTCCAGTTAACCCAGGGTGGTAGATTCAAATCTGCCACGGTTGAGATATTCACCGGAAGATCTATAACCATCCCATAGTTCTTCAATCGTAGCATCGTTTTCAGAAGAATTTCGCTGTAGAATTGCGTTAATGAATTATCATAGCAACGGTTGGTTACCATAGTAACTATGTTTGGTTAGGCACGGTAGATTATGTTTATAGTACTAATCAATATAGTATATAAAACAATTAACGATTTGATATATAACCAATTCTGTTATAAAATCAATTATATATAGAATATGAATATTCTCACAAAAAATGATCTATATAAACAAAAAATAATTATTTTTAATATGATGGTATTATTCTGGATATATGTTACATGCGAAATATTGTTATGAATATACCTCGTATATTACAGTGCAATTTATAATATACAGTATCTTGCGATTCCACTCAACATTGTAATTATATTTTAGAGTTGTTACCGTATTTGGAATAGATACATCCGGTATTCGTTGAATATATTCAACAAACGAACCCATCACGACCGTGCAGGAAATACGAATGCAGATTAACGTCCATATCGTCCTGTTCCTTGACCATGTCGATAATGACGTCGTCATCGTCTACGATGTTATCCGTAACAATGGCAGCCCTCGCTCCGGCCAGTTTTGCCATGCGCACTTTCGTGATAAACGGACACGACCTAACACAAAAGGTAACCGAAATATTGTATTATTAAATTAAAGATTATATAATTTAGAGCATATATTTCCTGAGAAAACCTCTATATATGGCATTGGAGTATTGTATATATATTTATGTTAAATCTTAATTTTGTTACGTATACATGTTATGACTTGTGTTAATATATATGTTATGACTTGTGTTAATGTATGGTAACTATAGCTAGTGTAAAGACACTATTTTTTAGAAGTTAATTTATGATCCCAAGCGTTAATTCTAATAGTTTAATTACGTTGCGATGGCGCTGTAGTAAGCTTAGTACGGGATATAGAAGGTAAGCAAGCGTTACGATAAAGGTGTAACGGTGAGGCGTCGCGCTCTATCGCCTTCTCACGCCCTACCGGAATTCAGGTGCAACTAAACCGACCCTCTAATGACGAGTACGACTGCTCCTCTAACATCGTTACGAAGCGGACTGCAGGCTATCAAAGGATCTCCGGGCACCAACAGAAGTCTTCTCGGCGTCATCGGCGTAACGGGACCAAAGTTAAGCGCCGGTTGGACGCTGAAATCGAAAGCCACGACCCCCGGTCTCACTACTGCCATGTAGGTCTGAGTGGGCGTGGTTAAGAGGGCGACGTTAAGGATCGCAATGGATGCACGTAAATCTACTTTAACGGGATGTGATTAGTTGGTTGAGCTGTCGATGAAACTACACGGCGAGCTCCTTTCACATTACTCCGACATTACGTAATACTTTTGATGGCACTAACCCCTCGAGGTTTAGGATATGTCCTTTCGATTTTAAGTTTAGCCTCGTTATCTGCAGCGAAGTAAGCTATCCATATTAAAATGCAACATATAATACGTTCCATTGCAGCTTATGCGCTTTATAGGATTTGTCCCAACATGAGGAATTTTGGTTTTCTGTTTTTTTTATTTTAAGTTTTATAAAAAAAGTTTTAATTTATTTTATTTTTTCTTTTGTTATTTTAAAGTCCTCGCAATAATTTATTAATTTAATATTTATTCGCTAATTTTCACCGGAATAAACGCTATGTTTCATACCATAATTGATAAGTAGCAATGATCATATGACAAATCCGCCCGAGGATTATCAACACCGGTACCCGATAAAGTGAACATAGAAATAAAATAGTGAGGCGAGAAAAAAGGAATCGAAACCCATTATAAGTTAACGTTGATATATATATATATATATATATATATATATATACATATATATATATATATATTAGAAGAGAATTCATTATAAGTAGTAAGAAATAATAATAACTAAACCTAGGAATACAAAGTATAGAAGAGATATAAAGGTCATCCAGCAAGTGTAACGTAGAAAATCATTTGAAACGATACTGAATCCACAAGAGAATATACTGAAACCAAACCTGGCGAGTCGAATCATAATAGAGGAGAATTAAATAAAATTAGAAAGGTATCAAATGCTGAACAGCAAACGCTGAACGAAAAACAATTAATACCAGAAGAAAATCGAATAACTGCAAATGATAACATATCAAAATAGAAATAAATAATATTAGAAGATACAAAACAACTCGTGATAAGATGCTATTGGAAATCTTCACACAACTGCCCGCTTTAATTATGAGTTTGGGAATCTGCATGGGTTGTATGATGTGCATGGGATGTGTTTACTATATTTACACATCGATGAGGTTAGTGTTCCGCAAGGTGATGTAGGCGTAATATTACATCGGGCAATACCGACTGTGAATATAGTACCGCAAATAGCATACGTTACACCCGTTATACCTTACGTACTGCTTTTATTACACATTGAGTACCGCACATAACAGACACCACACCATTTTTACCTTACGCGCTCTATTTATTACTCAGATTCGCACATTTCACTTATCGCACAATATACGAAGCCTGCACATTACACTTAACAATACACAATTCGCATTACATATTTGTACAATACTTTACAAATAATGTATCTATTCGATTACCCCATCACCGATTATGGTTCCGAACGAACTTGCAGGGACTACTATCTCTGGGCTACAAGTTGGAATTACAATTACAACGAGGCGCCGCCGTCTGCAACCCAAACTGGGCCGATGTACTATTTCGCTCGACTCGTAGAGTTAGTCACAAGCTAATATCGTCTGAATATTATGTATTTTAAGTTTAAAAAGTTTATACAACCTGCGAAGCTATTTACCTTATACGAACTTAAATTAACATTGTAAAGTGTACAATATAATTAGAAGTAAGGAATCTATATTTGTAATCAATTAAAATATACCATATTATAGTGTAAATTTATAGTGTAAATTTTACATTATACAGTATATACTATTAATAACATCCTATCCAAAATCCTACAAATTCTTGATAATTAACACAACCAATTTAATTGCTTATAGAAATACAGAAACTTTTTGCCAATAATAATAGAATTTCTATAAATTAAATAAATATCAAAAGTTAACACAATTCTTTGTTCTTGCATTGGTTAATTATTCTAAACTTCAAAATAAATTTACCACTCGCAATCAGTAAATACTATTCGAGGGTATTTAAACACTACTGCGTAGACCTGATAGTAACCGATACTTACTTGCCGTACTTAATACCTCGCAAGTACACCGCTGTTACTCCAGGTACGAGAATGAGATCAGAACGGATCACAACGGATACATCGCCAACCCGAACCGACCGCAACATCCTCCCGGTTACAGCGCGGGTTTCCAGGGTCCCATCACACCTGCCGTTCCCCAACCGGTTATGTTGAAAGGAAAGTTAGTGAATGACCTAGCCTATGATCGTTGGCGTGTATAAAGGAATGGTAAACTCTCCAAAGGGTAATTTACTATTAATAGTTATTATTATTATAAAGGTTCTATAATTATATTAGATATAAATCAAACGTTAAGGAAATTAACGTAATTAAAATTGTATATTTTACATGTCTATTGACTAGTCAAATGTACATATTTTAACTAATAGTAATTTAATTTTCATAATAAAAAATATTAGATTTTCTGACGAAAATTTGAAACCTCAAAATAATGGATCTTACTTTCAAAATTTAATGCCAACTGCAGTTGAAGATTACCACCCGTTGAACCAAAACACCCACTCAGTGTTATTATCGTATACTAGAAATCCGTGAACTCGATAGCATATTCATTTGAGTAATTTGTATTTATCCGTCAATAAAACCTTAATTTAAGTATAATTAGAAAATGATAAATACATTACAGTATTATATTCTGTTAATCTAAAGGAGCAACACGATTTCAAACGAATTTCTTAGATTTAGAAAATCTAATTAAACACATTTATAATAATTATTGCTTCACAACGTATACAACGTATTGTGTATATATTTATGCAGTAGATTAGGCGATTTGATCATTTGTGTCGTGTATTTACTACCACTAACTGTATATCATTATATTATTGAGAATTTCTCCCCTTGCAGGAATAATTTCGTAATACCAAGGAGAACATACATCGATGAACCAACTATATCGCAAACGTTAGTGAAATTACCGAGAACCCGTTTATAAAAAAAACTTTACTGCTAGTTTTACGTTGTAGTTTTACCTATAATGATATATAAACGTAATATATTATAGGGAAATTATATAAATTAAACTTTTTTATTTTTTATTTAATATCGATTATAATTTATATTTGCTTTATTTTGTATTCGTAATCGTCTTGATATAGTACTATTTTTATATCGGTAAAACTGACAATACTACAATGAAAATGGATAAACTAGGCTTTAAATAGCGAGACAGATATCCAAGGCGCCAACAACCAACTTCCGTTTCTCAGGTTCGTAGATCAATCCACATCGGCAGTTTCGAATATGTTCTGGAACCTACCCTCTATGGACTATTTTACGTCGCAGATGTCTAACCCACCAACGACCGCTGCAATACTACCTCCGCCTCCCGCTTTAATCGCCGGACATCCCAACTCCGATTCTAATCGAACGGTGCCGACGGAGAAAGTCATTTCACCAAATGTATCGGCGAGTTCGAAGAAGGATAAACGTCCTCAAATTGACAATAGGAAGCTAGCAGCGCCAGATAAACCTTCATATGTTAATAAACCATACGTTTCTACTGGCGGCCATGCTACCAGATCTAGCGGCGGCAGATCCCGGGATAACTCATCTACAGAACAATCTGGGAATCAGAAAATGAAACCTAGCAACGACTCGGAAAACAAAACTCAGGAAAAAAGTAAAAGACTGTTTCGAGGAGCAAATCCATTTATATAATTTATAGAATTGTATGTATCATTTGTATTGATAACAACTTTCAAAACATGATGTAAAGGATATCAATTGAACGAAGCAATATGTTCAACTGTGTATAAGTCATAGATAAATAAATAATATATATGATATGCATTATTATTTCTATTATTATTGTATATCTGTTAGTTCCGTTATGTATTAATAAACTATTAGTTTATATTGTTGGTATTCGTGTGCGAAATGTTAATAATATTTTGAAACTAATTACTATTGCATCTACAGTAATCTTTATGTATAATACATAAAATTTACAGCGCAGCTTAAAAATAATACAGCAATTTTGAATACAATATTGATGTAGAATTATATAATATCAATATTAACTACTTCACATAATTGTCATATCCGTTACGAAAATAATACATATCTGCCATATATTTAACATTTATTCTTAATGATAATACATATGAAATTTACCAAATAGCAAATGTGTGTCAGTTTCACGAAAATATTTAGGGCATATCAGAAATATTATAATGATAGGAAAGTGATGGCAATATTATTACGCTATTATTATAAAACAATTAAACAGCTTACATAACTTAACTATTTACTAACATAATAAATCGCATTCCTATAATTATTCTAATGTTTATAAATTGTTTTCAAAATATACACTTTATTTTTTAGATATCTCGGATTGCCATTGTCTACTTTCTGGAGTAACCTAGTAAGCAACATCGCGGTTCCAGAAGTAAACACCGATTACGTGTACGGGGCTCTACCGGCATCCATACGGTCGACATACAGCGATACTCCGTCACGACCGATACACCTACCCCCACCGCCCCCACCCAAGGACACCACATTGAATCGAACGTTCGGTCCCCCAAGAATCTCCAAGAATCGAAAACCGCCCGGATTCGTAGCACCTCACAACCAAGTTGACTATGACCCTTTTAGCTCTAGTGAGGATAATCCCGACAATAATAGGGTTTGTCAGTATGCTATGTATACACTGACTTACAATTTATACTATAAGTAATATATACTATATATTTACGTGTAAAATCTTATTAAAAAGTAAATTATTATTCAAATAATACGTAAATAATAGATTATTAAAATTGCGAACGAATTTAATAAATAAATTAATAATGTTTATATTTATATATTTAAAATTAAGATAACGCAATATATATATACATATATATATATATATATATATATATATATATATATATATATATAGAATGAAAATCATTTGTATTATTCAACAAAACACATCATTTTCCCAGAACATAACGAAAGAGACATGTAGGCTATGATATTATATTTAAGAAGATTCTTTAATTAAAAACATATATATTATCTAATATTTATTTTAAAGACGACATATTTTAATACTTAATTTAATAAATTTATTATTAAAATATTCAATTAAAAAAATTAATTAGTTTTTATTAATATTTTAATATTAATATATTAAAATTAATATTTTCATAATAAAGTTTGAATAATAAAATGCAATCTAAATTAAGATAATACATTTGCATTTAAATAAATAAATGTTAAATAATTATATATATAACACTAGATATGAACTATATTACTCTTAAATTAATTTAAATTAAACTTGTACTAGACATATTAAATAATATATATATATATATATATATATATATATATATATATATATATATATATATTATATCGTATGATAGAGAATTACCTGTACTAAACAAAGATAATCGGACTACACATTATATAAAAGAAGGTGAACCGAATTCCAATATGAAATATGTTACTAACAAAAGTAATGATATTAAAGAAATGGAGAGATTAAAGATTTTAGCGAACGATGAGATATTAAAGATAACTAAAGATAAAGGAATTTCAATTGTCCTAGGTAAAAAAGAAGAAATACCAATGACCCCTTTGGTTAAAAAGTATACCAAAGCTAAAAAACGTAATGATTTTATCGATGGTATTGATCATAATATGAAATCAGGGAAATTGAAGGAATACACAAATATTATGCTAGATGATAATAAAGAATCTCTTCAAAATATACCTAATAGGAAATCAAATAGAGCAGAACTCACAGAAACAATAATAAAAAATACCAAAGAAGCTATTGTTAATGATAATCAAATAATTGAAAAAATGTACGTATATAATTACTTATTACATGACCAAAACAAAACTACCATCATAAATATTACTATTATTTTACATATTCATATCGTAAAATTATATAAATATAAGATTTATTTTATATAGGATTAATAAAGACGTAAATAATAATAAATCAGAGAAACCAAAAGGATTTCAAGTTGTTAATAATGTTAGATTTAACAAAGATATCAATAGCCTTGAAAATTCCAAATTCAATTATAAAAACGGCCAATTGAAAAATAAAACTGTAAATAATAAATCTCAAAAAGAAGATTCAAAGTCAACTATTAATCAAGAAAGGTTAATACTTATAATATTTACTTTGGATGATGTATAGAATCATGGTAACGTTATTTTAATGTAACTTATTAGATTAACATCAATATTAAACTAAAAAAAATATATATGTATATTCACATTTATACAATTTTCATTACATTTACTGTTATTAATAAGAAATATTATTATTTTAGTAATTCTATGTCCGACAAGAATTCGAAATCTGAAGATATGAAAATATCAGATTTCACTCGAGATAAAGATCAATTACGGGAGAAGGCTCGTACATTTAATGATAGAATCACTCCTATACCCGGTAACAAAGTAAAAGAAATTAGGGCTTCCAGTAAACCGATAGCATCACCTCATAATGTTGGTATACCAGATAAACATTTCGATAGCGAACCATTTAATAAAAAGAAGAAGACGAAAATAGTAAAAATATTCCCACTTTCGGCATTACGAGAGAATTTGGAATCAGAAACTAATAAGACAAAAAATGTAACACCAATTATTAAACATAAAAAGTTTATACATATATATATATATATATATATAATCACACACACACACACACACACACACACACACACACACACACACACACACACACACACACACACACACACACACACACACACACACACACACACACACACACACACACACACACACATATATATATATATATATATATATATATATATATATACATATATAAATATATATATATATATATATATATATATATATATATGTGTGTGTGTGTGTGTGTGTGTGTGTGTGTGTGTGTGTGTGTGTGTTTGTGTGTATAGTAATTAGCATCTTAATTACTAATAAAACACATTATATAATACATATTTATTACAGAAATTTAATTTAGAAAATATAAAAAGCTTATAAATGTTATATAGAATATAAATTATGAATATAAACATAGATTAAAAATGGTTACCTAAAATATATCGATAAAAATATCCACATTAAATTTAAATACTAGGATATTATAAATAACTACAGTTATTTATGGAAATTTTATAGATATCTAGGTATATTAATCTACCTACTCTATCTTAAAAATAATATATCTTTTAATGAGAAAGATTTTAACAAAGAACCTCAAAATGTCCTCCGAGAAATCTTATTTTATATCAAATAGTGTCTTGTATATTATTAGCTTTATTTAGATAAATAAATTTAGCGACTACATTAATGACTAATTTAAGCCTTGTGATTTATCCTTCACAAAATTGTTTTCTTGTAGGAATTACTGGTATGTATGAATATTTATTTGATATTGAATCAACAAAGGATAATAGAGCTAAAAAAATATGTTTATATATTTAATCGATCTATAAATACTTTCGAATCAATGAATAATGAAAGCCTTTTTGGTATTCTTATCTAATTTAAATCTACCTGTCTATAACGAAACAATATTAGAAATAGGCTAAAAAGTTATTAATAATGATACTGAATGAAGTTTCTCAATTAAGCAATACTTTACAATTATTATATTGTATAACTTTTTAAAATTATCTTTTTTTGCAAAATATGCAAAATATCTGAAATACTTGTTGTGAAAAAAGGAATAATTATAACTCAGGTATATAACTATCTACTAAAGACTGTTATATATTTATATATATATATATATATATATATATATATATATATGTATATATATATGAATCGTATTACCTAAGATGTATAATTCTGAATAAAGTAGACGATTATAATGAAAAACTTTAAAAGTATATTTATAGATTCAAGATTAAATATACATGTGAATATTCATTATATATGATATGATATAAAAAAGAAATTATGTATGATGTATGACAACTTCAAACATGAATGGACTCTATCCCGATATATTATAGATAGTGACTATAATAATAAAATAATAGATCATCGTTTCATTTTACTACATTAAAATTTCACTAAAAATAATCATCATATTGTAATTTTCTACTTGTTTATCTGCCCATTACAAATATTCAGCTAAAATAAATTTCATAGTTCGAACACATATTGACAATTATTTAAGTTGGGAGCTATAGTTGGTTCGATTCAATGTAAATGATAGATTATTAATTTCTTCAAATCTTAATATTTAAATATTTAACATTTAACATTTTCCATAATTTAAATAGACTTTTTATTAAATAAAAGTATATTATGATAATTTTCATCAAAATCTAATTATTTATTTCTCATATCAATTTAAAATCTATAAACAAATTAAATATCTACTTAATATTTATATTAATAATGTTTAAGACTCATCGTTATATTTAGAACAAAAGATAAAAAAGAAAATACAAATAAAACTAATGATTTGGAAGGTTTGCATATATCTGGAAAAGCAATTTCGATGTTAACAAAATTTAATCAAGAGAAAAAAGAAAAAAAAGAAAAAAATCATGAATAAATATATTAGTAAATATATTTATTTGTGTTATATCTATCTATCTATCTATATATATATATATATATATATATATATATATATATATATATATATATATATATATAGGTGTATAATTATAAGTATGTATGTAGAAATATGGGTAAGTACAAAATTAGATATATCTGAGTAACATTTTATATTTTCAATCCCCTGAACACATATATTAAATATAGAATTTTTAACTATTAATTCTATAGATTTATTATGTAAACTAATTCTAAATCAATAAAAAATTATAAACTAAGATTCATACATAGCAAATTTTTTTTAAAGATATTTGTCTATTTTGTAATAACCTGATGTCCAATTACCTTACTGATGTAGATACAACATGTATGATTATGCAATATATATTTACACTAACTTATTTAATCCATTATTAAAATCGAGTAAATATACATTTCGCTAATATCATCATATTATTAATATTTGATAATTCTGATATATAATTTGTTGATTATATAAATATAATTTTTAAATTAGAAAATGCAAATAAAATCACGCTGTATTGTTAAAATCTATTTTAATAAAATAATTAATATTCAAATATAAAATTTAACAAGATGTATAATATAATCTATAATATTATATAACATATAATAAAATAAGCGAATAAATTAAGTTATATTATATAGTATAGTTATAATATTAAAAATTGTAAACGATGAGAATTGGTCAATATATCGAGTACACACGAATTATATGTATAACTCGTTCAAAGCAAACCACAGAAAAGATGTAAATGTTTATATAATCACATTTACTAATAAGAATATATGTTAATTGTTATTACTGATTTCGATAAAAGATATGGTATTAACTTCCAGATATTGATCATAATTATGTCATCATTTGATGAATACATCATAATAATTAAATTTAATTGTTTTAAACAATAATATTAATAACGTATATTTGCTTATTTTCTTATGAAAATAAAACGTATACTATTATATCGATAACATTATATTTACACTGTGCAACGTATTCATCGATGTTATATAAAATACGATAACATAATAAAAGTAATATGTTAATACGTTAATATCGTATTGTGATTTTCATAGGTAAATATATATATTTGAAAAAAGACATCGCATATTTATAAAAATCAAGATCAGATAATTCCTGTAATTCTTAAAAACAAAAATATGCATATCGTCTTCTTGTAACTGTTTTTTCTTGAAATCTTTTGGCTTCTTTTCATCTTTTGTATTACACACGTTGAACTTTTTCAATTCGGTAGAGTAATATTTGAATAGTTACCAATACTTTCCACTTATTTAACGAGATGAAGTACGAACGAAGGTAAGAGTACAATTTGAGTTATCTCGTGATTTCTCATGATATCTCGTGATTTCCCATGATATCTCGTGATTTCCCTTGATATCTCTTGCTTTATTGTATACGCTACTACCAAACCGTACATTTCTTGACGGGATTCATCGGGCTTCCTATAGGACACGAATACACCTCTGAAAAATCGTAGGAATTCGATAAAGTTCCAATCACCCTGCGAATGGAAATCTGAAATTAATACCTCGGCACATCTCGGTACTCTCTTGGGTTATATTTTCTATGTATCGAGGAATCGAGGCATTGTAAGTCATGAGATCAACATATTAATATAATTATATAGATGTAGGGTGCACACAATATACATATAATAGTTTATTAACTATAGTTTATTAACTTGATTGTTTTACAATACTTAGTATGTGACGATTTAATGTGAAGATTTCAATACGATATTGTGTTACGATTTCAATAATATATTATAATACAATATTGTTTAACGATTTCAATACTATATTATAATACGATATTGTTTTACGATTTATATTACTATTTTGTTTTAAAATATTATATTATGATATTGTGTTACAATATTATATTACAATATTAGATTATAATATCATATCCCGATATTGTATTACGGTATTGTATTACGGTATTGTATTACGGTATTGTATTACGGTATTGTATTACGGTATTGTATTACGGTATTGTATTACGGTATTGTATTACGGTATTGTATTACGGTATTGTATTACGGTATTGTATTACGGTATTGTATTACGGTATTGTATTACGGTATTGTATTACGGTATTGTATTACGGTATTGTATTACGGTATTGTATTACGGTATTGTATTACGGTATTGTATTACGGTATTGTATTACGGTATTGTATTACGGTATTGTATTACGGTATTGTATTACGGTATTGTATTACGGTATTGTATTACGGTATTGTATTACGGTATTGTATTACGGTATTGTATTACGGTATTGTATTACGGTATTGTAATACAATCCGTATTACGATACCGTAATACGATACCGTAATACGATACCGTAATACGATATGTATAACGATATTATATTCGGATATCCAATTTACATTATTATCAATATCAATATAATCTGATACCTACATTTAAATATGTAATTCAATATCGTATTATGTGTATATGCATTAGTGTAAACCATAGACTACATAAACTACAACTATGTTGGGCTAGTAGTCATTACTTACCTGAACCTTCCCGGACTATGTCGTCCATTCTTTAAACTTTGTATATAATTTTCTGGTCTGGCTGTACCACACCACACCTATGGATGAAAGTAATGAACATTCGTTGACACGGATTTGAACATTAAATAGATACTTTTACATAATTTTTAAAATTTATTTATTATATTTAAAATAATATTTTAACTAATATATATTGAAATATATTATATAAATATTTAAAAAGTATGTACTAATAATATTACATTTCTCATTCATTTGATTATTATCTAATTCATTTGATGATCCTTAATTCAATATTCCTTAAAACATCTTATAAAATCATTTATTTTTTAAGAATAATATATATGTATCATAATACATGTATACATGTAATAAATACATGTATCAATCTGCATATTGACAATTTAAAACAATTTAAAATATATATTGAAAAAAATGTATCGATTAATATTTAAACGGTTCGGGATTGTTTGGTTTGAATATTATGTTGTACACGTGAGGTTCTACGAATATAAGATGCCCCATTTAAAAAATATATAGTTTGTATATAAAATGTATGCCATAAGATACTATTATACGTAAATAATCTCATATACGTGAATGTTATGTTTTCATTTATATGTATAGTAATATATATATATATATATATATATATATATATATATACAGGTGAGAACTATAATAATTAACTAAATTTGTAAAGCTGAAATTTGTCAAGATTTGTCAATAATGTAATTAAATGAAAAAGGGTTTTAGTAAATATTTATTTTAATTAATAAAGATCTTCATCGATATAGTTATGCTACGATTTCAGATAGTTATGCTACGATTTCAGATAGTTATGCTACGATTTCAGATAGTTATGCTACGATTGTAGATAGTAATGCTACGATTTCAGATAGTTATGCTACGATTTCAGATAGTTATGCTACGATTGTAGATAGTAATGCTACGATTTCAGATAGTTATGCTACGATTTCAGATAGTTATGCTACGATTTCAGATAGTTATGCTACGATTTCAGATAGTTATGCTACGATTGTAGATAGTAATGCTACGATTTCAGATAGTTATGCTACGATTTCAGATAGTTATGCTACGATTTCAGATAGTTATGCTACGATTGTAGATAGTAATGCTACGATTTCAGATAGTTATGCTACGATTTCAGATAGTTATGCTACGATTTCAGATAGTTATGCTACGATTTCAGATAGTTATGCTACGATTGTAGATAGTAATGCTACGATTTCAGATAGTTATGCTACGATTTCAGATAGTTATGCTACGATTTCAGATAGTTATGCTACGATTTCAGATAGTTATGCTACGATTGTAGATAGTAATGCAATACATTTGTTCAATATATCTCAGGAAAGAAGTTTTTCATAACTTAAATTATTGAAAAGATGTTTAATACCGAATTGTATTCGATATAATATATGAGATTAACAGACTTGTTTTAGAGTAAAATGTAATAGTAGAAATAATGGTATATATTATTTCTATCTATAAATCGGTGTAATCGTTATATTTTATATTATACATAATATGTCTATTCTCAGCACAATACTAATTAATATAGTTTTATATATTAATATATATATATATATATGTATATATAGTTTTCTATACATCATATTTATTTAATTACCTAGTTTTAAACAGAAATACATACCTGAGCAAAGTTCAGGAAGAATAGTTGATTATGATTAAGTCCTATAGCGGGAAGTGGAATCTCTTCACGTCCGTTACGTTTGACCCATGACCTGTATCCCTAGAATACATATTATTATACTAGTAAATTATACCTGAAATGATTGATTATGCTATAAAATATTGAGTAGAAATATATAGTTATTATTTTCTAATTTAATAATTAATAGTAATGTTACTAAACAAACTATCTAATTAAAAATATCTTATTTGATTAATAAGTAATACATTTTAATTTTTAAAAAATGTTATACAAATTTCAATAATTTGTACCTTAACTTCCTCACGAAACATTTAAAAACTGAAATTATTTTAATAATGACATTTCAATTATTTATATTAATGATTAATGGTATTAATATTATAAATATTTATGGTAAAAATTAAAAAATATCGCAAACTTTTGTATTTACTCGAACAAAATATGATACATATACTGAAGGAATAAATAATATATTTTTTTAAATTATAAACAACGGTTTACTAGAAGCATAAATAATTGTATCATTACACAAACTAATAAAATATTATGCGGGTAATTTTTATCATATATTAGACAATTAGTCTAGAATAGATTTGAATTTAATTTATAATTAATTTTATTATTTTGTTCAATTTACCATATAAATATAATTTTTTAAATTTATTTATTCAATAGAATCATTTAAAAAAATGCATTAATAATTAATTTATGCTTCATTTATCTAATCTACTTATTTATAATGCAATTTGTATGCCATTTTATTTATATTAAAAATTTTAATATTTGTTAATTATTAAAAATTTAAATAATGAAAGTAATGGTAATTTCTAAAAATTGTTACTATTATTTTCATATTCACGTATATCATATTTAATAGCTTACAATTGGTTAGTTAACCTTATAAGCTTGTTTCAAACCACCATTGTCTGCTATATTCTCTCCTTGGGTATTTATCCCATTCACCTGAACCGTTATGTAATAAATTTATAATATTTATAATTAAATCTTCGCATACGGCTAGAGAGAGTTTAAATTACTCAATATTTGTGAAGAATACTACGCAAACGATTATTATGTAACCATACGTATTACTAACATATGTTCACATGTCCATATACAATATATCTGCGCACGCATGTATAATTTAAAAACTGAGTTTAATATTTCACTTTGTTTTTAATATAAAATACATTAATTTAAATGTCAATGCAAATGGCAACGGGATAACTATTCATATGCATAAGGAATACCATTTTAAGCCGAAGGGAATTTGAAACAATGGCGGGCAACAAAGTAAAGCCATTACTGCATTCAATAGGCAGAAACAATGCATCGTATTAATTCAAAATAAATATTAATATAAAATACACGTCTATTATTATGTTTGCGAGAATGTTTAAATATTAGATAAATAGTTCTGATAAAAGATCATCAAGATTACATTTACTAACGTTCATATTCACTTCCTTTACCGTATAATTACTGTATTGATCTACGATGCATTGTTTCTGCCTATTGAATGCAGCGATGGCTTTCGTTGTCCACCATTGTTTCAAATTCCCGTCGGCGTCGAATTGTCTTCCTTGTGAATAAGAATATGTATATTTATCCCATTGTCATATGTACAAGTAAAATAGTTTATTAGTTAATCGATGGATATATAACATTCTCGCATTTAAATAAAATAATTAGACAAGTTGAATAGTTGTAACAGTTAACAATGTTACGTTTGCGGGAATATTATATTAGTTAACTAATTAAAAATTGTATAGCTGATATTAATTATAAGAATAATTGTTGTAATAGTTATTTATTAATTATTATCACGTGAATTTTCGATTTATCTCATGATCTATGACTCATCGTGTTCTATTTACTACATATAGTCTTATTACGAATATCTCAATAGTAATCGTTATCCCTCCTGCCTGGAACCTTGTTTATCACAAACCATAAATTCCTTTATTCTTACATAATGTTGTCACCTCTTTCACTGCCCTATTTTCTTAATCCTGTGACTCCAATATTTTATAGGAATATATTCCTATAGGATATTCCTATAGATTTACTTTATTTTCAGAATTACCCTCTTCTATTCGCATATCCTTTGGCGGCTTATACTCTATTTGATCTCGCTAACATCTCATAATTCTCACATTATATTTCTATGGTTTAATTCTATTTTGAAATCCAGTATAACTTATATTTACGTCTACAGGATTTAATTTGGGGTTTTTAAATTTCTGCTTGATCTTCTTAATACTTTCAAAAATTCTTGGCATATTAAAAATAAACAACTGTTCAGGAGATAAACTTACTATATTAATAAGATTATTGATATTAGACTCAAATCAAAACAAAAATACAGGCTTTCAAACTTATTCGTAGGAAAAGTGAAACATTTCATAATTATCCTAACCCACAATTTTATTTTACATTATCAAATTTCTTCGAGGTAAACACTAAAGTAATTATTAATAAGATTCCGTTATCATTTTAAAATTCAGCTATTAATTTTTCCAATCATTCTAATTTGTTCTTTTTCTTTTTCAGTATTATAATTTATCCTAGATCTAATATCATCTTCTAAATATTACTCTCTATTTTTACTTCTTCCCTTTAATTAAAGTTCATCTATCGCCTCATATATTATTTCATCTTTTACTGAAATTTATTGTAAGATCATCTTTCATCTCATCTATTTTACTTATTCACGAAATTATCCTAATTACTCTATTTTGAAGAAATTCACTCTTGATTCTTTACAACTATTAAACTATCGTTCTATATCATAACACGAAGATTACCTCAATTATAAAAACCCTTGATTAATATCACTTAATACAATATATAGCACCTTACTCCATTGCTAACCCCTTACAGGGTGCATTCCTCTTAATGTATTCCTATGCAACTGTACTTTATATTTACTCTCATTAATACGGCCGCTGTTATATTTTCCTTTTTATTTTTTATCTGTTCAGTTTATTTGAAAATCTAAATCATATTATTATTTCCCATCGACTCCGTGACATTTATATTCATTTATAGTTTATGTTTTATGTGTCATCTCTTTCTACCTCAATACATATTAATACATCACGTAATTAATATACGTATCGTAGTACAGGTTTCTGTACTTAATTCCATTATTTGTATTATTTGGATATTTTGACTATATATTTAATAACTCTTCATACCTTCCCCAATAAAACTCAAATCAAGATTACCAAAAAGTGTATCTTGATAGCTGTATTATTCGTTCCCATTCTTCATTTCCCAACTTCCAACTTTCCCAAATTTGACTCTTTGATCAATTTCTTATTGATATAACTATATCTTATACATTTACTATTCTTGATATCATTTTTATCAAAATGTTATTCAAATTACCTTTCCATATTCCCTATGACTGATTTCATTTCGATATTTATAGGGGAGACTGCACTTTCATTTTATACATTTTAACTATTTAAATTTTGCATTTATTTTCATTTTTTACGTGATTTTGTTTTAAAAGTTCTCTATTAAGTCTCCTATTAAGTTTCCAAAGAAATAAATAATAATAATAATAATTACTTTTGTAAACAAAATTGAGTTTACAGACTATTATAAATAATCTATAGTAGAGAATTTTATAAACGACTTATCTTCAATGACGTACATTATAAATATGTAAAACTTTGTTCATATAACATTAAACACAGTATTATTCTTTGAAATTTTAGAACATTTTTTGTTCTTTTTCTCTTGTGTTGTACAAGTACAAGTACATTAAAAAGAAATAATGCTTGTCATGGGTGATAACCTTTATCGTCGAAACCATGAGTGATCTCGTGACCAATGACCATCGCAATTCCGCCGAAATTCAAAGATCTGTAAAATAATAGAATAATGGGTTTGAAAAAACAATAGCATTGACTTTTTATTGACGATTCTCAGTGCAAATATCAAATTTATGGTCATCGACGCATTGAAAACGCATAGCCGACTTTAATATAAATATGCGAACATAGCGTGATTTTGATTTTTACAGTGTGTACTATACGCGTTATAAACAGCAAATATTATAGAATTCATTCAGAGAATCTAACTTGGGATAAGTTTCGTGATAGAAAGGTTTTTGAAGAATGCCGGCAGGAAACACTGATCAAATGAATTAGTAGACATTATTATAATGTCTAAATAGTATTAAAAGTGTAGAGTATATTATTTCTAAGAAATAAAAGATATAACTTATAAGTTTAATTATGTTTTATATGTAAATACGGAACATTTAAATATCGTTTAAAAATATTACCGAATATAATACAAAAATATAATACAATTTATATTTACATTTTAATTTTTTTTATAAAATTTACTAATTACATAAACAGAATCGCCTTCATTACGATGTAATGCCAACACTCGGAGCTAACTAATTTGATTCTTCGCCGCACTGTAGAAGGCATTTACAACAGCTGGAGTTGCGGACCACCTGGGCAATGGAAGATGCGCGTTATCTCGTTGCGTTTCGTAACAACGAAACGGGCGATTTTTTAATTTCTTTAAATTGTAATGGTTTTCGATTAGAGATGACTTAACAGTACGATTAGCAATGCTAATTATTGTTCTAACTCCACAAACATGTAACATATTTAAGTTAATATTTATACTTAATGATATATATTAATTAGCTTACTTTGCTCATATTAAACAATTATTACCCTACGATATACTATTTCGATTAGATCATAAACTATTTATATTAAGGTTATAGATAGCGATGTAGAATTGGTATTGGTACAGATAATAGCTATATGATCACCTACTTTGTTCTGTTAATTGTCTTATCATGAAGAATCATCACACGTTTCGCATTATTTTGTAAAATCACCAGAACATTCTCGAAGTAATTACTGGAATTCATTGTTAACTGAAATCGATATATATATATATACCTCGCTATAATAATGACATTATTGATGTATGGCTTAATAATTTCTATTATGTAAAAATAATATATATTTATTAGAAATATCAAATAAAATTCAGAGTTTACGATATGTTACATTTGCAATATAATATCGTATATATATTATAGTTAATGTATATTACCAATTGTATTGTTTATAATATGTAATATGTTTATGTAATTCATGTAATCATTTTACTTGTAAGAATACAGTATTATTGTATTTCACTAGTTATACTTGTTACAGCTACCTCTGCGTATTCTCTATCCAGAGCAGCGTTGTCCATAATGAAATCTGGATAACCAATTTTTTCATTCATAGCATTGGCCTGAGTTTCAATAAGTATTGTTACCGATTATAAATCAGTTACGCGTATCTATTTATACTAAATTGAAACGTATCATTTCGTGTACAGATTATATTTTAAACCATTATTTTGATGGTTTATTTTTGTAGAGAAATTGATAATGATATAGAATGAAACTTTAGGAAAAATAACACATACAATATTGTATGGAATTATAATACCAAACCTATATTATATATAACTCTATTGAATTTTGATTTATCATTGTTAGTATAATATTATCTAAACAGTAACAGCTGTAAAAACAGCTATAAAAATAAGTTTGAGTAATTCATATAAATTACCTTTTTGATGGCAACTTTCCTCGTTTCATCATCCATCCATGTAACGTCACTCAGTAATTCCTCGAAGGCTTTCATTATGTCATCGATAATCATTTCAGCCTATCATAATATCAATTCTGCTATAGTAAAATTATAAGTTCATTTATCAATATTTCATAATGATATAAGATATTAATTTTTAAAATATGTATTTATATATTCTTTATATACTCATGTTGGCTATTTTAATATGATTTATCTTCTAGATAGTTGGAAGGGAATTTGAATTTGTTTGCAAATTATTAACATTCTTTTTTGATTTCTCATCAAAATTATCTTTAACAAACATCCTTCCAATAGCATAACCGTACTGATTGTTTACGTAATTTATACAATCTCTCCATCTTGCCCGTTCGACTTTAGTTCCTCGTAATACCTATGGAATACATTCGAGAGTTAAAACACTCATATCGATTGGAGGTATTTCATCCAAACATCAATGTATACATTTCCGAAACAACGACAATAATGATTTGTTTTGTGGATTTATTAATTGGCGAGTTTATCATATATATCATCAAATCT
>OZ038317.1:20260419-20282919 GCA_964035775.1 Osedax frankpressi
ACATATGTTTAGCACTTGCAAATATTCCATCAGGATGGAGTTTTAATTTTATAATATATTAATCAATAATTAATTGTTTAATTTATATTCTCAAATATATTATTCAGGTTTAATAATTGTTATCAGATCACTGAACATTCGTATATACTTCCAGTAATAACATAAGAACAGATACTTGATTGTTTTTATCATATATTGCATAATATATTATGGTATATATACAGATTACCATTAGGATAATGTCCCCCGCAAGATAATATAAATATTCTTTATTTCAAAATATTGTACAGATAAATTTAAAGTATTTGATAAATAATGGATAAGTGCTAAAAATATGAACTCAAATTATGATAATACTATATTAGTGTAATAAAAAATATATATAAATAATATTTAATAATGCATTTTAGAATTTTTAAATATTAAAATCACATCCCCTAGTTGGCATAACCTAATAATTACATAAAGATAAATTGCTCGCCATCGACTCGGGCAATAGTCAATCATATAATCTAGATATGCCTTCAATATAGGTCAGCTTTATTATAGTGACCTTTTAACCTATTGGAATTCATAACTATTTCAACTATATAATCAAGTATTTGAAATACTCCGTATAAATTGTTAATAATAATGTTTCATTTATGATTATTGATATCGTTTGGTTACATTATGTACAAATATTTAGCAGATGTTCGTTAATTTATGACATCCAAAATATAGACGATATTGCTTAATATGTATTTATGGAATATATTTGGTTTTACTAAATTCACATTGTTTTACGCGCTTAATTTTAACATTATAACATATCCTTCAATAATAATTTGTATAAATATAACTGTTATATAAATATATATTCACGATTACACACCCACCTATTGCCCATCTCAAATATGCTTGCAATGGCTTCTTATTGTGAATGCTTTTGTCCAAGTAGTACTGTCGTGAAGCCATTCCCAACGTCTGTTGGTCAATCTGAGTGTTGTGGGATTTAATAATGGTTATCGATGTAAATTAGAATATCTAATTTTGATCAAATTGTGATTTTATTTTAATTAATTATATATGATTATAAAAATCAATGTATTTCATTTATATTTATATTATTAAAATGTAGAGTTATTCACAGGGTCATTATAATATTATACTATATATGTGTTCACATGGTGATATCAATAAATATTAAATATGAATAAAAAATATATATATTTTTGTTTGATTTTGAAATTAAGGAAATTTTCTTGGAAATATGAATCTAATAAATAAACACGAATGCATTGTAATGACCGCTTGTTAAATGCACAATAAAGTACTACATATCTGGAACAGTTGCGGCAACGTGCAACACATAAATGGGCGATAAACAATCTGGTTAATGGCCCTGACATGTACTCTAAGTGAAGTTAAAGCCGTCCACCCTTATATGGTGCTAGGTTGATATACGTCTGTTTAAATACGCATTTACTTATAAGCAAGCACTTAAATTTCGGATTTATGGGATAGAAGGACATTGTTAAAAATTCTCGTAAAATCTCATTAAGCTCGCAGAACAACTACGTAAGCGGTAATTTTGTTTTATAATTTAATTTTCTTTTGGCTAGGATAACTTTGGAATCCATACAAATATATATTAAACGTATACGTATACGTGTTCATATACGTATTCGTTGTTCCTAGATCTTAAAATATTATACTAAGCTTGTATAAATACCGTAATAATATATCACGATAATACATTATCTAAATAGTATCCATGGAACTGCAGATTAATAATTTAAATGTATTATATTATACTATTGGATTTAAATATCTATTTATAAATCAGATTATTATTAATAATAGTATTTTAAATTATTTTAAAGATAAATTAATTAATTATATCATAATTACCATGGTTATGTATAAGCAATAATTTTAAAATATAATATAATTTAATTTAATTTAAATTTAATTTAACAATATTCTACTTATTTTCAAACCTTGGCTTTCAAAGGCTTTCAAATATAAATTATTTTAATTATCGTATGATTATAGATCTTAAAAATTGAAAATATCCTCTTTCATTTTAAATATCAATTAAATTATTTTATTCCAGATAGAGAATATAATTTACAAATTCTCTTAATAATAATAATAATAATAATAATAATAATAATAATAATAATAATAATAATAATAATAATAACAACAATAACAATAATAATAATAATAATATAATAATAATAATAATAATAATAATAATAATAATAAAATAATAATAATAATAATAATAATAATAATAATAATAATAATAATAATAATAATATAATAATAATAATAATAATAATAATAATAATAATAATAAAATAATAATAATAATAATAATAATAATAATAATAATAATAATAATAATAATAATAATAATAAATAATAATAATAATAATAATAATAATAATAATAATAATAATAATAATAATAAATAATAATAATAATAATAATAATAATAATAATAATAATAATAATAATAATAATAAATAATAATAATAATAATAATAATAATAATAATAATAAATAATTATAATAATAATAATAATAATAATAATAATAATAATAATAATAATAATAATAATAATAATAATAATATAACCTGTATTATATTAGCAGTTGAATTTTTATCGTCTGCACTCAGCCATTGGTTTATTAAAATTCTGTTATTGTAGAGTCTAAGCTTAGCTATCAATGCAATTGTATTGAAACCTATAAATTAAAGTAAATTATTAATACCAATAACATAGAAAGTATTGTTTTAGCGTGGATAAGGCATATCTAAATTTAAATTGATGTAAACTTTTTTCATTCCATGAATTTCCCTCCAATACTGGCCAACCACCGATTTGCGTAAGAGATTAATTAGAGGTAATTTACCTCTTTGTTCTATCCTTGCTATGATGTAATATGAGTAAATTAAAATAAATATACTAATCTAAATATTATACTTTATTTGAATATAATTGTTTAATTGTAGTATATTATCAATAGCATATTAATATATTAAAATAATTAATTAGTATATTTATATGTAAATAACAATAAAATACATATGAGAATTATAATATTTGATTAATGATAAATCACTTTAAAGTATGTTTTACGTGACATATTAGATAATACTTTAATTAAATCATGAATTTATAATAATGCACTAATTTATAATATATAATTATACTAATATTATTAACTAACTTATATTCAAGCAAGATATATAAAGTCTCTTAGAATCTTGTACGGACTTTGGTTCAGTGTTACTAAATTCACCTTCTAATAATCCTAAAAGACATGCGAGGGACGATAATGATTACCTTCACCCATGGTTATATATTACAATATAACATAACACTTTATTACATACTCTTAATAAGCCAAGATAGATAAATGGTTAAAACTTATAGTAATATTTAATACTAATAATTAATTAATTTAACAAAAAACATATATATATATATATATATATATATATATATATATATAATATATTTAATATATGTAATGTAGAACTTTACATTTAATTACATATATATATATATATATATGTATACCATATATGGTATACATTTCTTAATAAGGTAATAATAATTATAAGGTAATAATAATATAATATAATAATAATATAATTAATATAATTTAATGATTTAATATACATATAAATAATATAAATTGTAAATTGATATTCTAAATTTTTTTTTGATCTTAAAATAATGGATACTTTTGATATATCTACTGGATATATATGGTTAACAAAACGTATATTAAATATATATAATGTATATTTGATTTGAGTTTAAATATATAAGTAATATATATATATAAGTAATAATAACGATAAGTAGTTTAATAATCTTATAAGAAATGTTGCATTGCACCCCACCAAATTACACTATACACGCATTTATTCACTGGTCATCGGTCGTATATTATGCGATGTTTAATAAGATATTTGCGAACACCCCGTACACGTACCCGTGTACGCCGTACACGTGTACGTCGTACACTGTACGCAGTACACTGTACGGCGTACACTGTACGCTGTACACTGTACGCTGTACACTGTACGCTGTACACTGTACGGCGTACACTGTACGCCGTACACTGTACGCTGTACACTGTACGCCGTACACTGTACGTCGTACACGGGTCATATAAGCAAATACATGCGTCGCTAACTCCTCAATTTGAACTGAAGCTCGTCGCGTAATTTCGTGAACGTGTTGAAGTCTGGTACGTCATCACCTATGGCATTGTTCTGATTCCAACCACCGCACGCGTACTCGAAATAGTCTGTACAGGGGTCGGAAGACAGGTTCATCGACATCATGAGGCGCGATGCTGGAGACATCGAGTTGTGAATTGTCAAATAATAAAATATGCGATATTTAGATATGATTTTGATTTAAAAGTATACTATTATGTTATTAATTCAAATGTTAACATGTGTATTACATATTAGTTAATAATTAAGATATTGAGCATGTAATTATGATTTATTAAATAATTTAATATATCATTTGTAATTTTGATAAATAAAAGTTTTGTTTGGTGATTTAATAACATTATAAACTATGTAATATCTACAAAATATGGACTATAATATATATATATATATATATATATATATATCTGTATAATATATATTTATGACTTTAACAATTAAATGTTTTGTATCTGGTTTGGCTAAATTCTATATTATTACGAAGTAATATCTTACCTGTGTTGACGCAGTCTTTGGTTAGACAAATTTCTTCTTGAGAATCTAATGCACATGTATTCATTATAAATATTTACATATATTAATCGATGTGTGTTAACGATTTATATAATAGATATTTAGATTAACTGCAAGCAAGTATCAATATACTAAATTGATTTATTAAATAGATTATTATTATATTAAATGTTATGATTAATTTTACCTTCATGTTTTTAAAGTATATTGTGCATATAAATATAAACTAGTTTCATTTATAAATCAATATTTAATAATATTAATTATTATTAAATTAATATTATTAAATAAATACACAAGCAAATAATTATTGTATTATAGTTATAATGAGTTATTATTTTTATTGTTATTATTATTTGTATTATTATTATTAATACATTATATACAAATACCCAGATAAATACATAACTAATATATTATTAAAAATTAGTAATAAAATTAGTTTAACTTATTGCAACAAGAAAATTATAAAATAAAATTGAATTGTCTAAAATGATTTATTTATAAATTGTGTTTTCGATTAATATATATTATTGCATAACATTATCATAGAAACCTATATTCTTGACGATGAAGAAACATGCGATGAATCCGATGAGTATACCAAAAATAAGCAAACTAAATAAAAATATATTTCTTTTACCGTGATGACGTGTCCCGTTATCGGGATGGCATTGCACATATTGCGAATGTCTGAGAATTTAATAAAATCATAAAATAACAAATATATATTATTTATTTTATTAAATATAAACGTATTAGTTAGTAAAATGTATTCGTACAATTAGACAATAATAGTATATCTATTATCCTTGTGCTATAGACGAAAAGAACATAAACTATTCAGAATACACTACTTAGGGGTATAGAATAAATATACACAAATATTGGTTGATTGATTATAGTGAATAAATAAAATATTTATGGTTTCCCGTAAAACAGGGTAGATAAAGAGAGATATGGCAACTGTTTATAATATAGTCATTGTTACAAACAACGAGCCCCTAATTTACTGAGTAAATACTATTGACCGCACACACACATATACATACACATATACATATACATACACACACGCACACACATACACACACATATACACACACACACACACGAATACTCACACACCTACTCACACAATACAAATATACATACATACATATATATATATATATATATATATATATATATATATATATATATATATAGGTATATATATATATATATAACATACGTAATCAGATAAGAAATAATAAATACAAATTGTGAGTTATTATTTACATATTTGAACTAATAATTCGATAGTATATATGTATTTAGTTATATATAAATATTTGTAAATATTACACAAGTCAATATTGATATTTCAATATAATTCAGTTATCGTTATTATTTACTCAAAGATATAGAACATAATATATGCGGGCATATGTGTTTATAAAATATCCAATCTAAATGTAATAAATATCATAATCATGCGTAGTTTTTATATTACAAATGAAACTTATAAATATTTACCATCGCTACATTGTGTACAAATATATAAATATTGATAATCGTTTCGGTAACATATGCCCATACAATAGGAGTTATCAATAAATAAGATATACAATAATATATAAAATTGTTAAATGATTTCATTCATTCATTGGTTCCTATTATATTCAGAGCATCTCATATATTTGTTATTCAATAGCTCGAGGGAATTTATCCTATATTTTTAGAGATTTATTAATATTCGCAAATTCGAATGTAATTATTAAATATGTTATATAATAGTTATTAAATAAATGCATATAATAAACGTGAAGAATGTTTAAACCATATTTGTGTTTAATTATTTATTTAATATGTTATTATATTATAATTATAATTAAATATTAAATATATATATATATATGTAATTCCGATATCAGCAAATTAATATATTCCATTATATATGTATGTATATATATATATATATATATATATATATATATATATATATATATATGTGTGTGTATGTGTGTATGTATGTGTGTGTAGGTGTGTGTAGGTGTGTGTGTATGTGTGTAGGTGTGTGTATATACCTAGAAGCATGTAATTGATAACGGTAAATTCCACTTATTTTAAACTAAATTTTGATTTGATCACGTTTTAAATAACGTGAGGAAATCAAATTTTTATAAATACAGCGATTTCGTATAAATAAATACAGTTTGTTTTGATAAGATAAGGAAAGGTTGATTTATCAATTTCAAATGTAATTATTTATAATATTACTGAATATGATAATATTTAATAGTATATTAATAATTTTATGTCTTAAAATATATATATATATATATATATATATATATATATATATCCATTTACATGTATATATACCAATATTTCTAAAATATATTAATAAATGTATACTACATTTATATGTGTAGTAATATATTGATAATAATAAACAATACTTATATACTGCCTACTATTTATAATATATAGACTACTATACTCAGTATATAAACTACTATAGTGAGTATATAAACTACTATAGTCAATATATAAACTACTATAGTCAATATATAAACTACTATAGTCAGTATATAAACTACTATAGTCAGTATATAAACTACTATAGTGAGTATATAAACTACTATAGTCAGTATATAAACTACTATAGTCAGTATATAAACTACTATAGTGAGTATATAAACTACTATAGTCAATATATAAACTACTATAGTCAATATATAAACTACTATAGTGAGTATATAAACTACTATAGTGAGTATATAAATTACTATAGTGAGTATATAAACTACTATAGTCAATATATAAACTACTATAGTCAATATATAAACTACTATAGTGAGTATATAAACTACTATAGTGAGTATATAAACTACTATAGTGAGTATATAAACTACTATAGTGAGTATATAAACTACTATAGTGAGTATATAAACTACTATAGTGAGTATATAAACTACTATAGTGAGTATATAAACTACTATAGTAAGTATATAAACTACTATAGTCAATATATAAACTACTATAGTCAATATATAAACTACTATAGTGAGTATATAAACTACTATAGTAAGTATATAAACTACTATAGTCAATATATAAACTACTATAGTCAATATATAAACTACTATAGTCAATATATAAACTACTATAGTCAATATATAAACTACTATAGTGAGTATATAAACTACTATAGTTAATATATAAACTACTATAGTGAGTATATAAACTACTATAGTGAGTATATAAATTACTATAGTGAGTATATAAACTACTATAGTCAATATATAAACTACTATAGTCAATATATAAACTACTATAGTGAGTATATAAACTACTATAGTGAGTATATAAACTACTATAGTGAGTATATAAACTACTATAGTGAGTATATAAACTACTATAGTGAGTATATAAACTACTATAGTGAGTATATAAACTACTATAGTGAGTATATAAACTACTATAGTGAGTATATAAACTACTATAGTAAGTATATAAACTACTATAGTCAATATATAAACTACTATAGTCAATATATAAACTACTATAGTGAGTATATAAACTACTATAGTAAGTATATAAACTACTATAGTCAATATATAAACTACTATAGTCAATATATAAACTACTATAGTCAATATATAAACTACTATAGTCAATATATAAACTACTATAGTGAGTATATAAACTACTATAGTTAATATATAAACTAATATAGTGAGTATATAAACTATTATAGTGAGTATATAAACTACTATAGTCAATATATAAACTACTATAGTCAATATATAAACTACTATAGTCAATATATAAACTACTATAGTGAGTATATAAACTACTATAGTGAGTATATAAACTACTATGGTGAGTATATAAACTACTATAGTGAGTATATAAACTACTATAGTGAGTATATAAACTACTATAGTGAGTATATAAACTACTATAGTGAGTATATAAACTACTATAGTGAGTATATAAACTACTATAGTAAGTATATAAACTACTATAGTCAATATATAAACTACTATGGTGAGTATATAAACTACTATAGTGAGTATATAAACTACTATAGTAAGTATATAAACTACTATAGTCAATATATAAACTACTATAGTGAGTATATAAACTACTATAGTAAGTATATAAACTACTATATTCAATATATAAACTACTATAGTCAATATATAAACTACTATAGTCAATATATAAACTACTATAGTAAGTATATAAACTACTATAGTCAATATATAAACTACTATAGTGAGTATATAAACTACTATAGTGAGTATATAAACTACTATAGTCAATATATAAACTACTATAGTCAATATATAAACTACTATAGTCAATATATAAACTACTATAGTGAGTATATAAACTACTATAGTCAATATATAAACTACTATAGTCAATATATAAACTACTATAGTGAGTATATAAACTACTATAGTGAGTATATAAACTACTATAGTGAGTATATAAACTACTATAGTAAGTATATAAACTACTATAGTCAATATATAAACTACTATAGTAAGTATATAAACTACTATAGTCAATATATAAACTACTATAGTCAATATATAAACTACTATAGTGAGTATATAAACTACTATAGTAAGTATATAAACTACTATAGTCAATATATAAACTACTATAGTCAATATATAAACTACTATAGTCAATATATAAACTACTATAGTGAGTATATAAACTACTATAGTTAATATATAAACTACTATAGTGAGTATATAAACTACTATAGTGAGTATATAAATTACTATAGTGAGTATATAAACTACTATAGTCAATATATAAACTACTATAGTGAGTATATAAACTACTATAGTAAGTATATAAACTACTATAGTCAATATATAAACTACTATAGTCAATATATAAACTACTATAGTGAGTATATAAACTACTATAGTAAGTATATAAACTACTATAGTCAATATATAAACTACTATAGTCAATATATAAACTACTATAGTCAATATATAAACTACTATAGTCAATATATAAACTACTATAGTGAGTATATAAACTACTATAGTTAATATATAAACTAATATAGTGAGTATATAAACTATTATAGTGAGTATATAAACTACTATAGTCAATATATAAACTACTATAGTCAATATATAAACTACTATAGTCAATATATAAACTACTATAGTGAGTATATAAACTACTATAGTGAGTATATAAACTACTATGGTGAGTATATAAACTACTATAGTGAGTATATAAACTACTATAGTGAGTATATAAACTACTATAGTGAGTATATAAACTACTATAGTGAGTATATAAACTACTATAGTGAGTATATAAACTACTATAGTAAGTATATAAACTACTATAGTCAATATATAAACTACTATGGTGAGTATATAAACTACTATAGTGAGTATATAAACTACTATAGTAAGTATATAAACTACTATAGTCAATATATAAACTACTATAGTGAGTATATAAACTACTATAGTAAGTATATAAACTACTATATTCAATATATAAACTACTATAGTCAATATATAAACTACTATAGTCAATATATAAACTACTATAGTAAGTATATAAACTACTATAGTCAATATATAAACTACTATAGTGAGTATATAAACTACTATAGTGAGTATATAAACTACTATAGTCAATATATAAACTACTATAGTCAATATATAAACTACTATAGTCAATATATAAACTACTATAGTGAGTATATAAACTACTATAGTCAATATATAAACTACTATAGTCAATATATAAACTACTATAGTGAGTATATAAACTACTATAGTGAGTATATAAACTACTATAGTGAGTATATAAACTACTATAGTAAGTATATAAACTACTATAGTCAATATATAAACTACTATAGTAAGTATATAAACTACTATAGTCAATATATAAACTACTATAGTCAATATATAAACTACTATAGTGAGTATATAAACTACTATAGTAAGTATATAAACTACTATAGTCAATATATAAACTACTATAGTCAATATATAAACTACTATAGTCAATATATAAACTACTATAGTGAGTATATAAACTACTATAGTTAATATATAAACTACTATAGTGAGTATATAAACTACTATAGTGAGTATATAAATTACTATAGTGAGTATATAAACTACTATAGTCAATATATAAACTACTATAGTCAATATATAAACTACTATAGTGAGTATATAAACTACTATAGTGAGTATATAAACTACTATAGTGAGTATATAAACTACTATAGTGAGTATATAAACTACTATAGTGAGTATATAAACTACTATAGTGAGTATATAAACTACTATAGTGAGTATATAAACTACTATAGTGAGTATATAAACTACTATAGTAAGTATATAAACTACTATAGTCAATATATAAACTACTATAGTCAATATATAAACTACTATAGTGAGTATATAAACTATATAGTAAGTATATAAACTACTATAGTCAATATATAAACTACTATAGTCAATATATAAACTACTATAGTAAATATATAAACTACTATAGTCAATATATAAACTACTATAGTGAGTATATAAACTACTATAGTTAATATATAAACTACAATAGTGAGTATATAAACTACTATAGTGAGCATATAAACTACTATAGTCAATATATAAACTACTATAGTCAATATATAAACTACTATAGTCAATATATAAACTACTATAGTGAGTATATAAACTACTATAGTGAGTATATAAACTACTATGGTGAGTATATAAACTACTATAGTGAGTATATAAACTACTATAGTGAGTATATAAACTACTATAGTGAGTATATAAACTACTATAGTGAGTATATAAACTACTATAGTGAGTATATAAACTACTATAGTAAGTATATAAACTACTATAGTCAATATATAAACTACTATAGTGAGTATATAAACTACTATAGTGAGTATATAAACTACTATAGTAAGTATATAAACTACTATAGTCAATATATAAACTACTATAGTGAGTATATAAACTACTATAGTAAGTATATAAACTACTATAGTCAATATATAAACTACTATAGTCAATATATAAACTACTATAGTCAATATATAAACTACTATAGTAAGTATATAAACTACTATAGTCAATATATAAACTACTATAGTGAGTATATAAACTACTATAGTAAGTATATAAACTACTATAGTCAATATATAAACTACTATAGTCAATATATAAACTACTATAGTCAATATATAAACTACTATAGTCAATATATAAACTACTATAGTGAGTATATAAACTACTATAGTGAGTATATAAACTACTATAGTCAATATATAAACTACTATAGTGAGTATATAAACTACTATAGTGAGTATATAAACTACTATAGTGAGTATATAAACTACTATAGTGAGTATATAAACTACTATAGTCAATATATAAACTACTATAGTCAATATATAAACTACTATAGTGAGTATATAAACTACTATAGTCAATATATAAACTACTATAGTGAGTATATAAACTACTATAGTCAATATATAAACTACTATAGTGAGTATATAAACTACTATAGTGAGTATATAAACTACTATAGTCAATATATAAACTACTATAGTCAATATATAAACTACTATAGTCAATATATAAACTACTATAGTCAATATATAAACTACTATAGTCAATATATAAACTACTATAGTCAATATATAAACTACTATAGTGAGTATATAAACTACTATAGTCAATATATAAACTACTATAGTGAGTATATAAACTACTATAGTCAATATATAAACTACTATAGTGAGTATATAAACTACTATAGTCAATATATAAACTACTATAGTGAGTATATAAACTACTATAGTCAATATATAAACTACTATAGTCAATATATAAACTACTATAGTCAATATATAAACTACTATAGTCAATATATAAACTACTATAGTCAATATATAAACTACTATAGTGAGTATATAAACTACTATAGTCAATATATAAACTACTATAGTGAGTATATAAACTACTATAGTCAATATATAAACTACTATAGTGAGTATATAAACTACTATAGTGAGTATATAAACTACTATAGTCAATATATAAACTACTATAGTGAGTATATAAACTACTATAGTGAGTATATAAACTACTATAGTGAATATATAAACTACTATAGTCAATATATAAACTACTATAGTGAGTATATAAACTACTATAGTGAGTATATAAACTATTATAGTGAGTATATAAACTACTATAGTGAGTATATAAACTACTATAGTCAATATATAAACTACTATAGTGAGTATATAAACTACTATAGTGAGTATATAAACTACTATAGTCAATATATAAACTATTATAGTCAATATATAAACTACTATAGTGAGTATATAAACTACTATAGTCAATATATAAACTACTATAGTAAGTATATAAACTACTATAGTGAGTATATAAACTACTATAGTCAATATATAAACTACTATAGTCAGTATGCATAATAAGTTAACATTAAATGTCATAAAGTATATGAATCTAAATGTCTTTAAATTTTAAATATTAAGTTAGCGACATTATCATTATTATTGTAAATTTTATGAATACAAATACAAAATTAATAATAAATACGAAAACAATACGCGGAAACAATGTAATATAGTAGTACAAGTTAGTGTACGGGAATAAGAAATCATAATGCATTATGGACACCTGTCACTTAATAATAAGTAAACTTAAGAAAACTTAGCACTTATTATCATTCTCAACAATGGTTAATTAGATTTTACTCGTATCCAAACTTATATTTATATGTGTACGTTATTTGTTTTTACTGTTTGTGTACTGTATGGTATTTAGATAGTATCGAAGATAAAAATAAGTTATAATGGATATTATCATAACTTGCAAATAATAACAATGTATTTTCGTAGTAGAAAGGCACTTTGCTTTTGTTATCTCTAAGTGGTAGAAGATTAAATAGGTATCGAATTAAATAACAACTCAGGTGATATCATATGTGTTTCAAGTGTAAATTGTGTTGGCAATACTCTAGATTTTGAATATAGATGTTGTTTATATACAACAGATGTATATATATATATATATATATATATATATATATATATATATATATTAATATTTAGTATAGACACATCGTATATTAATTATTATATGGTGTAGTTTAGAGTAGCTGCAGGTTAATATTTATGATAAATATATAAATATTTATAATCCCTTGCGCAAATAATGAATTTCTAAAATTTACTGAGAATAATCCTTTGTAAACAAAAAAGATATACGGTTATGCGTCAAATGCATTCAATGGATCTAGAATTAAATTTCTTTTTTTATGATACAATTAATACATACATTTACTTTTCTAAATTATGTGTTCTAATGTTAATGTTTAATTTAAATTACAATAAAAAGGTACTCTTAATATAATATAATAATATTAATAATATTATTATAATTAATTAACATTTTATACTAATATAAATCATTTTAAAATATTATAATTATATCAAATTATTCTAAAAAGTATTCAGGTAGAGATGCATATTTTTTATAATATAATTATAATATATAATAATATTATAATAATATTATACATCTATTAAAATAAATACATAGATATGATAAGTGTATATTTATTAGTTTATATAAACTCAAATATATAAATAATAAGACCGAGTCCTATTATTAATTGGATTACGGTATTAATAATACTCATTCACGCATCTCATGGGAATTTGAATATTTTTCGTTGACGTCTGATTAGCCTGGGGCCTGAACCTCACGCCGTGAGGTAAACATAACGTATATTAGTGCGTCGCGTAGCGTACAATGTACGTATTGTTGTATGCAGTGTACGGTGTACACTGCCCGCAGTAATGCAAAAGCCGAGGTGCCATCGTGCAATACAAGTTGATGGAATTCTTTTGTTTAGTCGACGTATCGCAATTACGATTGTTACAATTACGACAATATCAAGCACATAATAGCGACTTAATTCACTAGATGGGTTCAGTTATTACACTAACAATTAGTAGTCCGTGGTACAGGTATTCGGTCATCATACATACAATGAAACCCACCTTAAGAAAGTATAAAGTATAAATTATTTACAATATTCACAATATTCAAAAAACATTATTTCGTTAATAAGCGGAAATGACTATTTTCCAACTTGAAGAGTATCTGGTTATTGGAATAATATTAGCATTACATCATAATCTTAGTTGTGGTATTTAAATTTAAATATTTCGTTGTATTTAATGCATTTAAAATTTAATTTATGTCCCAATACAAATATTTTGATACCGCTAATGTAATTATTAATAATAGCTGAAATAAATTAATACAAGTACTATTATTTATAGTATTATTTTTTGTTAGTACACTTAATATATATATATATATATATATATATATATATTTGGTTATTAATAAGATTACAACAACAAAATAGAGAGTATAGGTAAATATACCTAAATGTATTATATTTATATAATATAATTATATATGTGGTTTGTTTACATTTATTTTATTTATTTCAAATTGTATAAATATTTATATATATGCAAGTGTGCAGTTTATATAACATACTATACAATTGAATGTATACGCATATTGCTATGCCATTGATAGTTTAGATTTGTTGTTTTAAGCCATGCAAATTTTGAGAATTTATATTTCACGACAATTTTTAGATCATATTAAAGAGAAGTTATTAGATGAACAATTATACGAATTTAGGTTTTCTACAATTTTTGAAATTATAAGATATTTTTAATAAAATCGAATATTTATTATAATTAATTAATTAGTTACTAGTAATCATAATTAACACAATAATCATAAAAATCTCTGTACACATCGTGTATTAATAAAATCGGTATTTCCATGTATTATAAACAAAATTAAATATATTCTGTAAATCAGTGACGATATTACTGAATTCTACTTAGTTCATGAATATTATGTAACTAGGATTAAATTGCCTCGAAATCACTTTGGAATTTTGAATAAGATGATAATTTAAACAACAGATCACGTTATAATAATATTGTCATAAGTAATATTAATATCGTGCAAACATAAATTAATCCTGGCCACCATAATTAAAATGAAAATATAGGCATACAACAGAACATTTACACATATATTTATATTGAATTAATATTAATAGTACTTGATTCTAATAATATATGTACATATTTACATTTGCATTTATATTATACATATTTGCATGCGTACAATGTGAATTGTATATATGATTGTTTATCGGAATATATAATTCATATTGTGTATTTTAAATAAATAGTATGCTTATCATGATCTAGCATGATTATCATTATATTAATATCACATACATCCATTATAAACAATGTGTGAACGCAATAGCTTCGTAGCATAGCAATAGTAAACCTTTAGTACATATTTGTATCGATAGTGATTGATTCGTATCTACTGATTATTCGTGTATTCAATTATTGGAAATCACAATAATGGTTTATCAATCGATTATAATTGTATATTAATTTAATTATAAATAATTAACAATGAGTGATTGTTGCATAATACTAATATATCGTCTTTTACGATTGGTAAGATCTATATTGCCATCGAGATTATAACTGATCTAAAAGGTGAAATATTAACAATATATACAGAATATTCATAATGATAAGATTACTATAATTATTATCAACATATACGAAATGCACTAATTATATGTTGATCTCTAATAATACTTTAATTTCTAATTGAAACTCAATAACCCGAGAAATAAACTTGATATTCGATAATTTAATTACAAATAACCAAGTGAGTAGACATATCAATTATGTGTATCACATATCCGCATACAGATATATCGCATACGCTATGGGCTAAAGATACAAGCTATATGTATGTAAATATGTTAAAACGTTATTATAATATTTACAACAGATAATGAATAATTATTAAATACATTTCAAATTATGTAATTTGATATCTTAAACGATAAAAGATAACTAATATCGCGCTAAATTATTAATTTGATGATATGATTTATAATTGTTTACTATATAGTTCTACACTATATAGTTTCATATTATGTAGAACTATACTATATAGTTCTATATTATGTAGACCTATATTATGTAGAGCTATACTTGTAGTGCTGTGATATGTGCAATTACGGTGGTGTATTCATAGTTAAATTTGCATTACGCAGTACACATTGTGCGTTATTATATATTACAATGGTATCGTGATATTTAGTTAGTCAATATTTTTATATCGGCCATGGACAGTAATAAATCCTATTGCATTATTACTCATTATTTAGATAGAGGGCGTATGTGGTGTTCATTGATGACGCAATTAATTAATACGAAAAAACAAATAAGATGGGAGTAGATTTTCATCGCGATATCAATAGGAATAAATGATGTTAATTTATATTAAGCATATTTAATATGTCATTTATTTAGTGAAAATATCGATCGACTTAACGAATAGATAATAATGTGTTTACGCTGTTAAATTAACCAGGAATATGTATTGATTTAATAATGGGGGTAGCATTTATATCGAAATTTATGAGTGTACATTTAAAATGAAACGTAAAAATATAATTAATAATATTAAAAGATAAGACAAACTAAATAACTGGGAAAAGTTAACAAAATATATCATTTATACAAATATATAAAGTTTGACGATCATAATATTATTAATTTAATAAATGATAGGTTTTGATATTTAAGTTCAATATTTATTTATATTCATTGTATTCTTTATATTTCTATATTATTAACAATTCCCGACATATTTATAATATTAGTATACTATTATATGATTGATATCCGATATTGAATGTTCGCCGTACATCGTACACTATACTTCGTACAGTATATTAACAAATATACTTTTTGCATTAATAATGAAGTATTAATAAATTATTTATTTCAAACTACTAATCCTGGGTATTAATAAATTTACACTGCAATTATATAATTGAATAATATTTATTTAATAACGTTAGTCGTACGTTACTGAATAAAAACTATATCTGATATGTTATTATCTCTACCACATACGGTATATATTAGCTTATTTTGTTATATAATAATAGAGAAATTTTGTTTTTCTTTTAAAATTATATTATAAATAAATTATATTTAAAAAAATATATATTTTTATAATACTTAAACCATCTTGTTTTCTTGGGTAGATCCTACATATCATTATATATATATATATATATATATATAGTAATCATTTCCAATAACTTCATAATTAATTAATAATCGCATGTGTCTCTAGAATACAACTTAAAGGGTACTTTCCTGTTTTAGTAGAACTACTAGGTAACTACTATGATGTTGTAATACATATATGGTTACATGTACATAATACATAACTCTATAGAATTATGTAGATAATAGAATATTAAGTATTTTTGAAGGTAATCAAAAGTTTTTTACAAAATATTAAATCACTTTACTTGTTGGTTAAACATTATAACTACTCCTTAATGAACCTTGACTCATTAATTTCCATTTATGCTTACCCCTCAACTCTTGCCCCTTATTTACTATACGGTGGTGCCCCGCTATATTGAACTCATCAAACCACTTTATTATCTTGTCACTACACGATCACAATGCTTCTTAATCAATCTTCGTAAAGTTCTTCCCCTCGTTATCCTCTCCCCCATTCTCCACCCCAGCTTATGTTACCACAATACCAGTAATCGCACAATAATACCAAGCCATCTTATTATCTTGTCAAGCTATAGTCCACTACTTGACCTATCTCGCAACCCTCAATGGGGGACCCCGATATCTCCCTTACATCTCTGCCGACCCTACATATCTTCCTTGAGTTCCCCCGGCCTTATCCTCCCGCGCCAGACATACCAACGTACACCCAACGTACACCCAACGTACACCCACGTACACCCACGCACAACCCAATGCGCTATGGTGATTATACATCGACCCACTATAACTCCTATTATCTTTGCATCGTTTTTTTATTCTAATGCCAACCCAGTACACTATGGGCCCATAAGATACAAAGGGCCTATAAGCAAACGACTGAACTAATAAATTAAACGTGTACGTATGTATATATGTATAAATACATAATGTATGTTTATAATATATATGTATATATATATAAATATATATTAATATATATATATATATATATATATATATATATATATATATATATAAGAAAGCATAATACATGGTATATATTATGTTCTATATAGAAAATGAGGTAAGCCACGAATATTCCTATCGTAACTATATTACTGTACATGTAAATGCAATATTTTAATTACATAGGGTTTAAGTGTTAGGGCTGTAATAGTAGGAGTTAATAGTGAAAGGTATGCAAGTTTAAGGAATTTATGTGTTAGTGGGTTTAATTAAAAAGTGGTTACATTTATTTCTTATCTCTATTGTGAACATCTACTTTTTTTTTAACTTGCCATACAATTGAATTTATTTTTGAACGTCTTCCTGTCTCTATACTTGTGGACACATTAATAATATACCTACTTTATAATATATGTACGTATAGAAAACGTAATGCGCAGGCAAAATGTGCTTGTGAATTAATAATACGGCACTTTTTAAAACTCGAATATCGTAATATCTCAAACAATGGACGCGAGAAGGAATTTTATCCATCACTTGAAAGTTGATAGTTATAAGTTTTCTTTTTTTCGCCAAGTTTCCTTGTAAGAGATGAAAGGACTCCGCCGAATATATTCAATACAATAGATTCATACCTACATATGTACATCTATAGATACATACATACATGTATGTTTGCAAATATTCACGTATACATAGATTATAATATATTCTAACATCTCTGCATAACTAGATGTATAAATATTCATTTGTTTGCACTTTTAACATATGTAAAAGCGTTCAACATATGTTTATACAGTACAATGTACACCGTACAATGTACACCGTACAATGTACACCGTACAATGTACACCGTACAATATACACCGTACAATGTACACCGTACAATGTATACCGTACAATGTACACCGTACAATGTACACCGTACAATATACACCGTACAATGTACATCGTACAATGTACACCGTACAGTGTACACCGTACAATGTACGCCGTACAATGTACACCGTACAATATACACCGTACAATGTATACAGTACAATGCACAATATATGCTGTATACTTCATACAGGGAAAAAGAAACGTATACAGTATAAATATTACCGTTACATATTAAGTTAAAGGTTAAATTTGCAGATTAAACTTAAATCCGCCGACTGTTATTATACCTCCAATCGAATTAGGATCAACTTTCACTTAGCATATTTAAAGTCGACTCATCTTATCTCTGTAATAAAACTAAAACCGAATTCGATATATTCGAAACGTTAGTGTACTGTTGTTATGTACATGCGTATCTATACGTAAGTAAGACACGCTTTCCAAGTGCCTAGGAGAATAGAATATTACTATTGCTACACGAGGTTAAGATTGGAGACGATGGCAGACGCCGTGCCTGGATATCGGCCTTCGTCACCTCTCATTTATACGCGTGACGTCACCGCGTTATCTATTATGCAACCGGAAGCGATTCTTTTCCGAGCAGATATCCTCGCGGGTATGTATATCTCGAGACGTTTATGCCTTTCTATGCTATTGCCTCCCTCCGTTATGCTAGGGGATGCCTACAATAGTGCAAAGCATCACGTGACATTGCGTAATAATGGCGATATAACATTACGGGCGGCTATTGTAACGTTTGTATTCGATCTCGCGTGATTACGTTACTTGAGATGCTAATCAGTTTAACTACCGGGTTAAAGTACGATATTCGATACATAGAATAAATATAGTCTCTTAATCCACTAAGCTATAGTGTATGATGTAAAGTTTAGTATATACTGTATTATACTCGCTATATACTTAAACTGTACATTGTACACTGTACAATGTACAGTGTACAATGTACAGTGTACAATGTACAGTGTACAATGTACAGTGTACAATGTACAGTGTACAATGTACAGTGTACAATGTACAGTGTACAATGTACAGTGTACAATGTACAGTGTACAATGTACAGTGTACAATGTACAGTATACAATGTACAGTGTACAATGTACAGTGTACAATGTACAGTGTACAATGTACAGTGTACAATGTACAGTGTACAATGTACAGTGTACAATGTACAGTGTACAATGTACAGTGTACAATGTACAGTGTACAATGTACAGTGTACAATGTACAGTGTACAATGTACAGTGTACAATGTACAGTGTACAATGTACAGTGTACAATGTACAGTGTACAATGTACAGTGTACAATGTACAGTGTACAATGTACAGTGTACAATGTACAGTGTACAATGTACAGTGTACAATGTACAGTGTACAATGTACAGTGTACAATGTACAGTGTACAATGTACAGTGTACAATGTACAGTGTACAATGTACAGTGTACAATGTACAGTGTACAATGTACAGTGTACAATGTACAGTGTACAATGTACAGTGTACAATGTACAGTGTACAATGTACAGTGTACAATGTACAGTGTACAATGTACAGTGTACAATGTACAGTGTACAATGTACAGTGTACAATGTACAGTGTACAATGTACAGTGTACAATGTACAGCGTACAATGTACAGTGTACAATGTACAGTGTACAATGTACAGTGTACAATGTACAGTGTACAATGTACAGTGTACAATGTACAGTACACTACACCACACTACACTACACTCAATACACTAACTAAACTCACTCTCCTACCCTACACTCACTACACTCACTACATTACACTACAATACACTACACTATAATACACTATATTACACTACACTTAGACAATACTACACTACACTACACTACACTACACTACACTACACTACACTACACTACACTACACTACACTACACTACACTACACTACACTACACTACACTACACTACACTACACTACACTACACTACACTACGCACACTACACTATACTAAACTACACTATACTTTTACTACACTAGACTCACTACCCTACACTCAATACACTACACTACACTACACTACACTACACTACACTACACTACACTACACTCACTACACTCACAACGCTCACTACACTGCACTGCACTCTACTACACTACACTAATCTACACTATACTCACTACGCTATACTTCACTACACTAAACTACACTCACTACACTACACTCACTACACTCACTACACTCACTACCTTCAATACAATACACTCATTACACTCACTACACTCACTACACTCACTATACTCACTACAATACACTACAATACACTACACTACACTCACTACACTCACTACACTCATTACATTCACTACACTCACTACACTCACTACACTCATTACACTCACTACTCTACACTACACTACACTACACTACACTACACTACACTACACGCACAACGCTCACTACACTGCACTGCACTCTACTACACTACACTAATCTACACTATACTCACTACACTCACTACACTCACTACACTCACTACACTCACTATATTCACTACACTCACTACACTCACAACACTCAATACACTCACTACGCTCACTACACTCACTACACTCACTACGCTCACTACGCTCACTACACTACACTCAATACACTCAATACATTCACTACATTCACTACAC
>OZ038317.1:20285419-20302519 GCA_964035775.1 Osedax frankpressi
TTTTCTAATCTGCAATATTTTAGGAATTTAACTACTGGCCTATATATATGTACTACATATAGGTAGTCAATGTCAGAAGAGGTGCATTACGTTATATGTTTCTCTATATAGAGTAGATAAAATGTTTGTATAATTTAATAATTATGAATTACGTAATTCATAGAGTATAACGCATACATAATTATATGTAACGGAAACTTAAGTATATATAACGGAAACATAATTATATATAACAGATTTATAACGGACACTTTTCAGTCTATTCAAAGAATAGAGTTTTATTAAAACATAAATAAATTAAATACAAATTTATTTAATAGACTATAAATGAAATATGATTTAATATTTTAATATAATAAACCATCATCTCAAGATATATATATATTATAATAACTGTACAAAATTAATATAAATTCATATTCCGAGTATTTAATATAGTGTTCCTCGAGTTCTGGCAGATATCGTTTATTCTTATTAATAATTCTCCAGCACTTACTCTGATTAATATGGTATACCGGTGATGTAATTCATAATTGAACAACGATATCGTCGTAAACACGGCGATACCGATATCTAGCTTCTAGGGCATTCGTATGTGTCATATAGTAAATTGTACACATATAGTAAATTGTACACATATAGTGAATTATATACATATAGTAAATTGTACACATATAGTGAACTGTATACATATAGTAGATTATATACATATAGTTAATTGTAAACGTATAGTGAATTAAACGCAGGTAATTCTGTATTTAATACATATAGTGGATTGCTTCATTATTAATTAATGATAGAGTTTTATACAATCACATTATGATTTAATATTCTATTATAGAAAAATATATTTTATATAGATAAAGGTGACTTTAAATTATGTATTGTTTTATTCAATTACGAATATAATAACTGACAATCAGTATAATGCTATATTACATATGATTAGACTAATTATCAAATATTTAAATCAATATTCTAAATGTATAGGTTTTTATTATTTACCTATCTATTAATATTAGATTTATTTATATACCAAACTATACATAGAGATATATTAAATAATATATATCGTAAATATTATTCTTTAAATAAATATATCCGACATCTTGTGTTCTGAAATCTCTATTACTTGAGTATCTATTATCATATCTAATATATGTATGTAAAAAGTAATATACCGTATTTCATTATACAATGTTATCAATATGATTCACTGAAGTCAGCTTATGATTATTAAATTACATTGTCATCACGATTTTTTTTGTTTCTAGTAATTTCAAATATATATTTACCGTTATAGCCTCATAATCTTAATGAATATGTTATTGTACATATGTAATTTATACAAAATATCATTAACTTACCATTTCATAACAAATATATATATATATTATTAATTAATATTAATACCACTTCACGTGTATCCATCATTAGGTCGTGTATCCATGGACCAGCTAGCATTAACAAAGGTTGTAATAATCAAAATAGATAGCACGAGTTTCAAAATATTCATATTCCCCAAATCACACACACAAACACATACACACACACACACACACACACACACACATATATATATATATATATATATATATATATATATATATATAAACATATATATACTGACATATTACACATACACATACGTACACTCACACGTACATATACACACACACTCATACACATGTGTTCACACATACATACACATACATATAAACATACATACACTAAATACTACACATACACATACAAACACATATACATACACATATATAAACACATACATATACACATACATCATATACATGCATAATAAACACTCACAAAGATATATACTCTCATATACACACACTATTAACTCTAAATATGGCAAAAAAAGATTTTCATCAACAGCCTCTTATAAATGGAATCGACTTCCTAAACAATTATTGTCTCCGCCATATCACCAAACAGTTTCAAGGGCAAGCTAATGAGCTTCCTGCTTACGTGAAACTAATAACTATTATTGTACCTTTTTTATCTTCAACGCAATATCGAAAATGTATTATTATTTTAACTCTTGCGTTTTCTAAATAAATTCTTACACACACACACACACACACACATACACACACACACCTACACACGCATACATACACACTCACTTTCTCACAAATACATATACACGCACACTCTCACATATTCACAAACATACTCTCGAACACATAATCACATGCAGAGAAATAAATAATTGCCTATATAATCATACATTTTATTAAAATTACATAAATCTATATAAATAAAACTAGAAACACAAAAATTCAATATATATTTAATCTATATTTGTGTGTACCGTAATGTTAATTAAATATCTGCGTTATGGCCCCCGAAGTAAATTTAATAACCGTACTAATCGAACAATGGGTCTAACCGTCTCAACGATAGATTGAATCCTTGCTCGTGCGACGCTTTACGTGCGGGCATTGTAACGATGTCGAGGGTCCCGTAGTCGGTGCCGAGATGGACGTCGGACGATTGCTTTACATAGCGGCCAGTCTACGCGCGGACCGTTCGGTTATTAAATGTGGTGTGAGCGCGAGCGCGGTGCCTTAATTTCAATAAATACGCGACCGGCCTACCTACGTGCGAGCGATCCGGTGTGTGTGTGTGCGTGTGTGTGTGCGGCAGGCGGTCGGAGCGGCGAGGTGTGCGAGTGCGGTGCGCGGGCGAGAGATCGGAGTGCGTGCGAGCCGGTTTTCGGTTCGCTGAAGGCCGTCGTGTAAATGAGCCGTTTCACGCACGTTCGACTAAATCGCCGAACCTGGCGAGGCACGCGCCGCGTTCCCCGGTGTGGCGTGCGTCGGTGATTTGCGGGCGACCCGTTATCGTCGACCCCCCGGGGGTCTCTTATCCTCGGACGTGTTCGGGGGTCGCGGTGCGTGGACGACTCTTTAAAAACTACTCGACCACTCAGATGCGGACGTTATGCGAATAACTCGACGATTTTAAGACGATGGGCGTGTCGCATGAGTAAACTGGGCGTGTCGCATGAGTAAACTGGGCGTTTACTCGACGAATGTGAATGTTACATATTCGCGTGTATTGCGATTTTACTACGGTACGTGGTAGCTGTAGAATGTACATATATATATGTGTACATGTACCCGACAGTCTAATCTTTCTATGTTACAAATATTTTACTGAGCGTGTTTCAGAAAAACGCTGAATCAAATTTCAAATGCCATCTCATCATTTAATAAATGTATTAAACATTAAATAAAGATACAAAATGTGAATAAAACAATGATAATAAGAATACAGTTAAATGTCGTGTGCTAATTAATATTAATTGATATTAACTATTAATGGATAAACATGATATAATAGGGCGAACCCTTCTTTATTGCAATGTATAAAATCTTTAATACGTGTATAAAATTCGTTATCTAAAAATGATCGAAAGCTAGCTTTTAAAATAGCTCTTTTAAAGATATGTGTATTTCATCTAATTTGTCATATAGTACATATTTGTCATTATTATATTATAATATATAAGTAGATCAAGCATAAGTGTATTATATTCAAGTTTCTTGTAGTATATATAGACGTATAATATAAAGTAGATTAAGAAATAGTAATGTATACATATTTATATAAATATATTACTTTGTATAATAATGTATTAAGTCTATAATTAATTAATGATTGGCATACAATAAGTAGATTGAAATATCAGGTTGGACTAAAAACAATAATCTAAATAATATATAGAAATAATGAATGGATTTATAGGATCTTGATAAAATAAGAACAAACCAACCCCACATCAAGATATTCTTCAAAGAAATGTTATATGCTGCGCAAATTCGCTGATATTGAAGAATTTCACCGAACTTATACAATACACCACAATATGTGTACATAATTAGTAATGTAATTCATATATCAATATATATATATATATATATATATTATCTTAAATATGCCTTTATTATTATAATATCATATATAATCATATTATCTTAAGTTATTATAATATTTAAAATTATATATTCAAATATCATGATTTATATACAATTAATATTACAGTTTGTAATGTTTAGCAATTATTAAGATTACATCTATTTTTATTAGTAAAAGTAAATATCAATCAACCACACATGACATTTTATAACTTAAACCAAGTTATAAAAAAAAAGCAATGTTCATGTTTTAAAATAATAAAAATATATATTTCATTATTTCGGAGATATAATATAATACATAATATCTATATAATAAGTAAATCTATTATATGTGGTTTTATAATAGCCGAAATTATAGATTAAATATGCAACTAATTCATTCATACACATATATACACTCGTACACTTATGCGCACACATGGAGTGAGCCCCACGCCAACACAAAAAAAAAACACACACACACACAAACACCCACATATATAAATAAAAATGTTAATATAAAATTAGATTAATATAACTCTATACAGCTCGGATATATTACCTGACATCTTAGAAAGTTATTGATATATATATATACATACATATATATATATATATATATATATATATATATATATATATTAAGATACAAATAACAAGTGACAACTGTATGTAAGTATATATATATATTTATAATGTATACATTTGAGTAATTAATAATACAAATATTGGTAGTATATTACGAACATGGATTAATTTGGTTTTAATTAATTAATTAATTAAATTAATTAAGACCTAAACTAACCCATTATATTATACCAATTGTTTGAAGGTTTACGAATTTATTTATTATGCGTTTTCTATTTCCAAACGATCTGAATTTAAACAAATGTTGTCACAGTTCATAAACAATTGTTCATACTCGAATATGTTAAGAAAAAAACGGAAGAACGCAAAGGGATAAACTTGATTAATAGTAATAGTACCACTACACATGTCGATAGTTATATCCTTTAACAATAGCAACTTGGCTGCTATGGATAATCTAATAAACAAAATAATAGCTTAGATCTATGCAATGTTATCTTACTAACTAATAATCGGCATGTAATTTAACAATAACAAATGCATGTAATTAAAGATAGTCAAAGGTGTGTTGTAATTATTACACAAATGTTAATGTTGGATATCTTAGAGGAGCAATTTGGATTCAATTTGTTTTCAATAACAAAACTTGTTTAATTATATATTTTGCACTAAACATTTAACAAAAATCGAAATGTTATTGAAATATTTATCCTCTATGATACATAATAATAATCTATTAAGAAGTATTCACTATCGTATCCAGATAACACAAAACTAAGTAATAACTACAACTGATATAGTACGATGTAATCACCAAGTCCAATGGTACTAAGTATTAATGTATCCGAAAAGTATAACTTACTTTATTTATCAATACCATTCGATTCGAACAATTTTACTCTATCTAAGAAAAAAATTGATTCTCTAAATATTTAAATACAATTCATTAAAAGTTGTATATTAATAATCCATCACTCATTATCCATGTTTGACATCTGAACGGTATGCCAAAACCAATCCTACTACATATGTTATATATGTAACTGTAAGATTCGGTGAATTAAAGTGTACTTATTTTAATTTGGGTTTTAATATAGATGAGAGTTATCAGTGATATATCACATGTATTATTAATCATATAAAGTTATTACTATTAATATGTATATATGCGCTTTTTGAATAATATTAAAAATGTGAATTTTGGAAAGGTATAAACACATAATAAACACATTACGATGTAAGTTGAAAGTACGTATTTAGTAAATATATGTTCCTTATACATTATGCAAAATTACATTCCAGTCTAGATAATGATCTACAATGCCAAGCAAAGCAGTCTTAACTATATCAAAGTAATGTATTAATATTTGGTGACTAAATATTTTTTGAAGTATTAATTCGTTAATTCAGCAAATGTCAATGCTGAAGTAATTGAATTTTTATTACAAAAATATATTTTTTTAAGTCTATAAAGCAAAGATAAATGTAATATTTTACTTTTATAGTTATAATCAGTTATAAATTAATTATTAATGACTATGAATTTTCATTTTCTCTTACATAAGTATAGATTAGATTACATGAGTATAGACTAGAGTTGTTTTGATAGTTAATACAAATGGATATTTGAATTTACTTTAACTAGACGTATGCTATTATATTTATATGTAAATTATCATTGAGATCAAATAGAATATCATTAAAACAATTGATATTTATTTGAATTTCGATTATAGATAATAAATGGATTTAACAATAATAAGTGAAACATATCACAGTGATAAAAAGATGAGTTGTGTGCAGATGAGTGTATGTAAGTGTATGTAAGTGTATGTAGGTGTATGTAGGTGTATGCAGGTGTATGTAAGTGTATGTAAGTGTATGTAAGTGTATGTAAGTGTATGTAAGTGTATGTAAATGTATGTTAGTGTATGTAAGTGTATGTAAGTGTATGTAAGTGTATGTAAATGTATGTAAGTGTATGTAAGTGTAAGTGTATATAAGTGTGTGTATGTGTATGCAAGTGTATGTAAGTGTATGTAGGTGTATGTAAGTGTATGTAAGTGTATGTAAGTGTATGTAAGTGTATGTAAGTGTATATAAGTGTATGTAAGTGTATGTAAGTGTATGTAAGTGTATGTAAATGTATGTAAGTGTATGTAGGTGTATGTAAGTGTATGTAAGTGTATGTAAGTGTATGTAAGCGTATGTAGGTGTATGTAAGTGTATGTAGGTGTATGTGAATGTATGTAAGTGTATGTAAGTGTATGTAAGTGCATGTAAATGTATGTAAGTGTATGTAAGTGTATGTAAGTGTATGTAAGTGTATGTAAGTGTATGTAAGTGTATGTAAGTGTATGTAAGTGCATGTAAGTGTATGTAAGTGTATGTAAGTGTATGTAAGTGTATGTAAGTGCATGTAAATGTATGTAAGTGTATGTAAGTGTATGTAAGTGTATGTAAGTGTATGTAAATGTATGTACCACTAGTTGGTAGTGTTTGTATGGAGATTGAACTCGGATGATTAAACATAAACAGTTGACCAAAAGAGTAATAAATATAAATCAGAATAACACAACAATGTAATCTATTATTAATATGATGTCATCGTAGTTGACGTGAAATTCCACATTAATAAAATGACTTTTCGCAGATATTCGAGAAATACAAAATGACGAGTTCCTAAAAAAGAACGCCATTGAAAGTCGACGAAAAGGTAGATTTTGCGTTGAGGAGAGATTCGACGTGGAAACTTGACGGTCAAACAAAAGTGACGGTTTTCACAACCGCGTGCCTGAGGTTGGAGTCGACGTCCGTCGAAACCGATATCATGGATATGGTTTGGATCAATGTACCAGTTCCACACAACTCCTTCATCGACTGCATGTGATGCTTTACCTACGGGAATTTGGTTCGGTTGCGTTGACGAGGTAGAAATCGGGTGTTATTATAAACTAAATTGGTTCCGCAAGGTTACGAGTTTATAAATTCTAATGAATGATGAAAATATGAAAGTAATATTTGAACAGGTAATAAACATCGTGTGGTCAGCGAAACGGAGCGAGGGGGGCAACCTGTTCGACGGAGTGCACCACTCCGGACTTCATGCGGTGGGCAGCTTGACCGGTGGTCTCCAGGATCGTGGACATGTAGCGCGACGAAGACTCGCGAACTCGCGACGCGTACATCTCGGACGAATCGCGGACACTCTGAACGTAGAGTTGGCTGCTCTCGCGGACAATCTGCGGCGAAACCAAGGAAATGTTTAGAAACGAACGAAGCCTGCGTACTTTTAAGGGGAATATAGACGCCGGGTTCGGCGTATTGGACGCAGTGGTCAAATTGGCGATGCCAACGGCGATCTGGGTTCGCGTCGACGGGTGTCGCGGAACGTAAATGGAGAGTTGGTTGGACGCAGAGAAAACGTCGCGCGAGCGGAATTACGAAAGAGAATAAAAACGCGGAGGATAAACTGGAGACCTAGTAATCGACGAGATATTGGCCGCAATGCTATCCGCTGACCGGCAATATCAACAGGGAACCTGTGCCTGGAACATATCAACAGGGAACTTGTGCTGGGAACATATCAACAGGGAACCTGTGCCTGGAACATATCAACAGGGAACCTGTGCCTGGAACATATCAACGGGGAACCTGTGCCTGGAACATATCAACGGGGAACCTGTGCCTGGAACATATCAACGGGGAACCTGTGCCTGGAACATATCAACGGGGAACCTGTGCCTGGAACATATCAACAGGGAACCTGTGCCTGGAACATATCAACAGGGAACCTGTGCCTGGAACATATCAACAGGGAACCTGTGCCTGGAACATATCAACAGGGAACCTGTGCCTGGAACATATCAACAGGGAACCTGTGCCTGGAACATATCAACAGGGAACCTCTGCCTGGAACATATCAACAGGGAACCTGTGCCTGGAACATATCAACAGGGAACCTGTTCCTGGAACATATCAACGGGGAACCTGTGCCTGGAACATATCAACGGGGAACCTGTGCCTGGAACATATCAACGGGGAACCTCTGCCTGGAACATATCAACGGGGAACCTGTGCCTGGAACATATCAACGGGGAACCTGTGCCTGGAACATATCAACAGGGAACCTGTGCCTGGAACATATCAACGGGGAACCTGTGCCTGGAACATATCAACGGGGAACCTGTGCCTGGAACATATCAACGGGGAACCTGTGCCTGGAACATATCAACGGGGAACCTCTGCCTGGAACATATCAACGGGGAACCTCTGCCTGGAACATATCAACAGGGAACCTGTGCCTGGAACATATCAACAGGGAACCTGTGCCTGGAACATATCAACAGGGAACCTGTGCCTGGAACATATCAACAGGGAACCTGTGCCTGGAACATATCAAGAGGGAACCTGTGCCTGGAACATATCACCAGGGAACCTGTGCCTGGAACATATCAACAGGGAATCTGTGCCTGGAACATATCAACAGGGAACCTGTGCCTGGAACATATCAAGAGGGAACCTGTGCCTGGAACATATCAAGAGGGAACCTGTGCTGGGAACATATCAAGAGGGAACCTGTGCCTGGAACATATCAACAGGGAACCTCTGCCTGGAACATATCAACAGGGAACCTGTGCCTGGAACATATCAACAGGGAACCTGTGCCTGGAACATATCAACAGGGAACCTGTGCTGGGAACATATCAACAGGGAACCTGTGCCTGGAACATATCAAGAGGGAACCTGTGCCTGGAACATATCAACGGGGAACCTGTGCCTGGAACATATCAAGAGGGAACCTGTGCCTGGAACATATCACCAGGGAACCTGTGCCTGGAACATATCAACAGGGAATCTGTGCCTGGAACATATCAACAGGGAACCTGTGCCTGGAACATATCAAGAGGGAACCTGTGCCTGGAACATATCAAGAGGGAACCTGTGCTGGGAACATATCAAGAGGGAACCTGTGCCTGGAACATATCAACAGGGAACCTCTGCCTGGAACATATCAACAGGGAACCTGTGCCTGGAACATATCAACAGGGAACCTGTGCTGGGAACATATCAACAGGGAACCTGTGCCTGGAACATATCAAGAGGGAACCTGTGCCTGGAACATATCAAGAGGGAACCTGTGCCTGGAACATATCAACAGGGAACCTGTGCCTGGAACATATCAACAGGGAACCTGTGCCTGGAACATATCAACAGGGAATCTGTGCCTGGAACATATCAAGAGGGAACCTGTGCCTGGAACATATCAACAGGGAATTTGTACCTGGAACATATCAAGAGGGAACCTGTGCCTGGAACATATCAAGAGGGAACCTGTGCCTGGAACATATCAACAGGGAACCTCTGCCTGGAACATATCAACAGGGAACCTGTGCCTGGAACATATCAACAGGGAACCTGTGCCTGGAACATATCAACAGGGAACCTGTGCTGGGAACATATCAACAGGGAACCTGTGCCTGGAACATATCAACAGGGAACCTGTGCCTGGAACATATCAACAGGGAACCTGTGCCTGGAACATATCAACAGGGAACCTGTGCCTGGAACATATCAACAGGGAACCTGTTCCTGGAACATATCAACGGGGAACCTGTGCCTGGAACATATCAACGGGGAACCTGTGCCTGGAACATATCAACGGGGAACCTCTGCCTGGAACATATCAACAGGGAACCTCTGCCTGGAACATATCAACAGGGAACCTGTGCCTGGAACATATCAACAGGGAACCTGTGCCTGGAACATATCAACAGGGAACCTGTGCCTGGAACATATCAAGAGGGAACCTGTGCCTGGAACATATCACCAGGGAACCTGTGCCTGGAACATATCAACAGGGAATCTGTGCCTGGAACATATCAACAGGGAACCTGTGCCTGGAACATATCAAGAGGGAACCTGTGCCTGGAACATATCAAGAGGGAACCTGTGCTGGGAACATATCAAGAGGGAACCTGTGCCTGGAACATATCAACAGGGAACCTCTGCCTGGAACATATCAACAGGGAACCTGTGCCTGGAACATATCAACAGGGAACCTGTGCCTGGAACATATCAACAGGGAACCTGTGCTGGGAACATATCAACAGGGAACCTGTGCCTGGAACATATCAAGAGGGAACCTGTGCCTGGAACATATCAACGGGGAACCTGTGCCTGGAACATATCAAGAGGGAACCTGTGCCTGGAACATATCACCAGGGAACCTGTGCCTGGAACATATCAACAGGGAATCTGTGCCTGGAACATATCAACAGGGAACCTGTGCCTGGAACATATCAAGAGGGAACCTGTGCCTGGAACATATCAAGAGGGAACCTGTGCTGGGAACATATCAAGAGGGAACCTGTGCCTGGAACATATCAACAGGGAACCTCTGCCTGGAACATATCAACAGGGAACCTGTGCCTGGAACATATCAACAGGGAACCTGTGCCTGGAACATATCAACAGGGAACCTGTGCTGGGAACATATCAACAGGGAACCTGTGCCTGGAACATATCAAGAGGGAACCTGTGCCTGGAACATATCAAGAGGGAACCTGTGCCTGGAACATATCAACAGGGAACCTGTGCCTGGAACATATCAACAGGGAACCTGTGCCTGGAACATATCAACAGGGAATCTGTGCCTGGAACATATCAAGAGGGAACCTGTGCCTGGAACATATCAACAGGGAATTTGTGCCTGGAACATATCAAGAGGGAACCTGTGCCTGGAACATATCAAGAGGGAACCTGTGCCTGGAACATATCAACAGGGAACCTCTGCCTGGAACATATCAACAGGGAACCTGTGCCTGGAACATATCAACAGGGAACCTGTGCCTGGAACATATCAACAGGGAACCTGTGCTGGGAACATATCAACAGGGAACCTGTGCCTGGAACATATCAACAGGGAACCTGTGCCTGGAACATATCAACAGGGAACCTGTGCCTGGAACATATCAACAGGGAACCTGTGCCTGGAACATATCAACAGGGAACCTGTGCCTGGAACATATCAACAGGGAACCTGTGCCTGGAACATATCAACAGGGAACCTGTGCCTGGAACATATCAACAGGGAACCTGTGCCTGGAACATATCAACAGGGAACCTGTGCCTGGAACATATCAACAGGGAACCTGTGCCTGGAACATATCAACAGGGAACCTGTGCCTGGAACCTGTGCCATTGTCGTAGAGATGAGCAGGAAAAGCTGCGGAGAGGGTCAACTGAAGATAACAATTGTACACAAACAATGACATTACATAATGCTAAGCACTCGAGATCCGAAACCAGCGTGAAACAATTGAATCTTCTTCGGAATTTGCGGAGTGGTCAAAGTTATTGGAGAATCTCTAATCTCTTGATTTAAGCAATAAGGTTATGTAACATGTTTATACTGATTTCATTGTATTCTAATATGAAGTCATTAGTTAATATCAAATACTAATATAGTATAACCTGCTAAGCAAAAAGTGAATTGAAATTTATTACAAACCTGCAAACGTTTTGAGGAATTTGCTTTAATACGGTCCATTGATTTTTCCAACCTTGCACTGTTAAGGTAATTATTAATTATTAAATTCCATTATTTACTTTATTTATTATTAATTAATAATAGTATTATTATTACTATTTAATGTCTTTATCATTATTTGTATCGATGTAAAGTGGATAATAAATATATAAGATAGATCGCAGTGAAATAGTTCTTCAATAAATAGTGTTACATATTATTTGATTGTTATGCTATTGGCTATGAATGAATCAGGCAGAGTAATAAGGAATAGTGGACTATGAATAAGTAATAAATCATCACAAGAACATCGAAATAGAATATATTAGTCGCATATTGATTTTCAAATGAATTGAAGTAAACTAAATTCGAATTCAATGCGTATTTGTGTACTTTATAAGAGTAACAAGTCGGACTCGTAGAACAAAATCTATTGGCTAATGGGCGTCGAGTCGGAGTGTCCGAGCTATAGATAACCTGACACTCTCCAGTGTACTGCGAGTGTATCCGACGGAGGATTCTACTCGACACTCGACCCCACCGTCGGCGGGAGTAACGCAGAGATTCTGGTTGACTTGGGGCGTGGGGCAAGATGAACCACTGCTGAATTGTGGTTATGGGTTTGGGGTTGGGAGAGGGACAGTGGCTGGAAGTGGGTTTGGGGTTGGGAGAGGGAAAGTGGCTGGGAGTAACACAGAGATTCTGGTTGACTTGGGGCGTGGGGCAAGATGAACCACTGCTGAATTGTGGTTATGGGGTTGGTGTTGGCAGAGGGACAGTGGCTGGGAGTAACGCAGAGATTCTGGTTGACTTGGGGCGTGGGGCAAGATGAACCACTGCTGAATTGTGGTTGTGGGGTTGGGGTTGGGAGAGGGATAGTGGCTGGGAGTGGGTTTGGGGTTGGCAGAGGGAAAGTGGCTGGGAGTAACGTAGAGATTCTGGTTGACTTGGGGCGTGGGGCAAGATGAACCACTGCTGAATTGTGGTTGTGGGGTTGGGGTTGGGAGAGGGATAGTGGCTGGGAGTGGGTTTGGGGTTGGCAGAGGGAAAGTGGCTGGGAGTAACGTAGAGATTCTGGTTGACTTGGGGCGTGGGGCAAGATGAACCACTGCTGAATTGTGGTTGTGGGGTTGGGAGAGGGAGAGGGACAGTGGCTGGGAGTAACGTAGAGATTCTGGTTGACTTGGGGCGTGGGGCAAGATGAACCACTGCTGAATTGTGGTTGTGGGGTTGGGGTTGGGAGAGGGATAGTGGCTGGGAGTGGGTTTGGGGTTGGGAGAGGGACATTGGCTGGGAGTGGGTTTGGGGTTGGGAGAGGGAAAGTGGCTGGGAGTAACACAGAGATTCTGGTTGACTTGGGGCGTGGGGCAAGATGAACCACTGCTGAATTGTGGTTGTGGGGTTGGGAGAGGGAGAGGGATAGTGGCTGGGAGTAACGTAGAGATTCTGGTTGACTTGGGGCGTGGGGCAAGATGAACCACTGCTGAATTGTGGTTGTGGGGTTGGGGTTGGGAGAGGGAAAGTTGCTGGGAGTGGGTTTGGGGTTGGCAGAGGGAAAGTGGCTGGGAGTAACGTAGAGATTCTGGTTGACTTGGGGCGTGGGGCAAGATGAACCACTGCTGAATTGTGGTTGTGGGTTTGGGGTTTGGGAGAGGGACAGTGGCTGGGAGTGGGTTTGGGGTTGGGAGAGGGACAGTGGCTGGGAGTGGGTTTGGGGTTGGGAGAGGGACAGTGGCTGGGAGTAACGTAGAGATTCTGGTTGACTTGGGGCGTGGGGCAAGATGAACCACTGCTGAATTGTGGTTGTGGGTTTGGGGTTTGGAGAGGGACAGTGGCTGGGAGTGGGTTTGGGGTTGGGAGAGGGAAAGTGGCTGGGAGTAACACAGAGATTCTGGTTGACTTGTAGAAGGGGATGCCTAGTGATATGGGATTAGAGGAGGAAGATGATGGGTTGAATAATTTGAGTAGGGATATGCGAAAGTTCAATGAGATAATGGGGTAGAATACAAACAATGGTTATTAAATACAATATTTGAGTAATATTAAGGGTATGCGAAACAGTGCATCTATAAATAGATTTTTACATGTATTTAATAGGGAAATAACGCTTTACCAAAATAACCATACCTTTGTTGATATTAATTAAATCTATATAATATTTAATAACATAAAGATATAATATTGTTAATTTTTTATTATAACATACAAAGGAAAAATAATGAAGTTATTTAAAAAAAATGTTATCTATAAAATCCAAAAAATCATAAATTTGATAAATTTATTTTATGTAAATTTAATTTTAAATTAATTCAAATATTTGAAGAGAATAATTATATATCGAATTACATTAAACTGTATTACATGATATATTAAATATACAATTAAAAAACTGTCATATATATAATAACATAATTAATATTTATTATACTAGTAAAATAAAATTAACATTAAAATATATAAGATTAGAAAATTATATAATTCTAAAAATATAATTATATAATATATATTTATAAAACATGTTTTTGTTTAAATCATTGCTTTTTACTTATTTTAGAAGATTGTGCTATAATTGATAGATATCAATTAATTTGTTAATGTAATGAAAAGAAGTAGCAGATAATTAAATAAAAAAATTTCGTCATAAAAAAAAAATAAAACTGACACTATATTTATTGGAAGGTCATATTATTATAAACAAAGACAATGCTATTGAGTACACTGATTATAAATAAATAAACAAGCTTATTTTTATTTAAAAAATGTTTAAAAATGAATATTCATTATTACATTATTGTAATTACAAATTATAATACAATTATTTAAAATAAAATAATACATTTTATTATTAAATATGAGCTTTTAAAAAGCTTATTTTTGAGTAATAATTGATGTAAATATAAGTTTAAAATATAAGATATCAGGTTAAGTATAAGGTTAAGTATAAGATATCTAATTATATTTTTATTAACAAAATTGAGGCTAATTTTGTTTGTCATTTTGCATTTTCGCATATCCTTAAATTAGTTTGCATTGTTTAAATAATAGAATAACATTCTAAATATATTTAATATATTGTAAACTTACATAATAATGATAATAATGGACAGGAGGATCTACGAATGAGTAAAACTGGTGAATTATTGTATTATGATTTCGATGTAACAAACTATTCGGGAGGGGTTGAAGGTCTTCGCGTGGGCGTGGCTTCGCGACTAGGCGAGCCAATCAGAGGCAGAGACACCGTATTCGTGACCCGATGTCCGAGGGCTTCGTTCTGCAGCTGGAGCATTCTGGGATTAAGAGCCACGATGGTCGCCGGAACCGTCGCCACGGCAACCGAGTTCCGAGGTAACGCACCACTAGAAACGGCGTCACCGCAGCTAACGTCGCCATGGTTACCGACGTAAGGTCCACTCTCGCAGGCAGTGGGCGTGCACCCGTAATTCCCGTTCCCGCTCCCGTTAAACCTACACCGGACCTTCTCGCCGCCTCCCGCTCTATTGTCCGCGCTAGTGGTTTCGACGACGCTCGCCCCCGTATTGTAGGGCGGGTCGAACGGGGTTCTCTTCAGGTGCCAGCCTCCGGTGCTGTTCTTGCGTTCGAGGTCGCCCCCGCAGCCGCACAACAGTGCTGCTCCCGGTGCGGGTTTCTTGCGGTATTGCGGGGCGTTGTCACGGTAACCCCGTGGTTCTATGGTGACGCTTAACACCTACGGGGTTGACTTAGGTTGAACTGGGGAATGTTTTAGTTGGCAAAAGGGTGGGTGCGAAACATACACTAATATGGGTTAGAAGATAGGGTGATGAAATACATATTATACATAGAGCATACGTACATACGATAACCATGAGAGACTGTACAAGTGTAAGAAATAACCTTGACGTGAGACTTCGGATTCGGACATCGTTTTTCAATGCAAGTGGTCAAGAGACATAGACACATCTGCAATGTTGATTTTATTATAGGCTGAATGTTAATAGTATAACAATAGGGGGTATCTGGTGTTGGTAATATAGTGTTGGTAACATAGTGTTTGTATAGAGTAGCTTAGAGATCCTATAAGTTACAATTATATTGAATCTATTATTAAATTATTTATTAACACTTTACTTATCAATGCATTACATATTAACACATTATTTATCAATAACAAATTAATTATTATAAAATTACGTTTAGAAAAATAGAATAGCATCAAGAGAACATTAAATTCAGGATTCAAGAGAACATTAAATTCAAAGATGGAGAATAAATTAAAATGAATTGATAAATAATTTAAATATTTATTATGACAACCATAATCTTGTCTCCTGGTGTCTACTTGCTGTTACTTTTAGTGAAATGAAATGTGTGAGTGGATAATATATAGCATTATATACAATAGAGTTAGTCTACAATAGATATAGTCTACAATATCGATGCAAAACAGATAATAAGATTATAAGACCCATAAGGACATCTGTGTACAGGCTGTCCTCTGCAAGTGTACACAGTAAGTAAATATTAGTTGATATTAAGCATAAGGAGTTGAAAGCATTCCCAATATTGGATTTCTGTGTGAATTCTGTAAATACATTTGCAAACATATGTAAACATATGTAATAATACATTTTCTAGAATAGCAAAAAAAAGATGTTTGCATAGAATCTAAACCAAGAATAAATATTAGATCAGTCCTTATAATAGAATTTCAAATTGCCAATATACATATATATATATATATGTATATATGTGTGTGAGTGATATATATATATATATATATATATATATGAATGTATGATTAATATAAATATATGTATATATAATTGATGACATAGATTTCTTCAAATTGTGTTGTTGTATAAAATCAATAACTATTAGAACATGTAGAACTTGCACCGTAGTGTGTTTACGAATAAGAAGCTTATCGTAAGAAGCTTAGTTCCTTTGCATAGTGGCTGGGAACTAGTTTACAAACTATTAACACACTTACTGCTTCTGGAGTATCAATGTAATTTACGATTATTAGAATTCTGGGAAAAACTTTGCTTGCCTCCAAAATCAATTATCAAGTTT
>OZ038317.1:20302719-20315219 GCA_964035775.1 Osedax frankpressi
GGGAGGGAGGGAGGGAGGGAGGGAGGGATTATTGCAGAAATAACTAATTATATATACATACATACATTCGACTAACATATATTATAGTAATTAAATAAACAGTATATATATACGGGTATATTTAGAGAGTAAATCAATACTATTGATGGATTACAAGATCATGAACGAATTTATTGTAAAGTAAATTTATACACAGGCAGTATTTATATAGTGATGTATTTATATAATGAAATGCTTAGTGTATTATCTTATTCCTTTGTCATTGTGGTTGTGTGTGTGTGTGTGTGGGTGTGCTAATATTTAGTGAATGAGGGTACGAGGGTCTGGGACAAATAAAAACAAATGATGGCTCAGCATGTAATTGTATTTTCTTTTGTAATTGTAATCAGTATAATAAAATGTACCCACAACAAATAAAACATGAAATAAAAGACCCATGTATAAAATTATTTACCACATTAATTTCACACACTATATAAATATATATTTATATACACATTATATAAATATATATTTATATACACATTATATAACTATATATTTATATACACATTATATAAATATAATCTATAGAGGCAATTAAAAAATCATTATCTTCATGAAGATGAATGTAAAGATGAATTGTGTTTCTGATATTTAAGGAAATTACTCTACTCCGTATCAGTAATTAGTACTTACCGCGAGAATAGAGAGTCCGTATGCGGTGAAAGCTCCAATAATCACCGCAGAGGTCAAGTAACTAGCCACCGTCGATGTAATAGTGATGGTAATAGTAGAGTTTGTGATCATACCATCTTCGCCAATGGAAATGCATCTGCATGAGGAAATAAGGTGTAAATAATGTGTAGATGTCATATTTAGGATATTAGTGGGATGGGTTAGAATGGTAGTGAGTGGGGTTAGAATGGTAGTGAATGGGGTTAGAATGGTAGTGAGTGGGGTTAGAATGGTAGTGAATGGGGTTAGAATGGTAGTGAGTGGGGTTAGAATGGTAGTGAGTGGGGTTAGAATGGTAGTGAATGGGGTTAGAATGGTAGTGAGTGGGGTTATAATGGTAGTGAGTGGGGTTAGAATGGTAGTGAGTGGGGTTAGGATTGTAGTGAGTGGGGTTAGGATGATAGTGAGTGGGGTTAGAATGGTAGTGAGTGGGGTTAGAATGGTAGTGAGTGTGGTTAGAATGGTAGTGAGTGGGGTTAGGATGGTAGTGAGTGGGGTTAGGATGATAGTGAGTGGGGTTAGAATGGTAGTGAGTGGGGTTAGAATGGTAGTGAGTGTGGTTAGAATGGTAGTGAATGGGGTTAGAATGGTAGTGAGTGGGGTTAGAATGGTAGTGAGTGGGGTTAGAATGGTAGTGAGTGGGGTTAGGATGATAGTGAGTGGGGTTAGAATGGTAGTGAGTGGGGTTAGAATGGTAGTGAGTGGGGTTAGGATTGTAGTGAGTGGGGTTAGGATGATAGTGAGTGGGGTTAGAATGGTAGTGAGTGGGGTTAGAATGGTAGTGAGTGTGGTTAGGATGATAGTGAGCTGGGTTAGAATGGTAGTGTAATGGGGTTAGAATGGTAGAGTAGGGTTATAATGGTAGTGAGTGGGGTTAGAATGGTAGTGAGCGGGGTTAGACTTGTAGTGAGTGGGGTTAGAATTGTAGTGAGTGGGGTTAGAATGGTAGTGAGTGGAGTTAGAATGGTAATGAGTGGGGTTAGAATGGTAGTGAGTGGGGTTAGAATGGTAGTGAGTGGGGTTAGGATGGTAGTGAGAGGGGTTATAATAGTAGTGAGCGGGGTTAGAATGGTAGTGAGCGGGGTTAAGATTTTAAAGTGTAAACTAACAATAGTAGTAGCTAGGAGCTAAGGTGGAGGTGGTAGGGCTAAGGTGGAGGTAATCGATTGCATATAAAAGAACTATTGGTAGTAGGATTACGTGGGATTCAAATAAACACTGGCTACAGAAATGAATACATCATGAAGATGGGTGGGCCACAGAAAGAAGTAGTCCACGGACAAGTGGGGGTAAGGGGGGGTAAGGTCTCATAACTGCCACTAACGTGTAATCGCCTATAAAATAGCTACGCAGGCGTTTAATCTCCAGGGATCCATTGGCGAGGGCTGTAACACTTGCCTCGTAGAATGTTGGTTTACCCTTGAAGCTCAATCGGCGCTTGATGCTACCTGATGAGCATAAAGGTTATAGGGTTAGAGGTCATGTTAGACTTAGGAGTAAAGTTCTTAATAGGTATAGGGTTAGAGGTTATGATAGGTGTAGTTGTAAATGACAAGTATATAGCTATATGTCATGACAGGCATAGGGTTAGAGGTCATGATAGGTGTAAGTATTGTCTGAGTCATGATGGGGAAAAAAGATTTCATAGAAGTAGAGTATCATATTGGGATTAAGGATAATGGGTGTTCATGGTCTAGTTATCCCCGAAAGTTTAGATGTACAAGAGGCCTAATTATACCAGAAGGTCAAGTTATACCCTAAGGTCTAGTTATACCCTAAGGTCTAGTAATACCAGAGGTCTAGTTATACCCAAAGGTCTACTTATAAGGTCTGGCTATTCCTGCTGTAATAAGATCAGGTTGTGGCATTACATTTTATTAAATTATTAAGTTCAATCTAAACAATGCCCAGTTTATTATTTGTTTACAAATGTGTCAAAGATCCTACGTGTATAAAATAAAGTCTAAAATTAAGTCATTAACCCTAATCCAACATTTTTATAACCATAAATAGAACAATTTCTATTTTAAAAAGCTAATATTTATTTATTACCCACTTAAAAACGTTATAATTACATATCTAAAAATATACCATACAGAAAATACGAAAATATCCTATAAAACACAATTGGTTTGCATTTAGCTAATATTTACTAGGAAGAGCTATAGTGTAATGTTCTCATAGACTGAATTGCACATTAATAACCAAACGAAGTGTATGTTGTAATGTATAATTAGTTAATAAACAAACTGGTCGATTAATAGATACAACATGTTCTGCATATTAGTTAGGTATATAAATAATTTGATTTAATATGTGCTAATAAGTTATATAAGTTATATAAGCAGATGATGTAACTATCATGAATTGTATCATAATAAATATAAATATTAATAATATGTTAACTATATTTAAAATTTTCACTAATTTTAGCTTTTATGCAACAAAAGTGAAAATTTCATTTAACCATTACACGAAGGACAATTGAATTGAATTACCGTAATCAGCAATTTGACTTGCCTAGAGAAAACTGAGTTACAACTATCTTTTGGAAATAAAAAAACTGTGGCCTGCGTTTCGTTATGTAATTCACCATGTTTATATAAGAGAGATATAGAATGATTGTTAATTCGTGATGTATTATACAAATGCGAGATAACAGGTTATTGTATCATTTTGCATATATTCATACAGTTTAGTATATCCATTTGATGCAATAAGTTGTTTGAATTTTCCTATATGCGTGTTTTAACAGAATCTCTACCAATGAAAAGTATTTTATTAATTAAGTATATTAATTAAGTATTTTATTAAATCGTTCAATATTCAAACTAATTTCTTTTGTCGTATAATCTTCATAATTAAATTAAATTTTACATTCTAATGGACCGTCACTGTAGTTATATTTAATCGTACTAAATATTAAAGAACTTTGTCTTCATAATTCATAACTTATGGTAACCACTAAAATGAAAGGATTCAAGTAATAAATACAAGTACCGAGTACAAATGGCGAATACAAATATTGGTATTAATATAAAATTTGTAGTGTATTAAAAAAAGTGATATCCTCAATATTTATATGAATTATACAAATTATGGGAGTGATGCAATTTCAATGAAGTGGTATCCAAGATGTGTTTATGTTATACAATTGTCCAGGCTTCAGGTATATGCTCCTATGTAATAGATTTGAGTAGATGGGTGAGTCATTCATAATAACCAAATCAGAAAAAAAAACTTGTGATTGATACTGATTGATACTCTCATATGGTATTTATTAAATATGGTAATGTTATATGTCAATAATAAATATTAATAATAAACATTAATAATAAATATTAATAATATACCTTAATAATATACCTTAATTAATAATATACATTAATTAATAATATACATTAATAATATACCTTAATAATATACATTAATTAATAATATACATTAATTAATAATATACATTAATTAATAATATACATTAATTAATAATATACATTAATAATATACCTTAATAATATACCTTAATAATATACCTTAATAATATACCTTAATAATATACCTTAATAATATACCTTAATTAATAATATACATTAATTAATAATATACATTAATAATATACATTAATTAATAATATACATTAATAATATACCTTAATAATATACATTAATTAATAATATACATTAATTAATAATATACCTTAATTAATAATATACATTAATAATAAAAATAATACACATAATGATATATATTAATTAATGCTCATAAATATATAAATTTCTGCTGAAAATATAAGTACTTGTAATATTAATGTTGCCGAATTTACTTTCAGTATTGTGTATCTAAACACACAATAACACAAGAAAAGTTATCGGCAAAAACACGTAGACTAAATATCTATCTAACAACCTAAATGAAACATTTTGTTGATAGTGTCAATGTATTATTCTAATTGTACTAAGGCCTATATCCATATATTATAAAGCATATAGGAACACTCAATAACACCATCTGATACAAAATTCTGATAGATCACTCAAGCATGAATTATTATAAAAGAATTTAAATGTAAATCTCGAATGTTTGAATTTGCAAATTAAAAGCTACTACTAGAATTTCTGCTATTATCCACACCCACCACCACCACCATAACAACATCCACCTCAACACTGACCACTACCACCACCACAACCACTACCACCACCACCATAACCACATCCACCTCAACACTGACCACCACTACCACCACCACCATAACCACACCCAGCTCAACACTGACCACTACCACCACCATCATAACCACATCCACCTCAACACTGACCACAACTACTACAACCACCACCATAACCACATTCACCTCAACACTGACCACCACCACTACCACATCTACCTCAACACAGACCACCACCACCACCACCATAACCACCTCAACCCTGACCACCACCACTACCACCACCACTACCACCACCACCATAACCACATCCATCTCAACACTGACCACCACCATAACCATATCCACCTCAACACTGACCACCACCATAACCACATCCATCTCAACACTGACCACCACCATAACCATATCCACCTCAACAATGACCACCACCATAACCACATCCACCTCAACACTGACCACCACCACCACCACTACCACCACCACCATAACCACATCCACCTCAACACTGACCACCACCACCACCACTACCACCACCACCATAACCACAATCACCTCAACACTGACCACTACCACTACCACAACCACCACCACCACCACCACCACTACCACCACCACCATAACCACATTCACCTCAACACTGACCACCGCCACCATAAATATCCATGTGAATAGATTAATTGACCAATATTCACGGAATAGATCTTCACAATATATCATGTATATAGAATAGCCATGTATCATATCCACAAATGTATAACTTAAAGGCTGGTCTCAGTGATGTAATCTGCTGCGAAATTGTAAACAGTTCAATGTTTACAAATATTGCAACATTAGATTGTTATTAGACATGATCTAACACTAGAGATATAATAATAAACAGATATATATAGAAAAAATACCATGGAATTTCCTTCCTGAGATTATTTATCACCTGAATACCAATGTATATAATTCTGTATCTAAAATTAGGTTAATATACAAGTAATCAATTGTGTAGTATTGAGATGTTATATCATCATCAATAGCATATATATAATATAACAATAAATACTATAAATATATCAATTACAAACAATAATAATCTTTCATTATATAATTACAACATAATATGTTTTAAATAAAGTTGCCATCAATAATTGAATAATAGCTATTATTAAATAATAACTATACATATATAAATATACATACATATATAAATATAAATAACTATACATATATAAATAATAACTAAGTTATTAAATGGTATGTTTTTATTCAATGTTTGATAGTTTGAACATAGATAATATGATGTAAACAATGGGCGATTTCTAGGAGTTATTATACATAGATTATACCAGACAATAGCTGGCAGGTATCCAGTAATGATTAAAGGGGAACGAAGACCCGTGCGGGGATTTGAAAGCGAAAAGACGGGTAATACGATGGTCATATAGCTACACATTGTCTAGCGATACAACAAAAGACAACGATACAATACGGGATAGACCCCACGGGGTGGACCCTACGGGGTGGACCCTACGGGGTGGACCCCACGTGGTGGACCCCACGGTGTGGAACCCACGGGGCGTGGCTAACCATTGCGCATAGCTTCGTGTAGGTGTTCGGGGAACCTAAGCGCCATTTTGGGGTTGGCGACACTTCCTCGAGGTGTAAGCCAGTACAACGACAGTCGAGCGGTACTGCGCACGGGGCAGTCCAGTACCAGGGAGTGCAGGTAACTAATCACCTGCGGGTCGTAGGTCGTAGTGGAGTGTGCGACTAGCCAATCAAAAGGGCGGTTAGGGTGCAAGGTTTAAAGAGGTGAATATGAGTAGCTCTCGATGTGAGAGGTTAGATTATAGGTTTAGTACACGGTTATGATATGTCAATATTTGCTAGTAATGTCATAGCGCAAGGTTTTGGAGTGTATAGAAAAATGTCAGAGATCGGTTCATAACAGTAAAAGATCTGGTAGGTATTAAAAGGTGTCGTAAAATGTAAAATCTTATGAAAGGGAAGGATATTAATGTAGTAAAAGAGAATATGTTCTACTCTTACGAGGTAACTAGACTGTGATTGACATAAGCAAACACATATATATACACACACACACCCACATGTACGCACGAACGCACGCACACACACACACAAACACACATACACACTCACACACCCACATGCACGCACGCACACACACACACACACACATACACATACACATACACACACACACACACACACACACACACACACACATACACACACACATACACACATACATTCAAACCCAAACCTAATCATAAAGAGAATTTCAATACAGATTATTTGCTATTATATTATTCAATACATGTGCAGAAATGATAAAAATCTATATATTTAGATACTTTTCCGAATAAATAATTTATAAGATGTATATATTAATAATTAAAAATAGAAAGCAGTTGGTTACTTAAAATCTCTGGAATGTAAATTAATCTAGGTCAGTATTATGATTAAATGTATGCGAAGGGCATATATCAAAGTGGATTATATGTATATTATATTTTATTGTATTATATATATTAGGTGGAGTCCTTCGTCCTATACTTGAAATTTGATTAATTAAAATTAAACTAATAACTATTAACGTAAAGCCTAAAATGTGAACAAAGTTTCACTTTAAGTTGTTTTGGTTTCAATTCTTGTACATGATAATCCCTCACCTCTATATCAAGATTAATGTTCAGCAAGACAATCAAACCACTGACATATTACTTGATAATATATACTTTAGCTATTTCTCCACTGAAGTAATGGTTTATATATATAGATATATAAGTATTGATTTTATATTTAAATAAGTACAATTGATATAATTAGTATCGACAAACTATTAAATTAATAAACACAAGTAGTAAATAATAGTCTGTTAATCAAATAGTGAAATATTATTTTAAACAGAAATTAAATTAGGTGAGTTCATCAGTTTTTGAGCAATAGATAAAGTTTGACATAGATAACATTTACATATTGTCACATTATAGTTTAATTTTCAAATTATCAAGATATATTAATATCAATAATAATATATAAAATATAATATAATAAATAATACAAAATAATAATATAAATAATATAATAATATATAAAATATAATTCAAAATATATAATTATTCACTTCATAAATTTAAAACTTAAATCTAAAACTAATGTTCAATTTTTAAATATATGCATATCAAAATTACTTATGAAAATATAATTACATACTATATTTAATTTAAATGTTATTTAAAACAAATTTTGTTAATCGTAGGATACCTTTAAAAGTTCACCTGATTCAGCGATTATCTTACTTATCGTACACCTATTCACACCGTTCGCATTCGCTCCAGTCGTACAAACCGTGAGGTTATGTTCGGGCGGCTCGACGACGACGAGCTGACACTTGAACTCGGAGTCGCGAATGCTGCGAATCGGACGCGACGTCAGATTAGCCGGAGCCGCGCAAACCGTCGGCTCCACCTTCGCGACAGCCTCCGCAACCGCCTTCGCCGTTGCCAAGTAGTCTCGCATCCATCGCAACGAGCAGTAGCATTCCCACGGATTGCCGGAGAGCAGTAGGGTCGTCGACGTCGCGTTCACGACGCTCGACATCGTAGTGAGTTTGTTGTGGCGCAGATCCAGGGTGTCGAGAACGGGTCGACCGGAGACGGGTAACAGCGCGTGAGGGTGTACGTAGTCGATGCGGTTACGCGAGACGTCGAGGTACGTCAGCGAGACGAATGGGTCGAACGCAGGCGGCAGCAGTTCGGTAAGATCCGACTGGCGCGTCAACGTTAATTTTCGTAGATTCGCCAGGTGGCCGAGAAACTCGATGCCCGCGGAGTTTAACGAGGTGTTGACGAGACGCAGCGTTAATAAAGATGGAGGTAGTAGCGAAAGATCGTCGCCTTTAAGAAAAATATCGCTTATTGATAGTGAACTTATGTTGTAACGATGGAGATGTCCGAGTAAAGACTTACTAAGTGAATATCGGTTCAATTTGCGTAGTTTTATTATCGTGCTGTTATGACGTGTCACGTAAGTTATTGTAGAATTGCTATCGTATGGATGTATATGTTCATATGAACAGTTTATAATAAAATGTATTTTATTATAATACTCGCATGAACATAAGCTAGAAAATTCGCACGAATTTTTAGTTGAAATACTTTTGAACTCAAATGAAATGAATATAATATAAATAGAGATAATACTATAGTAAGTTGCGCTCATTGTGATAAATATAAGTAAATAAATATGATAATAAATTAGAATAGAATGAAATAATACCGTGTGCAGTGATTCAAATTTTAAAACCCTAAATTATATTGTATTGAAAGTTTCTATGAAACTGCGAAATTTATTTTAACATATATAAACTATTTTGAGTAATAAATATGTTTTAAACATTTTAATAAAAATATAGAAAAAATATAATACCCTAACTACATATTCTAAAATACCAAAAAACAGTATAATCTTAACATTTATCTTCAATAAGGTAATATTATTTTTAAATATATAAGATGGGATTTAGATTTATAATGACTTATCAATGATAGTAAAAATGATTGACGGGTAATTTGTAACCAAACATAGATGAACCCATGACAATAAACCTATATATATTGTGAATTTTGTAATTCAATTACGGATATTAAAAGTTATCTAATAATAATAAGTCTGTATGGGTAAATTAACATATATTTTAATTAGTTTATTAGATAGATGATAATACATGTTTAAAATAATTATACAATTATAATAATATATATAGTACAATGTATGTGAATGCTATTGTTATTAGAAAATAGATCATATAGATTATAGGGCCTGCATGGTAATATATATATATATATATATATATATATATATATATGAAAGTGTATAATACTATTCAAATTATTAAAAATAAAAATATAAATCAAGAAATTAATCGAAAGAATTTCATTTTTATATAATATCGAATCTTTGATTCAGTTAATTTAAAATTTTTTTAATCCAAAATAAGATTATGATGAAATTTATAGTTATTTCTTAAAAAAATATGCTGTAGACAAGGAACTTAGGGCATTAATAATAAATTGTATTACTAAACAAAGTTGATCGTATGTAGTGATTTTTCATTAAAAATCTAATATGATGTTTTTTAACAACGAAATAGCAATGTACAATTTTATAAATAACTTAATTGGTTTGTATTTAATTCCGACTTTTCACTAAACAAACTTCTGGTGTTTGATTAAACCTTTTCTTTTTACAGAATTTTATGAATTAAGACCATAATCAGTCATCGATGGTATAAGGTATTTTCCTCGTTGGATACATCAACGTTTATCTCCTTGGGTGTAGAGGCATGGCTGGTTCTGATCCAGTTATTAGATTATTTAGTTTTGATATCTGTATTCGTAGATATCTTTTACTTGATCATCAGTTATAAATTTAGATAATTTCAATAGTGTTGCCATAAATTGAATTCGACATAGTAGCTGCTAGTTACTGTCTCACTGGTTGTGATATTTAATTAAGTCATGGATTGAGTCTAATAATTAGTGTCTTTATTTATGGTTCTGATATCGGTTTCGAGCAAAATTAATTTACCTCTAAACTATCAATAATTTTAAAGGATAGATAAGGTCTAGTATTGCAAGGTGTGTTTTAATGTTCATGAATGAGATATAGACTATTTTATCCATATAATCATATTCAGATAAGTGATTACCTCGAACATCACTTATCTGACATGTGTTAACACAGCAGTTAGGCTAATATTGTATACATCGTGTCTGGCAAGTGTGAGGATAGTATCTGAATACATTTTCAGAAATATTGGTATTCTCAATTAGTTGCTTGTTTCATATAGATTTATTCATATGACAAATACTCTAACCAGATTAAATAAATTACGAATGAAACCTCATTTAAGATTTATAAATCAGAGCATTTGACATAATCGAGTGGTACATTTTGATTGGATAAATAGCAAATACATATTAATCGGATTTTAAAGCAGGTAGGACTAGGTAATGTTCATCTGCTGAGTTGACATACAAGGTGAGTTATTTTCATCAATAAACAAGAATTATATGTATTATTCTATTGAATCAGCCTTATAATATACGATTTAAATATTTATGATAAGTTATAGTTGTATTGAATTTAAGTTAAGTTCATTTTGAAAAGTGTATAAACGTTATAGAATTAATATTAAATTGCGTGTAAATAGAAACTACCAATATGTATGTATATATATACCATAGTTAGGATATAATTATATCTATGTAGTAGGTATTGGATCTATTTATGTATCGTATTCATAATTTAGAAAGATTAATTTCACTTTAATGTGTGGTGACTTATTTACACAAAATTACATGTAAATGTTGTTTCGTAGTAGTGCCAAATAAATTTATTTAAGTTTGCAAGGTATCCTTTAGCATAAGTGTATTTATATATATTATATTAAAATATATATATATATATATATATATATATATATATATATAAAATAAAGGATCCGCTGGTACTATATGTCGTATTTCCGAACATCAATTAGATCATCTGATACAATAACCACATTAATATGTTTTCTATGCGCTCTCCTATTACATATAGGTAATGCGTAATATCTGATCAAGTCAGATTCAAGTCATTCTTATATTTATTAGATGTGTCAGGTATAATACATCTCATATCACAGATCAGTTGCGACGATTGTAATATGAGATTCGTACGGTGGGTGTCAAACCAATTCTCATACAAGTTATATGTTCTAAAAGAAAACATCGTTGTAAATCTCATATTTGTTATCATGATTATCCTATACGTAGATTATATTTTATGTATATTTATTTATAAAGAAATACAAATATCGAATACTTATATTTTATAGTATTACATTAATATATATATAAATTATATATATAAATATTTATATATATATATATTAATATATATATAAATGATATATATAAATGATATATATAATATTAACTAAGTTGCTTGTATCAAGTTCCAAATGTTGTTATCAGTTAACATAATCAGATAATATAAAAGAAAACATTCATATTAATATTTAGTATATTTTTAATTGTACTTTTTTACTGGAATATTAAAAAAACGATTATTTTGTATGAATTTTTCTATGTTTTATTTTAATGTAAAATGATGTTGAAGACATTCATTAATATAGTAACAATGTGGTCAAGAAGATACTTTTTAGAGTAAAATTGATTTAAATTGCACACTTCTAATTCTGATTTCTGAAATTGCCATTATTCGATTGAGTGAACGCAATAATTAATTTGCAATGGGATATCTCCGATATTACTAATATATATATATATATATATATATATATATATATATATATATATATATATATATATATATATGTGTGTGTATATAGTATCATTAAAATAAAGGTTGAGCGATAAATCTAATATACCATGTATGTGTATGACTAAGGCCTTTGACTGGTAGATCAAGATGTACTTTTTAATTAACTCAAGGTTGATAATTTACCTTTTAGGTAATAAAATTTCATAATTACTTGTATTTATATCCATCTATGTTAGAGTAAGGTTATGTATCTACTGGAGAAAGGCGGGGT
>OZ038317.1:20320219-20345219 GCA_964035775.1 Osedax frankpressi
TTGACTACTAAATACTGACTACTGACTGCACTATTGACTACTAAATACTGACTACTGACTGCAATATTGACTACTAACTACTGACTACTGACTGCAATATTGACTACTAAATACTGACTACTGACTGCTCTATTGACTACTAAATACTGACTACTGACTGAACTATTGACTACTAAATACTGACTACTGACTACTGACTGCACTATTGACTACTAACTACTGACTACTGACTACTGAATACTGACTACTGACTGCTGACTATTGACTACTAACTACTGACTACTGACAATTGACTACTAAATACTAACTACTGACTGCACTATTGACTACTAAATACTGACTACTGACTGCACTATTGACTACTAAATACTGACTAATGACTGCACTATTGACTACTAAATACTGACTACTGACTGAACTATTGACTACTAAATACTGACTACTGACTACTAAATACTGACTACTGACTACTAAATACTGACTACTGACTACTAACTACTGACTGGTCTATTGACTACTAACTACTGACTACTGACTACTGACTACTAAATTCTGACTACTGACTGCACTATTGACTACTAACTACTAACTACTGACTACTGACTGGACTATTAACTACTAACTACTGACTACTGACTACTGACTACTAACTACTGACTACTAACTACTGACTACTAACTACTGACTACTAACTACTAAATATTGACTACTGATTGCATTATTGACTACTAACTACTGACTACTGACTACTAATTACTGATTATTGACTATTAACTACTGACTACTGACTATTGACTATTGACTACTAACTACTGACTACTGACTGCACTATTGACTACTAAATACTGACTACTGACTGCACTATTGACTACTAAATACTGACTACTGACTGCACTATTGACTACTAACTACTGACTACTGACTGCACTATTGACTACTAAATACTGACTACTGACTGCTCTATTGACTACTAAATACTGACTACTGACTGAACTATTGACTACTAAATACTGACTACTGACTACTGACCTAACTACTGACTACTGACTACTGAATACTGACTACTGACTGTTGACTATTGACTACTAACCACTGACTACTGACAATTGACTACTAAATACTAACTACTGACTGCACTATTGACTACTAAATATTGACTACTGACTGAACTATTGACTACTAAATACTGACTACTGACTACTAAATACTGACTACTGACTACTAAATACTGACTACTGACTACTAAATATTGACTACTGACTACTAACTACTGACTGGTCTATTGACTACTAACTACTGACTACTGACTACTAAATACTGACTACTGACTACTGACTACTAAATACTGACTACTGACTGCACTATTGACTACTAAATACTGACTACTGACTGCACTATTGACTACTAAATACTGACTACTGACTGAACTATTGACTACTAAATACTGACTACTGACTACTAAATACTGACTACTGACTACTAAATACTGACTACTGACTACTAACTACTGACTGGTCTATTGACTACTAACTACTGACTACTGACTACTAAATATTGACTACTGACTGCACTATTGACTATTAACTACTAACTACTGACTACTGACTGGACTATTAACTACTAACTACTGACTACTAACTACTGACTATTGACTACTGACTACTGACTATTGACTATTGACTACTGACTATTGACTATTGACTATTGACTATTGACTATTGACTATTGACTGCTGACTACTGACAATTGACTACTGACAATTGACTACTGACAATTGACTACTGACAATTGACTACTGACAATTGACTACTGACAATTGACTATTTACTATTGACTATTGACTATTGACTACTGACTATTGACTACAGACAATTGACTACTGAGTGCTGACTATTAACTACTAACTACTGACTACTGACTACTGACTACTAACTACTGACTACTAACTACTGACTACTAACTACTGACTACTAACTACTAAATATTGACTACTGACTGCATTATTGACTACTAACTACTGACTACTGACTACTAATTACTGATTATTGACTATTAACTACTGACTACTGACTATTGACTATTGACTACTAACTACTGACTACTGACTGCACTATTGACTACTAAATACTGACTACTGACTGCACTATTGACTACTAAATACTGACTACTGACTGCACTATTGACTACTAACTACTGACTACTGACTGCACTATTGACTACTAAATACTGACTACTGACTGATCTATTGACTACTAAATACTGACTACTGACTGAACTATTGACTACTAAATACTGACTACTGACTGCACTATTGACTACTAACTACTGACTACTGACTACTGAATACTGACTACTGACTGTTGACTATTGACTACTAACCACTGACTACTGACAATTGACTACTAAATACTAACTACTGACTGCACTATTGACTACTAAATATTGACTACTGACTGAACTATTGACTACTAAATACTGACTACTGACTACTAAATACTGACTACTGACTACTAAATACTGACTACTGACTACTAAATATTGACTACTGACTACTAACTACTGACTGGTCTATTGACTACTAACTACTGACTACTGACTACTAAATACTGACTACTGACTACTGACTACTAAATACTGACTACTGACTGCACTATTGACTACTAAATACTGACTACTGACTGCACTATTGACTACTAAATACTGACTACTGACTGAACTATTGACTACTAAATACTGACTACTGACTACTAAATACTGACTACTGACTACTAAATACTGACTACTGACTACTAACTACTGACTGGTCTATTGACTACTAACTACTGACTACTGACTACTAAATATTGACTACTGACTGCACTATTGACTATTAACTACTAACTACTGACTACTGACTGGACTATTAACTACTAACTACTGACTACTAACTACTGACTATTGACTACTGACTACTGACTATTGACTATTGACTACTGACTATTGACTATTGACTATTGACTATTGACTATTGACTATTGACTGCTGACTACTGACAATTGACTACTGACAATTGACTACTGACAATTGACTACTGACAATTGACTACTGACAATTGACTATTTACTATTGACTATTGACTATTGACTACTGACTATTGACTACAGACAATTGACTACTGAGTGCTGACTATTGACTACTAACTACTGACTACTGACTATTGACTACTGACCAATCGTATACCTCCAATAAAGATAATATTAGCATAGTGATGATATCATATATGATTTATCATCATCGTTCGGTCTACCAGTTCCCACTAGATTGTGCTTTAATAATTGTCTAAAGGTTACCCAAAGGTCAAGTTCTCCGAGGATCACTTCTCTGGCATACTACTCTAATCGCCGATTATCTATACGATCTCCTTACACGATCCACTTACTATACCATTACGCAATGCACAATACCATCATTTATATAATAGATCAACATTAAACCAGGACCCACACACACACATATATGTATATCTCACGATAAGAATAGCTAAAAACGTCTAGAATTGCATGTCGTATTGTCTAGGAGCATCGGACGCTGGCATTGATGCATTTATCTTATATGCGGATATCACTGACCCCTAATATTATTCAAGGGGAATATATAATAATATTACGCATATCTTATAGAGTTTTAGCTGTACTTATGAATCTCACTATGTTAGAATTCCTAGGCCGCGAGAATGTATCGACATATGTTGTGTTATGACTAACTTATAATATGGTTCATTTACAATAACAACAATTTACACTGTAAAATGTATACTGTACATTATACAGTGTACACTGTACATTATACAGTGTACACTGTACATTATACAGTGTACACTGTACAATACAGTATACATTTTACAGTGTAAATTGTTGTTATTGTAAATAAACCTTATTATCAGTTAGTCACAACACAACATATGTCGATACACTCTCGTAACAATTATCTCGTTAAACACCAACTTACCCCCATTGCAAGTAAACCTTTGAAAGTGTTACTTATATTACCTATATATATATATATATATATATATATCCATCATGAATTTACCCATTAGTACATTACTCATGAGTACACTACTCACGAGTACACTACTCGCGAGTACACTACTCGCGAGTAAACTATTCTCGAGTACACTACTCGCGAGTACACTACTCGCGAGTACACTACTCGCGAGTACACTACTCGCGAGTACACTACTCGCGAGTACACTACTCGCGAGTACACTACTCGCGAGTACACTACTCGTGAGTACACTAACCATGAGTACACTAACCACGAGTATACTAACCATGAGTACACTAACCATGAGTACACTACCAATGAGTACAATAACCATGAGTACACTACCAATGAGTACACAACCAATAAGTACACTACATGTAAAATGAACTCTATGCCCTATAGCATAAGTGCACTGCACGACTTGCCACCTGCAGTACGACAATACTCGTACCCATGTACTCAGTGAATCGGAGTACTCGACGTAGGATGTATTCGGTGAACTCGACCGGGTACGTTCGCACATTCACATCCGTCCATCGGTTGGCGTACGGTGTTCAGTGGATATCGATAATATCGATCCGGAATCGGAGTGAAACTACCTACTTTTCAAATCGGCTTTACCGTATTGCATCGTAATGTAAGGTAAACATATCGACGAGTTCATCGAATGTGAGATATCGTGTTCTTCTTTAATCCATCACGCGATATGCGTATTACTTTTATATATAAATAAACTAAATAATATATATATAGACATATAGTGCAGGGTTATTATCGTATATCTACGTACTCGATTACTCTAGACAATGGAATTGTAGACGACGGGGTATTCGCCATCTTACACTAGCGTTAATGTCGAGGGGATAGCCTTTTCAGTATTCCGTGATCGCGGAGCTAAATCGATTGGAGGGACACTGGGAGAGCCGTGATTCACCGTCGCTATTTATTTATCGTTGTACTCTGGTCCACATTGGCGCGGCGTTTGTCGACACCACGCGAATCCATACTAAAACGACACTTCCCGCTCCCCTGGCAAAGACAAAGGCCTGTCAGACTGCATATATGCGTATACATAATACACGCACGCTATTATCTACCGAAGACATCTTACTAACGCCGTAATCGAAGTGCGTACAGCAAAGCTTATCAGGAAAATAATTATTTAATGTAGCTACGACTATTTGATCGATTTTTAAACAGATACAATAATACGTTATACATCTGACATATAAGAGCGAATCAAATATATATATATATATATATATATATACACACACACATATATATATATATATATATATATATATATATATATTATAATTTAATAATGTATATATGTAGAATCACAGTGCGTCCATTTATTTACTTGAGTCATGGGAATGTTGATGAATATGTACGGAGTTACAGCATATAGTTAAAAATATATTATTGATTAACTATAATATATATATATATATATATATATATATATTTATATATATATATGTATGTACATATTCATGAATATGTATGAGTTTATAAATTTAAACATGTTTGAGAAGAAGATCAAATGGATATAAGTTATCTATTTTACATTACCATTGTTCGCAGGATACCTGTCCTAGTATTTGTACATACTTCCGGTAATTTAGTTTCCAAAATTTAGCCTCTCAATAACCCTCACCTTGCTTAAATATAATTACGAAGATTATTTAATATGTCGTTATGCAATAAGTGCCGTATTAAAAGTATTATGGAGGTTTCTTCATTTACCGTTGTAATATGGGCATAATACATCTACTATAGTAGATATTATATTACTATTATTATACTACTATAGTAGATATTATAATAATATATAATACGATATTGTGTTTTACTAACCGGGAGAAAAATCAACTGAACTGCGAACACTACACTACACAATGTACATTGTAAACTATACAGTGTACATTGTACAGTGTACATTGTACAGTGTACATTATACAGTGTACATTGTACAGTGTACATTGTACAGTGTACATTGTACAGTGTACATTGTACAGTGTACATTGTACAGTGTACATTGTACAGTGTACATTGTACAGTGTACATTGTACAGTGTACATTGTACAGTGTACATTGTACAGTGTGCATTGTACAGTATATAGTGTACACAGTATAGGGTACAGTGTACAGTGCATACTGTACATTGAAAAAACTCAAGGGTCAACCCCAGTGATAACATGATTCACACTTTAATATATTTCAAAATTTATGATTGCATCATAATCGTACGATATGTCAATATTTAATGGAATGTGCTAACGTATATAACATACATATATATATATATATATATATATATGTATGTTATATATAATATATTTTATTTCATTTATTTTAAAACAAATATTTTGCCAAGCTGCCCATTTTTTAACAATAATTTCTTTATTATTATATTAAGAACTTTATGTTGTCATACTGTTATAATGTTATGGTATCATAATATCTTGTATATAGTCATAATTTCATACTATCTTAATACCATACTGTCATAATATCATACTTTATATAGCCATACTTTATATAGCCATACTATTAAAAAACTAAACGCAATACAGGAGGGCATTTTTTTAAAATTGCTTAAAAGAAATAATAAATATACAATAATTGAAATAGTTGTTATATTTACCGTTCTATACCCGTCAATTTCATGTTCGTCACTTATTAATGATAGTAATTTCTCAACCCTTCTTACTTATTGGTAAAGTCATCCCGACCCGTTTCTACAATCGAGATAGCGGCGAACTTAATCAAAGAACGCACATAATCGAGTTGGCGACTACCAGAGCTATGACGCAATAACATCGACAATATTACACGATATTAATGATCTCGCGAGTGGATTGCGCAAGAGTTAATCGAATAGGATTTTTCTCTTGAAAATCACAACCGTAAGCATTTCACGTTTATATAAATCACTTCGTTTAGTCACTTTCCTATGTATATACATTTGAATACAACGCCACCAAGAAAGATAGTTTATACTGCAACTTGTATTAGATATATAGAATATCAATTTAATAATTGAATCTCCTAATTTCTCTCAATATATCAATGAACCTACTCACATTTCAGGAATCATTCTGGACGTTGTTGTATCTCATGATACAAGCGCACCCACAAATAATTATTCTTCTAAAATATTAATGAATCGATCTAAGTCTACCAACTGGTCTCTTGACCAAACACAAATTGAATTATTCCATAACATATCATCACGCCTTGCATAATACGTAACATTCGTAATTGAAGATTCATTACTTACTGTTCATATCCCAAAATATCTTTTAAAAAAAAGAAATAACATCAATTCTAAATTAAAAAATCCAAAATTTACAATATCTAAAATTCTTGAAAAAATTGTGTTTATTTAGCTAATATGAAACTAATATACCGAATCCACTCGAATCACTTACACTCATATATCTAGCGATAACGGTCTAAAGGTATTCCTTAATTATTTGTACCTTATTCCAAAACAAAGTATTGTCCTGGTTATCCTAGATCTTTACTCCGCTTCGGGTACCATCGACAATTACTATAACGAGTTTTTATATAGGCATTACAGGTTTATCATATTACTGGTATATTATCCTACCGAAATATCTTGTCAGCTTGTAATAGCAGCTTGTAATAGCTTGTAATAGCTTGCGATAGCTTGTAATAGCTTGCGATATTACATCAATAACTAGACAAATAAATCATGATATTGAAAATAAATAACAGCCTACTGATATAAAACCTATTTTCCTATACATAAGCCTATATAAAAACTCGTCTATACACTCTTCTATCGGTTAATTAGCGCAAAAAGCAATCCAGTTAATTACAGCAAAAGAGAGTATCCACCACCATACAACCTTCCGAAAATTAATCTATATATCACGATTAATAATCTTAACATATTTTATTAAATAGAACTGTTTATCGACTTAAAATACGGAATTTTTATTATTTTAGTTGTTTTATTTGTTTACCTTCTCGTTTTTTTGCTTGTATTTTAATATTTTTATACATATTACATTTTAGAACAATATAAATTGTTTACAATAATTATATTTCCTTTGTGTGTGAATTAAAACTTCACATAAACAAGCATATATAGACATATGATTAAATATACATACACAACACACACCCAACACACACACAACACACACACAACACACACAATACATACACAACACACACACAACACACACACAATACACACACAACACACACACAACACACACACAACACGCACACAACACACACATCACACACACACAACGCACGCATAACGCACACACAACACACAACACACACACAACATACATATAATACACACACAACACACATACAACGCGCACACAACACACACACAACACACACATAACACACACATAACGCACACACAACACACACAAAACCGCCTATTCTCTCGTCCGTACGTCGTAATCGTGAACTTGCTTGTTATCTAGAATCAAGAGATTACCCAGAGATAGATATTTATCATATTCGTATTCGGTTAGGAGGTGAGGTAATTACTATCTAGGTGTAAGATTATGCCATATTATGCAATATTAATTATACAGTACATATACATGTATTCTGGATATAGCTGAATATGATTTGGTTATATAATATTACTAGGTTCTTGAATATTTATCAAGATATGATATAACCATAGTTAGGTCATTATCTTAATATTATTATCATACGTGTATATATATATATATATATATATATATATATATATATATATAATATTATAGAAACTGAAATATTCAAGTTGAAATATTGTTAATTAAAATATTATCAACATGAATATTAAACAACATATTAGAATTACAATTCTTTGACATTGGTCAATGGTTTAACACTATTGAAAGTGTGTAATGTAAAGTTGTGTTAGATAGTGCGATGTAGTGCGATGTAGCGCGATGTAGTGCGAGATAAGTGCGAGATAAGTGCGATGTAAGTGCGAGGTAGTGCGAGATAGTGCGAGGTAGTGCGAGGTAGTGCGAGGTAGTGTGAGGTGATGTGAGATGGAGTGAGTTGATGTGAGGTAGTGCGAGGTGCTGTGAGATAATGTGAGGTAGTGAGAGGTAGTGCGAGGTAGTGCGAGGTAGTGCGGGGTAGTGTGAGGTGATGTGAGATGGAGTGAGTTGATGTGAGGTAGTGCGAGGTGCTGTGAGATAATGTGAGGTAGTGAGAGGTAGTGCGAGGTAGTGCGAGGTAGTGCGGGGTAGTGTGAGGTGATGTGAGATGGAGTGAGTTGATGTGAGGTAGTGCGAGGTGCTGTGAGTTAATGTGAGGTAGTGAGAGGTAGTGCGAGGTAGTGCGAGGTAGTGCGGGGTAGTGTGAGGTGATGTGAGATGGAGTGAGTTGATGTGAGGTAGTGCGAGGTGCTGTGAGTTAATGTGAGGTAGTGCGAGGTAGTGCGAGGTAGTGCGAGGTAGTGCGGGGTAGTGTGAGGTGATGTGAGATGGAGTGAGTTGATGTGAGGTAGTGCGAGGTGCTGTGAGTTAATGTGAGGTAGTGAGAGGTAGTGAGAGGTAGTGCGAGATAGTGCGAGGTAGTGCAAGGTAGTGCGAGGTAGTGTGGGTGGTGCGAGATAGTGCGAGGTAGTGCGATGTAGCGCGAGGTAGTGCGAGGTAGTGCGAGGTAGTGTGGGTGGTGCGAGGTGCTGTGAGGTGGTGTGGGGGTGATGTGAGTTGATGTGAGGTAGTGCGAGGTGGTGTGAGGTGGTGTGAGGTTGTATGGGGTGGTGTGAGGTGGTGTGGTGTGGAGTGAGTTGATGTGAGGTGATGTGAGGTTGTATGGGGTGGTGTGAGGTGGTGTGGGGTGGTGTGAGGTGGTGTGAGGTGATGTGAGGTGGTGTGAGGTGATGTGAGGTGGTGTGAGGTGGTGTGAGGTAGTGTGTGGTGGTGTGAGGTGGTGTGTGGTAGTGTGAGGTGGAGTGAGGTAGTGCGAGGTGCTGTGAGGTGGTGTGAGGTTGTATGGGGTGGTGTGAGGTGGTGTGGGGTAGTGTGAGGTGGAGTGAGTTGATGTGAGATAGTGCGAGGTGCTGTGAGGTGGTGTGAGGTGGTGTGAGGTAGTGTGGCGTGGTGTGAGGTGGTGTATGGTAGTGTGAGGTGGTGTGGTGTGGAGTGAGTTGATGTGAGGTGATGTGAGGTGGTTTGGGGTGCTGTGAGGTGGTGTGAGGTGGTGTGAGGTGGTGTGTTGTGATATAATGTGCCATACAGTATGAAGTTATTATATAATATATGTGATATATTGAGATAGAATCGAATATATATAACAGTAAGATACACGAGGGATTAGATAATATAAGGTGACTTATTATGACCTGAAGAGTATCTTGCTTATCTAGTACAGTCTTAGTCTGAGATGACCGATGGTCAGTGTTGGCCTCGACCGTGGTATTGATGATTTCATTTGTTCTTTACAGACAGTTATTAGCTATTCTAATTGCACGGTTAATTAATGGAGCCCTCGATAATTAACAAAACCACACGCTACAACGTTTCCGGTCTCGTATTACGCAATACTCGCTGATATCCCGCCAACTCCCCCTGCCGGACAATACCGCTGTAAACAATCTCACCACAGGTCGAGATATTTAGTGATTTCGGATTTTGTCTGTTTAAGAATATCAATAGATATGGGTGGCGTGGACCTCATGCCCCAGGCCCTACGATATAGGGCTGTCGTCACCATGTGTAGACACGGAGGCACTTGTCAGTTATATTTAATACTATTTAATACTTCAATGTAATATAATATACTTTATTATACTCTAGTATACCAGTTTATACTCTATTATACTCTATTATACTCTATTATACTCTATTATACTCTATTATACTCTATTATACTCTATTATACTCTATTATACTCTATTATACTCTATTATACTCTATTATACTCTATTGTACTCTATTGTACTCTATTGTACTCTATTGTACTCTATTGTACTCTATTGTACTCTATTGTACTCTATTGTACTCTATTGTACTCTATTGTACTCTATTGTACTCTATTGTACTCTATTATACTCTATTATACTCTATTATACTCTATTATACTCTATTATACTCTATTATACTCTATTATACTCTATTATACTCTATTATACTCTATTATACTCTATTATACTCTATTATACTCTATTATACTCTATTATACTCTATTATACTCTATTATACTCTATTATACTCTATTATACTCTATTATACTCTATTATACTCTATTATACTCTATTATACTCTATTATACTCTATTATACTCTATTATACTCTATTATACTCTATTATACTCTATTATACTCTATTATACTCTATTATACTCTATTATACTCTATTATAATCTATCATATTCTATTATTATCTATTACACGCTATTTTAGTTTAGTATGCTATTGATTATCTATAGGGTATTGTGAAATTGCGACTGTATATATTACTGGGTATATATATATATATATATTACTAGATATATGTTCAAGGTTTGCCCTTGGGTGACTAATCATTATATATATGATAATGTAGAATATTATATAAACATATTTTAGAATCATCACTATTAATATAATTCATTGATATCTTGGATTATTACATTAATATATTCTTATTTAAGTGGAAACTATTTTATTGAGTCACAATTACCTTGATATCCGGTAACCTTATATTTGATATAATATCTATATTCTATATATTAGTAATTAACACCTTTAAGATAATAAACGTATTTTTAAAACTATTTATTGTATAGAACATGTTACGGTTTTTGATAAATAATGATTATAAATAAAAACAAATCAACTCAAATTCTAATCAAATATTCAATATTACAGTGTGCTAAAATCAATGTAATTAATATTCAATAATTTAATATCACATCTCCAAGCGGGCGCAACCAAATTATTTCACTACTCAACATTTCTTTCTACTGGATATCTTGTTAATCTTGGGTCGGAGGTAAAACACAATTTCGTATTTTCTCAGGTGTAGCTTAGCCGGAAAATATACTTAAATTATGATAATCAATATTATTTATTTAATATTTATACCTTTACATTTAAAATAATTCGATTATTTAACGATTTATTACAATATTTCATTTTTAGTTAGCTCTTGAACTAAATATAAATACCATCTCAGTAACTTTAGAATCTCACAAGTTATTTACTAGATTACATTACATTTTGATTAGTTACGGATTCATTGTTTAGAAATTATGAAAATTGATATAAGAACGAATATATGTATTATTATTGTATTCAAAATATAGTTATTATTACTAGTAAAACCGTAATACTTATTTGTAATTATATGAAATGATATTAAATAAAGAAATTCAATATAGTATGCCATTTCAAATTACACTCGTATTATCATATATTTATATAATTATTTATAGAAGTATTTATATAATTATATATAGAAGTATTTATATAATTATTTATAGAAGTATTTATATAATTATTTATAGAAGTATTTATATAATTATATATAGAATTAAATAGTACGTTAACAATGGATTGTTGTGATGACTATTCCAATAGTATTTGTTTTCAATTCCCACTTTCTACAAGTAATATCCGTCCTCTAATATATATTGTCATTACTATGTTACCCTACTACGATGACCACATCTGATCTCTGACCTCTGTTCACCGTTACTCGGACAGGTAATCGCAAAATGACCCCCGCGTTGACTACGTTTCCAGTATTGACTTATATCGATCTAAATTGACCTACGCAAAGCTTACGGATCTAAATTCTATCTACTGACGTTTTCTCTTACTGTATACATTCTCACCGTTATAGAGGTCACGAACTCTACTGACCTCTACGCGGACTCGTATATACACCAGTGGTCTTTATTGGTCACTACTCCGGACCGGAACTAGCATTCACTGCGACAGTCTCTGCTGACCTCTAGTCTGACCATTAACTACATCTGATGATTAAGTTTCACCGACAAATAAATCTAGTTACGATTGCAGTAGACAATCGTCGTGTAGTCGACGAATGACCAATGCATTTACCCATCGGCAAGATGTTATACGTCATTAGCTTTTCTTTGACCACTGTACATCTAAGACCATTCAAGATGTAGATATTAGAAAAACTGACCGGATTCGTATACTTTACGTATAATGATGTATATATACGCATATATGTATATATATATATATATATATATATATATATATATATATTACAAATGAATTACTCAACATTTATAATTTATCAATCTATTAGTCTTCAAATAGAATTTGAAAACGATTTCCTTAAGCACTAAATAACCAAGTATTTAGTTGAATTTAGTTTAGACAGAGTGATTTTGTTAATACATACATTAATCACCATATGGTACATATGCAGTATATATATAATGTAATTACAGTGAACGTACCCACTAGTCGATATACCCATATTTCATATAGGATTATATTTAATTATTTATTACAAATATATATTGACTATTACCTATAGTACAGCTAAAATAGAAGATATATATTAGCTATTAGAATATAGTTACAATGCTAATATAGAAGGTAGATATTAGCTATTAGAATATAGTTACGATGCTAATATAGGAAGGTAGATATTAGCTATTAGAATATAGTTACGATGCTAATATAGAAGGTAGATATTAGCTATTAGAATATAGTTACAATGCTAATATAGAAGGTAGATATTAGCTATTAGAATCTAGTTACAATGCTAATATAGAAGATAGATATTAGCTATTAGAATATAGTTACAGCTAAAATAGAAGATAGATATTAGCTATTAGAATCTAGTTACAATGCTAATATAGAAGGTAGATATTAGCTATTAGAATATAGTTACAATGCTAATATAGAAGGTAGATATTAGCTATTAGAATATAGTTACAATGCTAATATAGAAGGTAGATATTAGCTATTAGAATATAGTTACAATGCTAATATAGAAGGTAGATATTAGCTATTAGAATATAGTTACAGCTAAAATAGAAGATAGATATTAGTTATTAGAATATAGTTACAATGCTAATATAGAAGGTAGATATTAACTATTAGAATCTAGTTACAATGCTAATATAGAAGGTAGATATTAGCTATTAGAATATAATTACAGCTAAAATAGAAGATAGATATTAGCTATTAGAATCTAGTTACAATGCTAATATAGAAGGTAGATATTAGCTATTAGAATATAGTTACATTGCTAATATAGAAGGTAGATATTAGCTATTAGAATATAGTTACAATGCTAATATAGAAGGTAGATATTAGCTATTAGAATCTAGTTACAATGCTAATATAGAAGATAGATATTAGCTATTAGAATATAGTTACAGCTAAAATAGAAGATAGATATTAGCTATTAGAATCTAGTTACAATGCTAATATAGAAGGTAGATATTAGCTATTAGAATATAGTTACAATGCTAATATAGAAGGTAGATATTAGCTATTAGAATATAGTTACAATGCTAATATAGAAGGTAGATATTAGCTATTAGAATATAGTTACAATGCTAATATAGAAGGTAGATATTAGCTATTAGAATATAGTTACAGCTAAAATAGAAGATAGATATTAGTTATTAGAATATAGTTACAATGCTAATATAGAAGGTAGATATTAACTATTAGAATCTAGTTACAATGCTAATATAGAAGGTAGATATTAGCTATTAGAATATAGTTACAGCTAAAATAGAAGATAGATATTAGCTATTAGAATCTAGTTACAATGCTAATATAGAAGGTAGATATTAGCTATTAGAATATAGTTACAATGCTAATATAGAAGGTAGATATTAGCTATTAGAATATAGTTACAATGCTAATATAGAAGGTAGATATTAGCTATTAGAATATAGTTACAATGCTAATATAGAAGGTAGATATTAGCTATTAGAATATAGTTACGATGCTAATATAGAAGGTAGATATTAGCTATTAGAATATAGTTACAATGCTAATATAGAAGGTAGATATTAGCTATTAGAATCTAGTTACAATGCTAATATAGAAGATAGATATTAGCTATTAGAATATAGTTACAGCTAAAATAGAAGATAGATATTAGCTATTAGAATCTAGTTACAATGCTAATATAGAAGGTAGATATTAGCTATTAGAATATAGTTACAATGCTAATATAGAAGGTAGATATTAGCTATTAGAATATAGTTACAATGCTAATATAGAAGGTAGATATTAGCTATTAGAATATAGTTACAATGCTAATATAGAAGGTAGATATTAGCTATTAGAATATAGTTATAGCTAAAATAGAAGATAGATATTAGTTATTAGAATATAGTTACAATGCTAATATAGAAGGTAGATATTAACTATTAGAATCTAGTTACAATGCTAATATAGAAGGTAGATATTAGCTATTAGAATATAGTTACAGCTAAAATAGAAGATAGATATTAGCTATTAGAATCTAGTTACAATGCTAATATAGAAGGTAGATATTAGCTATTAGAATATAGTTACAATGCTAATATAGAAGGTAGATATTAGCTATTAGAATATAGTTACAATGCTAATATAGAAGGTAGATATTAGCTATTAGAATATAGTTACAATGCTAATATAGAAGGTAGATATTAGCTTTAGAATTAAAATTCCTATTATTATTTTGTCAATGTTTAGAAGTAAAAAATGAATTAATCTCAACAGTTGAATTGTAAAAAATAAAGGGCATTTACAACAGAAACTCCACATAACACATCATATTACCTGGTGTTGGTAAATATTTCTTTACTGTACTAGAACAAGGATTGATTGTTAAAGTAGAGAAAACGCGTTGACCGCTGGTCAGTATTGTCCAGTACTTTTACTTAATATATATACATTTAGAGAATATAGTGTTGTAATATAGTAGTGTATATTATAATTACATAATAATACAACTAATGTAACTAAAGTTATATTAGTATATATAGAAAACTATATGGAGTATACTATAAACTTATATATAATTAAATTGATTGGATATTTGAATACATGGGGGGGGGGGAAATAACCAAAAATTCCTATTATGTAATGTAATATCTAAAATAATATAATGATATCTACTAATGTATATTTTTGTGAAATTAAAAAATTACAAATTCTGTAATTTTACTTAGGTAATATATCATAATAGTTTTACATATGTACCTATAACTATATATAAGTACAAGTAACATTAAGGAACATTAATAAGTTAGTTATATGATATATAATATATAATTATGCGTTATCTACACCCAAATGTTTGGGAATATGAAATTTCTTATAAGCATTATTGTATAAAAGCGAAACCAGGAGTCGAAATATAGTTGATATTCAATATAAAAATGTAGGATAAAATATAAATATAAAGTTACTCAACATCGTAATAGATATGTAATACAGATACATCTCACGTCTATTACGCCATTGAGTTGCGTCATACGAGTTGCGTAATTTCGTAAATTAGCTGAATTACGGTAACATATGATTATGTTGTTCTCTCGTGATGCAACAACAACTACGTAATAATGAATACTATTGTAATTGCACAGTAACGATTTAGTAAACCTTTATTTGACACATCATAATTATAGTTATCTTCTATCGTTCACTATATATGTTGATTACAGAAGAGACGATTGAAATAAATCGGCATATGCAGTTAGCTTCAGATGAATCGATAAATAGAAGATATTATATATATATATATATATATATATATATATATACATGTGTGTGTGTATTTGAGTACAAATATCGTGAAATACGAAAAATCGATGTTGTTATATAAAATCTATTAAATTGACACTAAATCACGGTTATAAATGACTTGTGTTTTGTTAAGTGTACACTGTACAATGTACACTGTACAATGTACACTGTACATATCGATTTCAGTGTGCGGTTTATTTTCAGATGTTTCCCGTGACGAGTGCGAAAGTAACGAATATTAGATGTTGAGTTAGAAGACAATTATCTAAATATATGTGTATTTAATAAATAATATACAGGAACTATTTTGTTATCATATAATATAAGTGATAATATTTTTAAAATAAATTATGTTTATTTTTTATTTAAAATGATATAATATTGTATAAAAGTAGATCATCTGTTTTAATGGGTAATTATTAATTAGTGGTTAATAACTTCTAGTTAATAACTTCAAGTTAATAACTACTAGTTAATAACTACTAGTTAATAACTACTAGTTAATAACTACTAGTTAATAACTACTAGTTAATAACTACTAGTTAATAACTACTAGTTAATAACTACTAGTTAATAACTACTAGTTAATAACTACTAGTTAATAACTACTAGTTAATAACTACTAGTTAATAACTACTAGTTAATAACTACTAGTTAATAACTACTAGTTAATAACTACTAGTTAATAACTACTAGTTAATAACTACTAGTTAATAACTACTAGTTAATAACTACTAGTTAATAACTACTAGTTAATAACTACTAGTTAATAACTACTAGTTAATAACTACTAGTTAATAACTACTACTTAATAACTAATAGATGAGAAATTGTTTTATTTCATTATTAAGATTCTTTTAAGACAATGCCATCAGTTACCACTAAACTTAACTTTACACATCTGATCCGCCATGACCTCGGATGACCCCTGACCATATCGTAGTTTTATTACCGCTTCTAAAGTACTCGAGGATATGCAATAATTCTGCACTCTACATACCTACTGCTATTTGTTCAGCCAATTACGTCGGCTTCCAGTATAGCTTAATGATGCCATAATTTGCTGACCACTGGACAGTTACCAGCCGACATATCTGACCATCGACGGACGGTGTCCATTGAACGTCCAATTTGGTCGATCTATTATTCAGTGGTCATTCCGAACGTGTATTTGTCATCTCTTTGTCTGTTGGCACTATTCACTCTGACCCGCGTTTATACTTTTTAACAAACTCACTTTAGTTTGCTCCGCAAGTTGCATTGAATATAATATCAGCTATATCGATATTAAAACATTTCCGTTAAAAGTATATAGGCCATTACCTATTTCATACTCCTATAATAACCAGTTTTATTGACCCCTATTGATAATTCCATACATCAATTGAATTTGAAAGAAAATTTAATTTCCATTAATATATAATTATAAAAACCGCAGCTTTTATCAATTTTCAGATATTTATATCCTGATTGTATACCCCGATATAAATATATACGATATCGCGAACAGAACATCTCGCCTCATAGTATTTACTACGTGCACACAGAATGTAGTATAGACTGTACAATTAACTGTAGTATAGACTGTAGTATATACTGTAGCATAGACTGTAGTATAGACTGTAGTATAGACTGTAGTATAGACTATAGTATAGACTGTAGTATAGACTGTAGTATAGACTGTAGTATAGACTGTAGTATAGACTGTAGTATAGACTGTAGTATAGACTGTAGTATAGACTGTAGTATAGACTGTAGTATAGATTGTAGTATAGACTGTAGTATATACTGTAGCATAGACCATAGTATAGGCTGTAGTATAGACTATAGTATAGACTGTAGTATAGACTGTAGACTATAGTATAGGCTGTAGTATAGACTGTAGTATAGACTATAGTATAGACTGTAGTATAGACTGTAGTATAGACTGTAGTATAGACTGTAGTATAGACTGTAGTATAGACTGTAGTATAGACTGTAGTATAGACTGTAGTATAGACTGTAGTATAGACTGTAGTATAGACTGTAGTATAGACTGTAGTATAGACTGTAGTATATACTGTAATATAGACTGTAGTATAGACTGTAATATAGACTGTTGAATATACTGTAGTATAGACTGTAGCAAAGATTGTAGTATAGACTGTAGTATAGACTGTAGTATAGACTGTAGTATAGACTGTAGTATAGACTGTAGTATAGACTGTAGTATAGACTGTAGTATAGACTGTAGTATAGATTGTAGTATAGACTGTAGTATAGACTGTAGTATAGACTAGTCATAATCGGTTTTTCATCAAGATATATATATATATATATATATATATATATATATATATATGATACTATATGTTAAATTGTATTGTATATAATATTGGATATTGTCTTTTCTACCCATGCCAGGAAATTTGATGAAGTAAAACAGATATCATTTAAAACATATATCGTGAAATCACTGCAAAGAAGATTGTTAAAATATTATAAAATATATCTATGTATCTATAACGATTTGGTTCGAAGGGATTTTGTTATATATGTCAATAGCCATACTTTCGATTAGATAAAGAGATACAGAACTCCACTGAATATATACAATACAATACACTATATATATATATTTATATATATATAATTGCTATAACCTATCATTTAATCTGAATCTTGACCCCCAGGTAAGATCTATTACCATGGAATAATCGAGAACTCGGCAAAAGAAGGTCACGTGGTCACTCTCAATAAAGCTATAGAAGTTACCAGTAAGTCTATACATGGTTAGAAGGTGTAAATGTATATGAGTATACTCTCAATGCTTTACGGTGGTCAGTACGGATATCCTAATACTACTTAATCGTGCGTAACACTTGAGTTATTGTGAATCAATATTGAAATATATTGCATCTATAGATGAACATCTTCTCTAATCCCGTTATTAAATCACAAACATTTTTATAATTATGTCAATAAGTTGCATTAATTCATTTAAAGTATTTAAAAATCTACATGTATTTATATAATCAATTTATATATATATATATATGTGTGTGTGTGTGTGTGTGTGTGTGTGTGTGTGTGTGTGTGTGTGTATATGTGTGTGTATGTGTGTGTAACCATTTTACAAATGTATGCCTACAATGTTGATTCCTCATACGAGTTGATCTAGAATCTAATGTAAAATCAGGTGTTATATTGAAATATATGCTACTAAAATGTTTCGTGCGAACGAACAACTTGTTATAAAGGTAAATGTAAATGTAAAGTAAATGTAAAAGTAAATGTAAAGGTAAAAGTAAAAGTAAAGGTAAAGGTAAATGTAAAAGTAAAGGTATTTTGTAGCAGAACTCATTTTGTTTCAAGAAAATATCACTTTAATTCATATTTGCAGATGAGATCACACATTATATTGTAAATCTTATCTACCCTATATAACTTGTATCATAGCTTTATATCGATATTATATAAACTGAATTCCATGTGGTACGATGTAATCTATGTACCAGACATGGGCTTACTTCCGGTAGGTGATATAACTGTTATTAGAATACACACACTCATATATATATATATATATATATATATATATATATATATATATATATATATATATATATAGTATTATGTATCCATAACAAGATTTAGAAGATGATTGTGTAATATCTTTTCTTTTATTTACTTTAAACAGTTGAAAAATGAATAACATGTAGAACTGTAGCTTCATTGTGAGGAAGGAGACAAAGGTGATTGTCTTGACAGAGACATAATCAATATAAATATGGAGTAGGCCTAAATGGTGTAAGATAGGTTGAAATGGTATAGGGTAGGGCTAAGTGATTTATGGTAATTATAATGGGTGTAGGGTAGGGCTAAGTGATGTAGGGTAATTATAAGGGGTGTAGAGTAGGGCTAAGTGATGTGGGGGGTAATGCTATGGGGTGTAGTGTATGGCTAAGTGATGTAGTGTAGGGCTAAGTTATGTAGTGTAGGGCTAGGTGATGTAGGGTAGGGCTAAGGGGTGTAGGATAGGGCTAATTAATATAGCGTAGAGCTAGGTGATGTAGGATAGGGCTAAGTGATGTAGGGTAGGGATAAGTGGTATAGGGTAGGTAGATATATTTCAGAGTAACGAAAAGTGTAATAAGGTACCGGTGACCTTTGTCGTGGGGTCAAACATAAGAAACTACGTAGGTGCGGGAGGTGGAGCATGGAGTGCGGTGTTTGGTGTGTTGTTCCGTGAGGTTTGCGGTGTGGTGTTTGGTGTGGTGTGCGGTGAGGTTTGGTGTGTAGCATAGTGTGCAGTAGTGCGGTATGATGTATAGTGTAGTGTGGTGTACGGTGTATAGTGTTATGAGGTGTGGAGTGGTATTCATTGTGGTATGGTGTGTATTATCGTGCGCGGTGTGTCGTGCGGTGCGGTGTACAGTGTGGTGAGCAGTGTAGTGAGCAGTGTACGCGTACCTTAGAGCGGACACGGCTTATGCCACTAAACAAAAGAACAACCGTTGCTCGCGAGGTGTCTTCTTGTTACATAACACGCAACACAATGCCCACGGAAAGACTGTACATTGTATGGTTTCCATTGTGTGCTGTACAAGCCCTATACGAGAGTCAGATAACATTGGTAATCCATTGTCTATAACGTACATCACGCGTGAATCACTAAAGGTAGTTTGTCTATATTACATGCGGTGCTCTAGTTAGAAGTAACAATGGAACCATAGTCTAAAATCATATCTCCACACCGTTACGATGATGTGAAGGGATGTATCGGAGTGGAATATATCGTTATTCTGTACTGAATTGTACACTGTACACTGTACATTGTACATTGTACATTGTACATTGTACAGTGTACACTGTACACTGCACACTGTACACTGTACACTGTACAATGTACACTGTACACTGTACATTTTGTAATAGATATGATATTTTTTAAATGTCTAAATTCTGATTAAATATTTAACATCGAATTAGAAATTTGAACAATAACACATATGAATGAATGAAATAATATTAGTGATTGTATTTCATAATGAATGATATACAATCACTATTATTCTAGCTGCCTAATATATAAAGAAAAACTGTAATATATAATCGTTTACCGTAAAAAGGTATTTAGTTGATTTTTGTGTATGTTTTATAATATCGCTCATACATGGCTTATATTAAATGTCATTAACTAAGCCGGAAGTGAGCTGATAGGATGCTGTCACTTTTCTATTGACTTCGCCGTAGGATAATATTACACAACATTACTTATTTTTCTGAATTCACTTTACAAAACAAAATATTTTATCTGTAAATCTCTGAGCTTTTTAAATTTGTATTTCCTTTTTTAATAGAAAGGTATCCTGTAAAAAATCTTCCAGGTTATTTAATTGTTTGCAAAGAAAGCTATTCAAAACTCCGTTTTGAATAGATTATCGTATAAACAATAACTAAAATTCTTAATCGGGATCTGTAATTATTTAAATAAGTTATTATTGAATACGTTACTTCCTTGGCATACATACTTTAAATTCGATTATAATTGGCATCATTTGAGTTATATAATTAATTATGATGAAATTCTAGGGAAACTTTACTCCTGCTGAATAATGTCAAACAATTACTTATGAACTCCATACCCAGTCCAGGTCCTCGCCCAGGCCGCGCCCCTCGATATTTACTAGCTATCACCCTCCAGGGACCATATGCGGCTACACCGTCTACCTTCATGACGACATCTCTCTGCCATTTCGATTGAGAATCACCGATAAGGCCAAAGGTCGAGCTATTCTAGAGGTCGCAAGGGGTCAACGATTGGAGTTAGTACGTGCATGTAGTTACGTATATAAATACATATATGCGGTGTAGACTCAAAATATATTATATTGATGATAATGTCATAATATCTACCATATTATAATAAATATATAATATAATATATTAATATAATATATTAATACACGATGTAATTACTTTATTCAATTTATGAAGTATATTATACGTTCACGAATCGTATATAATTAGTTAATTAGTGAAGGTTCTATGATATGTGGAATGTGTTTCCTGTAACTTAGTCTGGTTATGCAATGATTATGCAAACGTAACCACACGTGACCGCAAAATTTCCATTATAACGAAATCCGCCCAAATCACACACACGTGCATAGAATACAATGCGATTGCATCATACCTACGTGTAAAATTATTCTTCGAGGATCGCGTAATCGTCGAAGCTCAGGTAACTTATGTAATAAATACACGTACATCGGCATCTCGTTCATTGGGTAATTAGAACTACTGGCTAAATGTCCAGTGCATTTAAGGTCGATGTTCATCGGGCGGAGCTCGGCAAGTGGGTTAATCAATTGTGATTCAGTTATTAGTGTGAATTACTGGACAGTAGTGAGTTGTAGGTGAGATAGTAGTGAAATAGTAGTGAGACAGTAGTGAGATAGTTGTGGGATAGTAGTTATATAGTAGTGAGATAGTTGTGGGATAGCTGTGAGATAGTAGTGAGATATATGTGAGATAGTAGTGAGATAGTTGTGAGATAGTAGTGAGATAGATGTGAGATAGTAGTGAGATAGTTGTGAGATAGTAGTGAGATAGTAGTGAGATAGATGTGAGATAGTAGTGAGATAGATGTGATATAGTAGTGAGATAGTTGTGAGATAGTAGTGAGATAGTTGTGAGATAGTTGTGGGATAGTAGTGAGATAGTTGTGAGATAGTAGTGAGATAGATGTGAGATAGTAGTGAGATAGTTGTGAGATAGTAGTGAGATAGATGTGAGATAGTAGTGAGATAGTAGTGAGATAGTTGTGAGATAGTAGTGAGATAGTAGTGAGATAGTTGTGAGATAGTAGTGAGATAGATGTGAGATAGTAGTGAGATAGATGTGAGATAGTAGTGAAATATTAGTGAGATAGTTGTGGGATAGTAGTGAGATAGTTGTGAGATAGTAGTGAGATAGTTGTGAGATAGTAGTGAGATAGTAGTGAGATAGTTGTGAGATAGTAGTGAGATAGTAGTGAGATAGTTGTGAGATAGTTGTGAGATAGATGTGAGATAGTTGTGAGATAGTTGTGAGATAGTAGTGAAATATTAGTGAGATAGTGGCGAGATAGTAGTGAGATAGTAATTAGATATTAGTGAAATAGCAATGAGATTGTAGTGAGATATTAGTTAGAAAGTAATGAGATAGCTATGAGATTGAGGTGATATAGTAGTGTGATATTTGAGATAGTAGTGAGATACTATAGTTTCTATAGTGGGATAGTTATGAGATAGTAATGAGATAGTAGTGAGATAGTAGTTAAATATTAGTGAGATATTAGTGAGATATTAGTGAGATATTAGTGAGATAGTAGTGAGATAGTAGTTAAATATTAGTGAGATATTAGTGAGATAGTAGTGAGATAGTAGTTAGATAGTAGTGAGATATTAGTGATATAGTAGTTAAATATTAGTGAGATAGTAGTGAGATAGTAGTTAAATATTAGTGAGATATTAGTGAGATAGTAGTTAGATAGTAGTGAGATAGTAATGAGATAATAGTGAAATAGTAGTGAGATAGTAGTGAAATAGTAGTAATATGGTAATGAGAAAATATTGAGATAATAGTGAGATAGTTATTGTTGATGTCATTATCATTGTTAGTGTTTATATATTTTTCTTTCAAAATTACATCTAGTAATCAGATATATATCTGTAACTGTTGTTAATACTAAAATAAAAAATTGTAAATATTATACAGTTACAATGTTGACATAATGTTGACACATTAATATCACAATATTAACACATTGATGACACAATACTGACACATTGATTACACCATACTGACACATTGATTACATGATACTGGCAAAGTTATGATATAGTATTAACATATTGGTTACACAATACAGACACAATAATGCCATAATATTGACATATCGATGCCACCATACTGAAAACCGATTACATAATACTGACACATTGATTACACAATGCTGGCATATTTGTGATGACATATTACAATACAGACACAATAATGACATAATATTGAAACATTGATGATGCAATAAGGAAATATTCGTTACACAATGGTGACGCAATAATGGTATAATAGCAGTGTAACAATAAGAATACGTTATATCTCTAGTTAACTATTAATGTTAATATCACATTCTCATACGATAATAAATGTTTTGATGTACATTGACTATACATACTGACAATATAGAACACAACATAACTATAATATAGT
>OZ038317.1:20350219-20360219 GCA_964035775.1 Osedax frankpressi
CAAATATCTTATTATTGTTCTAAAGTTTTATTTGGTATATTTATTTTTATTTATAGTTTACGACGTGAGTCAAATATAAATAAATGATCAAAATAAATATATTTTAATGATTTTTCAAAAGATTCCATAGCAGATTTCATCACTGACTCTGCTCCAATTGCATAATTAATACTTGGGTATATATCTAGTTTATTACAAATCACTAATTCCATTGAATCTAGTCAATCTAGTCTTCGAAATCAATATATAATGTCGATTCATACCGAAATATTCAATAATATTACAGCATATTGATATTTCCAGTTACATTAACTTTAGTAATTCTTACAATTCAATAGAATATAATCGAAATATAATATACTAGAGAAAAGCACTAAAATATGTTAAAATTAGATACATTTAACTTAAAATAATATACTTTTATTATTTTTTATATTTATTCAAGACCCAATCAATTATTTATAATAATTAATAAATGTATTTTGATAATGTTAGAATAATGGTCAAATTAGTTGAAAAAGATCTAAAATTTATTATACAAAAATGTTACTAAAAATAAAACAAATTAATAATATAGCAACTCGTAACATTAATTAAAACACGAATCCGAAGAGCTATTTACAGCTCGTTTACACTCCAACCAGGTTCAAGCTACGCTGCGACTGGATGCTTCTAGCATTGCGCACGGCTGCGATAGACACAGCAATTCATTGAAGGCGCAACGTACTTTCTGTGGTTGGATTTCGGATAGCTACTTTTAGCAATTCGATATGCTAAATAGTAATGAACGTTGATATGTCCTTACAATGTCGAACACTTCATTACACTTTTTACATACGAATGAATAGATTAAACATTATTTTCACTGCAATCATTCTACATATTATTATTTAAAGATTTCGATATTTTTCCTGAATTCTATTTCGACCTCGAGTAGGAGTTTCCGAGAAAACTGTGGAGTTGATCTCCGACACTTTGGCAAGTAAAGTGGAACACGGGATGTACGGTGCTTCGTTACCCGAGAAGGAACAAGAGAGTTAGTCCCGATGATGCTACGACCTTTAAGAATAATCAACATCTATATTATGTAATTGAATTTAGGTCAAACTTATTTCTATTAATCGGAGCTTGGTAATTATGTAATATATCTCGTTAACTTCATTTTACTGAACAATGACTACATTAAGCCTTTACTATTATCTACCAATTTTTATAATTTTATCATATTCAACCTTATAATTCAGATGAGGAAGGCGGGTATGAATTTGATGGAAAGAAAACTGCTGTGAGAATTCCTTCAGAAAGGTTTTTAATATTCAAAATATTAAAATTGTAATCCTATTGCTAATAGATAATTTATAAATATTATAATATGTATTGCTAATTAGACTCATTTTAAAATCCGGCTGTATATTTATACATTAATACATTTATACATTTATACATTCTTTAAATGATGAGTTATCTTTTACTATCTTAAGGTTCAATCACACCCTCGGCCAAATCTTTACAATTTCTACTTGGATGAGACATGATAAGATGGTTTGAAGCTATTCGAATAGTTCTGGAATTTCACTTAGAGATAGACACATTCATATTCTAATCCATTTATTATAGTTTATATACAGATTTAATAGAATCAATAGTTAAATAACATCATATTCTTATTTATATACTCTTGTAATAATATGTTTATCCTTACTGTAATATATGTATCCTTACTAAGTACATAAAGCACTAAGTACATAAATTTCATTCAATTAAGGATGAGGTTAAACATTCTAAATTCAAACATCAACGCAAAACTCCCAAAGAACATATTTTGTGTAATTCGGATGGAGAAGGTTATTGTCACAATTTATTGCAGCGAATTACAGAGAGTTTATTTGTAACTATATGTCCTGTTTAATAAAAACGTAGAGCATTAGTCATTCCAATATGTAGGTAGATTAATATCAAGTTTTTATGATTAGATTAAATTTAATTAACAATTTCAAAATAAATATTTAAAATCGCAAATATTACTAATCTAATCTATTATACTGAAGTAATGACAATCTGATATTACAAGAATATGATGCATCATTTAATCTAGAAGTAGTATTGTTCCGTTAACTATCTATTTCATCTCGTAACAGGCATGAGCAGGCACCACTATTCCTTGTTCATACACAATTGCAAACTCATCTTCCTTTTGAGGAGGGAACCGGTTCCAAAAGGTTTCTACAAACGATATTTCTAAGACAAATTTTCACGAAAATAAAAAATTCTATACAAATTTCTGTATTATCATTGCATTTAAATCTTGACCTTTTAGATTCTTTGATTACATTTGGATTCAAATAATCCATTGTATCCAAATTTGTATGTAAAAATTATTATATATATATTTATTATTGTTATATGATAGTAAATCACGATATATTTATAGGTCAACATAACGCAGAACATGAAATGAACATATTCAAACATGCTGAATGGCGTTGGCCCCTGGCGGACGTTTGCGATGATAAATGGCATCATTACGCTATCAGTGTGATATTTCCAGAGGTTCAAGTTGCTCTATTCATTACTAATATGTCCCCTTGTTGTAGTATTCATTACTAATATGTCTGGCTTGTTGTAGTTATCTTACAAGTGTCATCCGACACTTGTAAGATAACTACAACAACTTTTCAGAAGTCACTAATTATCGTTTTTGATTTTTTTAAATTTTTTCCCGCTATTTGTAATTTAATTTTTTAATTTAGTTAATTAAGTAATTTAGTTTGGTAATTTAGTTAATTAAGTAATTTAATTTGTTAATTTAGTTAATTAAGTAATTTAATTTGTTAATTTAGTTAATTAAGTAATTTACTTTGGTAATTTAGTTAATTAAGTAATTCAGTTTGGTAATTTTGCCAGTTAATTTAAATCATAATTTATTGAGGAATTACTAAATTGGTTGGTGATAACCTAGAGCGTACCATTCTCTTTCACCTCTAGGTGTCGTTGTATGTTGACGGTGTAAAACACGCGTCGCGCGAAGCTAAATCACCCGATACCCGACTGAATACCGACGATGAGGTCATCTACGATTGGCCTCTACACCGATCCTCTAATGTTCATTTCACCCGTCTTGTAGTTGGGGCATGTTGGCAAGGTTAGTGACGGTGTTGGCTGGTATTCATATTGTTCTACATGAGGTCTCGTGTGTAGAGAGTGGAAAAGGTAACGGAAGTGTTATATATATCCGTTGAAGTGTAAGAATTAAGTATATATATATATATTAATTATATTCTTATAATTTCTTTTATAACATCTTGTCTAATTGTGTAATTACATAATAATTAATCTTGATATGATTATTCTGTTTGACTAATAAAAACTGAATCCAAATAATAATCAATGTACTTTAAAGAGGAACAATATCTACTTACTTAAATCTACTTACTTAGTATCTACTAGTTTATATCTGCTTACTTAATATCTACTTAGTTAATATCTACTTAGTTAATATCTACTTACTTAACATCTACTTACTTAATATCTACTTACTTAATATCTACTTACTTAACATCTACTTAATATCTACTTACTTAATATCTACTTAGTTAATATCTACTTACTCTACTCATAAAAAGCACGGCAATAAAAACAAATCTCTCATCTATTACAGGTCGAACAAATTCTCTGAAACACCACTTTCGTGGTTCTTTAGCTGGATTAACAATTCTGCGTGGTGCTCTGGAACGAGACCGAGCATTACAATGTATCAACTCATGTGCGGAGACACTGATGGTGAAACGTAAACTCAATGACGCCGTAAGTTCCTCTTCCCACTCCTACTCCCACTCCTCCTCCCACTCCTCCTCCCACTCCTCCTCCCACTCCTCCTCACACTCCTACTCCCACTCCTCCTCCCACTCCTCCTCCCACTCCTCCTCCCACTATATTCCTCTTCCCACTCCTCCTCCCACTATATTCCCACTCCTCCTCCCACTCCTCCTCCCACTCCTCCTCCCACTCCTCCTCCCACTATATTCCTCTTCCCACTCCTCCTCCCACTATATTCCCACTCCTCCTCCCACTCCTCCTCCCACTCCTCCTCCCACTCCTCCTCCCACTCCTACTCCCACTCCTCCTCCCACTCCTCCTCCCACTCCTCCTCCCACTCCTCCTCCCACTCCTCCTCCCACTCCTCCTCCCACTCCTCCTCCCACTCCTCCTTCCACTCCTCCTCCCACTCCTCCTCCCACTCCTCCTCCCACTCCTCCTCCCACTATATTCCTCCTCCCACTCCTCCTCTCATTATATTCCTCTTCCCACTCCTCTTCCCACTCCTCCTCCCACTCCTACTCCCACTCCTCCTCTCATTATATTGCTCCTCCCACTATATTCCTCTTCCCACTCCTCTTCCCACTCCTCTTCCTACTCCTCCTCCCACTCCTCCTCCCACTCCTCTTCCCTCTCCTCCTCCCACTCCTCCTCCCACTATATTCCTCTTCCCACTCCTCCTCCCACTCCTCTTCCCACTCCTCCTCCCACTCCTACTCCCACTCCTCCTCTCACTATATTCCTCCTCCCACTATATTCCTCTTCCCACTCCTCTTCCCACTCCTCCTCCTACTCCTCCTCCCACTCCTCCTCCCACTCCTCTTCCCACTCATCCTCCCACTCCTCCTCCCACTATATTCCTCTTCCCACTCCTCCTCCCACTCCTCTTCCCACTCCTCCTCCCACTCCTCCTCCCACTCCTCCTCCCACTCCTCCTCCCACTCCTCCTCCCACTCCTCCTCCCACTCCTCCTCCCACTCATCCTCCCACTCCTACTCCCACTCCTCCTCCCACTATATTCCTCTTCCCACTCCTCCTCCCACTCCTCCTCCCACTATATTCCTCTTCCCACTCCTCCTCCCACTATATTCCTCTTTCCACTCTTCCTCCCACTATATTCCTCTTTCCACTCTTCCTCCCACTATATTCCTCTTCCCACTCCTACTCCCACTCCTCCTCCCACTCCTCCTTCCACTATATTCCTCTTCCCACTCCTCCTCCCACCATATTCCTTCTCCCACTATTGAAGAATATTTATTTACTTTATAATATTTGATAATTTTCTCATAATTAAAATAATTATTCCCTACACCAAAAGTCATAATTAATAAATAAGAATTATTTATTGTATTCATTCATTAGTGTATAATTAATTTATGTTAATTGAATAAGCTATTGATATTGATTAAATAAAACAACAATGAGTCCCGTTAAAGAATAATATAAACAATTATTAGCCAAACGTTTAATTGAAATTAACGTGCGCGTATTTAATAGAAATGAACATCAAGCACACATTCACAAAACTATTGTTCCGATATCAATTGTTTACTTCAGGTAATAAAGATGAACGTCGAGAACACAATAATCACGGTGTCGGCGGATAACTCAGAAATAGTGCGGCGACAGCTTTCAGAAATCGTTTATACGAATACGAAAGCGTCCCCAACCCAAGGAGATCGTAGAGTCATTCTAACTACTCAAGTCGGGTTGGAAATGAATTGATTCCTTGGAATTATTTTACGTAAAGTAACACTGTTGTATAAATATGCTACAGAGGAGAAAATATAAAATCATTATAGATATTGTATTTTAGATATAGACATTTTCAATTTCTTTATCATAATTTATATTTGCAATATGGATATAAATATTATTTCATTTCATAAGTTATGATAAACTCAATTTAATATATTATAACTTAAATTTAATAAACAATTATTTGCAAAATATTCCACCATTATTATTTGCTTGTATAACATAGTTCCATTGGCTTCATATACTAATAAATCACGTTTTTAAAGGTGTTCAAAAGGTTTGACAATTATCCCAACTCAAGAATTTGATATATATGTGAAACCAGCGAATCCATTTGTTAGTTTTATACAAATTTATGTAGCAATTACATTTTTTCTTATTTCATATAAATGTATTACATAATCACTATTTAATAATTTGTTAATATTACTTAGTTTATAAAATAGAAATTATTTAAATAAGTTAGATTAAATAATTGATAATAAAAAAAATATTCATATTATTTAAAAAATTAATAATATAAAATTATAAAAATTTACGTTAATGATTACAATAAAAATTGAAATAAAAAATATATTATGATTAACTTTAACTTTAATTTAATACAACAACAGGTGGTTACACTATCTGCAAAGAGCACTATTTATGTAGACGAACACATTTTGACTGGAAATAGTGAACATGACATTCGACCTTTCCGGGACCTCAAAATTAGGGTCAACACAATGTCTGAAGTCCGCGAATATGAACAGTCCGATGTAAGATCTTTTATGTTTTAATATATATATATATATATATATATATGTGTGTGTATATTTATATGAGGAATCTATGAATATTTTGTTAAGATATTACTAAATAAATTCCCTATACTCACATAATTTAATCCTATAGATCTATTTATTAATAACTTGGACATTTTCTGAATTAATATTAATACTCCATTACCATTCATCGCTGATGTTCTCATTTTCACTATCAGCTCTCCGGAACACACGAAACCGCTGAAACTAAAACCACGATCGACGGTTGCACGGTGAACGCAATAGATATTCGACGCGAAGATGTGTTCCGATATGACATATCAATGGAAGCATATCTGAGGAAACATAACATCATATCTTCCATTGAGAATCAAGGCTTCAAATTCACTGGTTCAACAATGACGCATTAAATAAGTCACATAGAGAACATTTTGTAGTAGATTACAAATAATGTATATATATATATATATATATATATATATATATATAAATATATGTTATCATTATATTTCTATCTATTTTTAATTAAATATTTAATTAAATACACTATTGCATTATCTGTATAAAAAACTTATCAATAGCGATAATTATAAAGTGAGTTATTCTACTTCACGCAATTACATCATAGATGTGAGTTATTTATATATATATATATAGGCAATATATTGAAAGCGACACGTAGAATTAATCACGAGTTCACCACCAGGTGAGGCAACTGTGGCTGTCTATCGCTACTTCCTCAGCAATATTCACTACATCAACGAGAACCCAGCTGAACTCATCGACAAAAAACTGACGTTGACCTGTTCGAAGGATTCAAAATACTTCAGTAAACCACTAATCATTAAGGTCTGTGAGAGTTTCATTGGCTTAATTGCATTTATATATAAATTAAACTATTGTAATAATTCTATTTCTTTTAGTGGTTCAAACTCTTTATTATTAATTACTAATTGATAAAATAGATTTTGCATCCAAATAAAGATAAATATAATTAGAGAATAATGAAATATACATTATATTCAATAAATGTATTGATAAATATCAATAATATAATAAAGTATTAAATATAATTCAGTATTAATAATATTATTAATATATTAAATGTGTTTAATAATCTGCAATTATTCAATTAAATGTAAAATATTATATTTGTATATTTCATGAATAATTTTCCTAATATTCAGATCTTGGTGTCCCATGAATTGAAATTGGTTGGAAAACAAATTCATCCTAAACTTTTGGCATTGGATCAGGTAAAGATTACAAATTCTTTGTCGGGAAAAGCAAACGCTATCACTAAAGGAAATGCCGGTTTGTTTACATTTTGACTTATTATCTAATGTGTAATGTTAAGATAAATCCATATCTTGTATGTTTATGTTTATATGCTAATCAAAAGCTTTTGCAAATAATATCAAAGTACACGTCATGCTTCAAGATTGACTTTCTATTTAATATATTCTATTTATATAAATGAGTCATTGAAATTATGCTTTATATATTGAATTTATATATTGAAATATTATTATTTTATAAATATATAAATATATATATTAAATATACATAAATAAAATAATATACATATATACATAAATATATATCAGAAATTTTGGTTTAATGGCAATTATATTTAAGATATCTAAATATATATAAATTCATTTGATATCATATTTATCATGAATTATATTATAATAAATCATATTTCATAATATTATTACTATATTTTATAACAAATTAGTAAATGCATTTTGTTTCAATACATTATAATATATAGTATATAGAATATAAGGTTAGTATATATATATCCATATTAATATATTAATGTGATACATTTCTATTGACCTGGATATTTCATTGTTATCATTATTAATAAATCCCTGTATTCCAATTCTTTGAATATATTCATGTTATTTTAAATAATGTAAAAGTAATATGATACTATTAGCTGAAGTGTGTATATACATAAAAACTAGTAAACATACTGATGTTCTTATATATATACATACTCAGATAGTTGAGATAGTTGAGATTATTGAGATTATTGAGATTATTGAGATATCAATTAAGAGTATATGTTAAATAGAATATGGACCTCTTTATTATTGAGCCTATTTACAAAAACATGGAACAAGATAAAATAGTTAAAATCAATATGGAAACATAACAAAATATATATAAATCTAAAAATTAAAAACAGCTGAATAATTTGGACAGAAGATTTACATGTCCTTCAATTGCTGCTTTATTGATTTCATACGTTATCAGGGATGTTAATCTCTTCCTTTAGGACATCATTATCTAGAAACTATGAACCTAATGACATACACGGAATGGTATTGTGTAAACCAGGTGTTAGAAATTCTCAATTTTCAATGTTTCTGCAGATTCTATTTTAGATTTGAGTCACTGAAGTAATTTCAATTCTATATTTAGAGTTATTAGAATTAATTGATGATTAATCAATGAATGGGGCTATATTTGTTGTCCTTTTGAGCTTATTAAAGAGTTTTGATTTTGAAGGAGTTCCAATTAACATATCATCTTTTTTCCCAATTGATATTCGAATATGTCCGTGAGTTTGTAGAGTTATTTACAGGATTCGAAAACTCTTTCAAAGAATTGGAACAAAAAGTACGGTTTTGGTTTATCGGGAAACAAATATTTTACCAACTGCTTTTTTTGTAAATCTTCTATAAACCGATTGGATTTTTTATCTTCAATTAATATTCATTTAAATTTTCAACATTTTTATTTGTGTTTTGATTGATTACAACAAGTTTATTTCTTTATTTCTAATCGAGTTTTTAACTTTTTGTAGTACTGAATAATGTCTGCTTTTAATAACTTATTTGCTTCATTCCGTATACTGTCACTTTGTTACAATATTATCAGATCAAAACATTCTTTCGAATAACAATCCCGTACTCTCTTTTTTCTTATATTCATAAATACTCAGTTCCAGTTAGTAATGATTGTTTCTTCTATTACGTGTTGGAAATGTTTGAAATTTAGTTAACCTGTTTATTGTAGATGCGATGTTCCTATAGTAATAATGTATGTATGTCATTATTTAGAGTAGTAGTGACAGGAATAGATGAATGATTGAAGTACAGGTTTGTTGAAGGTATAGGGTACGTAAATATATGTTATGTTAATTGATACTGGAGTATTCGGATTAAAATGTGAATATGATTGTTATGAAAAGATCATTGATACTAAATATGATATTATTAACTGAATTAATAAGTGTGTATATATATATATGTGCATAATTTATATATATATATATATATATATATATATATATATATAAAAGATTTATTTTGATAAGTACAGTACATATATATCGTAGTATATGATAAATTCTAAATATGTTCCAGTTCCATATGAATTCGACATCAAAGTCTATTATAAACTAACATAGTGTATTATTTTAACATTGCTATTAATTACGTGAGGTGTATCATATAGGATTTATATTGTAAAGTAATATATACATCTATGTCTACGTCCGCACCTTCGTAGTGATTCATCGACTGGTGAGTCATCGATGAAAGTTCACCGGCCTAACTGGTATAGGCTCGGCGTCGAGAGATGCGCGGACCAATAGGAGCCCAGCAAACCGGGTCACATCGCGTTTTCCCCGCGCCAACCAAACA
>OZ038317.1:20362719-20442635 GCA_964035775.1 Osedax frankpressi
CTTGTTTTAGTTATTGTATTGTTCTGGTTATTGTCTTGTTTTAGATAATGTCTAGATTTAGTTATTGTCTTGTTTTAGATAATGTCTCGATTTAGTTATTGTCTTGTTTTAGATAATGTCTCGATTTAGTTATTGTCTTGTTTTAGATAATGTCTCGATTTAGTTATTGTCTTGTTTTAGATAATGCCTCGATTTAGTTATTGTCTTGTTTTAGATAATGCCTCGATTTAGTTATTGTCTTGTTTTAGATAATGCCTCGATTTAGTTATTGTCTTGTTTTAGATATTGTCTTGTTGTAGATATTATCTTGTTTTAAATAATACTTAGTTTTAAATAATGCATAGTTTTAAATAATCTGTACGCGAAAACGCTTGTTTTTACTTATCTTACACGATTGCAATTGTATTCTAATATCTATATATATGTCATGTATCCTATATAAATTAGAAACATTTCAATGATATGGTAATATTGCAAATCCATGACACATTCCATAAAGTGAGTCATGCGAATATATCTTAAAAAATAAACTAAGTATTGTATTTATTGCTTGGATATCTGCAACCAAGAGCAATCCTAAATATTATATAAATAAATATAATATACTGTTATTAGATAAATAAATAATACATAATGGCTTAACAGTTTCTGAAAGCACACACACACACGCACACACACACACTCACACACACACACACACACACACACACATATATATATATATATATATATATATATAAATATCATTAAAACTTACAAAATACATAAGTAACACCTCCTGCAAAATGACAACATTACATTGAAAGTGTGAGCGTGAGAATTAAAGAGTTGGAGAGTGATTTATGAATGAGAAAAGAGCACGTAGATGTTAGACCTAGTTGGTAGGAGCTAGAGCTGGCGGTAGGAGCTAGAGCTGGTTGGTATACCCAGATCCCATAGGAGCTTGAGATAAAGGGTAGGATATTTAGCTAGTGGGTAGGAGCTAGACCTGGTGGTAGAAGCTATAGCTGGTAGGTATGGATCTGTGTACGTAAGATTGGGTATTAGGAGATCAAGTGGGTCTTACATTTAATCACATTGACCCGACTCTTCTCTGGGAATTGATCTCATATGTCGGTCAATAAATTTATCTAGGACAATGTGCAGAAACGTGAATTGCCGAACAAAGCAATATCAATAGGTGAGAGACCATTTAATATTTACGATAACTATCTCTGCACGAGATGGTACATAGTTATATATACGATATTTTCCTCATATACAAATATCGTTTCTTATGATACATACAAAGTGATCATATGATAATTTCACGTCCGTGGAACATCTATTTTCATTTATACGGCCTACATAAGTTAATTTAGCATCACAGAATAAAAACGCCAATTTCTCTTACTCCATTAAGAGGTATTGCTAAAAATGAGAGTAAAACGGAGTTGGATTGGTTGATCTGATTCAAGAATTTTTATAAGGAATTTGATTGCCTCAATACTATATTAGGATATGGAACAACATTTAATTAGAATATATATATATATATATATATATATATATATAACATTATATTGGTAATTAAGATATATCTAGGTAGGTATTCTTTAAATCTTAATTATGGTCGTAAATAGATAGAAAGGTCACATTGTCTTATAGAGATGCGTATATCTAAATTACAATGCCTTTAGGACTTTACTTTTGCCGAGATGAAGAATACTCACAAAATTTGTCCCCAGTAAATGCATTTATCAATATTCCAATTAATATAAATTAACATCCAGAATTTATATATAAATATATGTATATATATATATAAATACACATACACACATACATATATATATTTGTATGGGGGCGCATGTGAGTGTGTATATATGTGTATGTATGTGGGTGGTTGTGTGTGGGTGGGTGTGTGTGTGTGTGTGTGTGTGTGTCGAAAAATAATCTAAATATTATTATACCGGAAATTAACAAAGCATAATTTCAGAGGTTTCCATTGATTAAAACCATATAATAAAAATACATCTAAATTTGTATGTTATTAAATATTAATAACATACTTATTGCATTGATTGTAAACTCTAAATTTTACAATACAAAATCGGGCCATAACAAGATTATTAATACTATAAAGGAATTGCTTTAAATTCCCTAGCGTCATTTTATGGGGGTTTACGATTCACGATTCCGCCAGGGGAATACAGACTAGGCCTTGGTACACCGCAACTCTAGTTTACGAGGTTAAGATCACACTTATCGTTTAGGTAAACCTTACTCCGCATACGTAACTGGGCCACGGTACACCAGCATATTCTCGAACACGCCCATACCTCGAATGCTCGCGTATTCCTATTATAGCATATATCTGGTACAGTCGACCAGAGGAAAACTTATTAACGTATGACGTAATGCATTAACTAAATTTGCAAACTAATAATAGAACTAGTTAACATTAGTACGCGACACTGTATATTATATAGTACATTGCATATTATATAGTACACCATATAGTATATATCCGTATATTATACAGTTTACTTTGACGTATTACTTTTTACTAATTCTATTATTTTATCAACTGTAGAAATAAGTCAGAAATTGTAAATATTTCTGCAGTTTTACATATATATATATATACATATATATATATATATAAATATATATATATATATATATATATATATATATCTAACTAACCATACTCACATATATGTGACCTATACGTTGATACGTATAACCTCGGAACACATGACCTATAAACCGTGACCTCAATTCTCATGAGTCCGATGGTAAAGAAATAACTATGTAGCCGTATTATTAGGAACATTTTAAGATAAGGATATTTCGTGAATACATTTATATATGTTTGACGTGCCCATATCCATGTTAGTATATATGCCCAGAAATGCGCATTAAACGACGTACGATATATAATATAGCTCGATGCGCACGATAGCGAGGGAATCCATTGAGTGGATCCCACTCCACTGTGTAGATATATGCTATACTAGGTATTATGGAATTACGGAACACTTCCCTTGTAGTTTAACATATTACCCCTTGGAGTAATTCCAAATCGTCCGGATTTCGGATGTTATTGATGGAGGTCATTTGCTCCTATATCTTCTAACGTTTTTAACTGGTGCACCCGTTACTTGGCTATAAAACCATTACAGGGTATTCTGAGTAACGATATACATGTTTGTGTACATATGTATATATTATGTAACAATCAGTAATTTAGTTAATATCTGTACGATTAAAAAGCAACATAATAATTATTAATATTAATATTGTCCCGTTTTGCTGATCGAAATCCACTGTTCAAATAGACAATTATATTCCAACGACGCGGAATTCGACAGTATCCGTAAAGTAAGTTTGCCCAGACAACCAATACACATATATGTATACCGTATACTGTAATATACCATAAAGATATGTCCTATAGATATGTCATAAAGATATAGATTTCTCTTTGTTGGACCAGTCTTCGACTATATATTTATTGTGCTATTGATATACGCTATTAATTCGGCATACGTATATATGCAATCTCTTCTACGAAGCCTGATTAATGAGCTTTCAAGGTTGTGTCCTCGGCGGAGGACATGTAATCACCGCGTGCATTCGCTGGACATTGTTTACAGAGCGATTTGAAGAATCGTGGACAACAATTGCAAATAAATACAAATATCTGATTTAGAGAAATTCAAATACTAAACAATTATATTTACATGATATCATTAACTTATTACTAATACCGACTTCCGGAATCACCGATATCCATAAATATTCATGACTCACTATTTCCTAGGACCCCTTTAGTTCAGACCTAGAGAATGTTCCGTGTAATATACAGTCTATTGTATAATCACCGGTTTTATTCCGAGCTAATAAACTATAAATAGAACAAATAACTAACGAGGACATGCCTGTCCTTGTTGTAATTGATGTGTAATACACATCGTGTATATTATACACCGTATATTATAAACTGTATAACACACCCTGTATAGTGAACCATTATAGCGTTCACATCAATAACAACAAGTGTACATTTGATTGTACGGTGCATATCCTACATTTTACACCAAATTGCTTTCAACACAACTACCAATTATAGTTTCTATGTTGAATGATGGTGTTTATTTCCAGGATATATATATATATGTATATATATATATATATATATATATGAATATCTATAATTATATAATTAGTAGGTAAAACATACATTTTACCACTTTATATTTCTCATTATAATGACTGTATACGTATTGCAATGCAATGTGGGTATTGTAAAATATTACATTGCTATATAAACAATCTTTGTTTCATCGTAAATTATCGTCAATTATCGTAAATTATCGTCAAAGCATTCGTCGACGATACAGCCTAAGACAATACATTCTAACTGTCCGCGTATCGTCTGCCTGGACGATAGAGATAGTGGAGACAGATCAACGTTGACCGCAAAGCGAATCTCCCTGTCCGAAACACCGGTGGCTATTTAATTATATTCTAAACCAGATGACCGACGATCTGCGGTTGAATGAATACGCGTCGAATGCTCGCATTCTATTAGTCATTGCTTTATGTAACTTTATGTAACTTTATATAACTTCTTTTTAATTGAGTACCCAAGAAACCAGAACATTTAACTATCATACATAACTATCATACATATAATTATTTAAAATAAAATTTTTTAATTTAAATAAAATATATCTTTACTTTTATTATATACCAAAAAAACTCAAATGACGCGGATAATTTTCTGGATAATTAATAATTAATAATTATAATAATAAACCAGAGTAACATTATCTATGTTTTGCAAACATTATAACCCTATACTATTTATTTATATATAAAGATACAATGTTATTTAGTAAATGATCATTTCTTATACATATTAGATTTTTAACATGTAACATACTCAAGTCTATAACTTGGAAAACTTTAATTTTGGCTAAAGTTATAAATGTATAGCATATTTCTTTATATAGATATATATATATATATATATATATATATATATATATATATATATATATATATATATATATATATATATATACATATATCTAAGATATATTTAATTTTATTTAAAAATTAATATGCCATAGAACATAATATATATAAATATATATACATTTTTGATCAGGGATTAAATATATTTCAGTTTGTACTTGTTTTCGAATATTCATTCCTTTATATTGAATATGTAAAAATATAAATATATGCTTATAGGAGAATTCTAAAAATGAATAAATCAAATTATTATAGCCTTTCTTAATAGTTTTTATATTTGAATTAAATACAAATATTTATATAAAAATCAGGTTCATGTTCCCAATTATATTACATGTGTTGTCATTTATAGAAAATTAATCATTAACAACAAATATCCAATTTATTATATTTCAGAATATATTACATAACTTTTATTATCATATATAAAAAAAGAAGCATTATACAAAATCGCTACATTTCTGTTTGCTGATTATTCGTAGTAGTTTGTTATATAACCTTTAGTATATAGCCTTACAACTGAATACGTTAATGTTTCACAGCTGTAGGGATGGTGGTAATTGCGATAGTATGTATAGGCATCCTCGTGGCTGTAGTTGGAGTTGTCATGATGAGAATAAGGAGCAATGGTTATTAATTAATTCATCTAGTACACTTCATCTAGTACATCTCATCTAGTACATTTCATCTAGTACATTTCATCTAGTACATTTCATCTAGTTCATTTCATCTAGTACATTTCATCTAGTACATTTCATCTAGTACATTTCATCTAGTACATTTCATCTAGTACATTTCATCTAGTACATTTCATCTAGTACATTTCATCTAGTACATTTCATCTAGTACATTTCATCTAGTACATTTCATCTAGTACATTTCATCTAGTACATTTCATCTAGTACATTTCATCTAGTACATTTCATCTAGTACATTTCATCTAGTACATTTCATCTAGTACATTTCATCTAGTACATTTCATCTAGTACATTTCATCTAGTACATTTCATCTAGTACATTTCATCTAGTACATTTCATCTAGTACATTTCATCTAGTACATTTCATCTAGTACATTTCATCTAGTACATTTCATCTAGTACATTTCATCTAGTACATTTCATCTAGTACATTTCATCTAGTACATTTCATCTAGTACATTTCATCTAGTACATTTCATCTAGTACATTTCATCTAGTACATTTCATCTAGTACACTTCATCTAGTACATTTCATCTAGTACATTTCATTTAGTACATTTCATCTAGTACACTTCATCTAGTACATTTCATCTAGTACACTTCATCTAGTACATTTCATCTAGTACACTTCATCTAGTACATTTCATCTAGTACATTTCATCTAGTACACTTCATCTAGTACATTTCTTCTAGTACATTTCATCTTGTACATTTCATCTAGTACATTTTATCTTGTACATTTCATCTTGTACATTTCATCTTGTACATTTCATCTAGTACATTTGATCTATAACATTTGATCTAGTATATTTCACTTAATACATTTCACTTAGAATATTTCATCTAGTACATTTCATCTTGTATATTTCATCTAGTACATTTTATCTAGTATATTTCACTTAATACATTTCACTTAGTATATTTCATCTAGTACATTTTCCTTAATACATTTCACTAATTTAATCTAAAATATATTGAAAGATTAATTCAATTAAATATCGTTATAGTATACATTACGTCATCTTAATTACATACTAATGATATTAAATTATGAAAATTATATTTATAGATTACAATTGTAATAAATTCTTACATGCGTAGGTCAGAGATCCGATGACAGACAAGCTGAAATGGAATGGGATAACTCTTCCCTTACAATTACTGTTAATCCATTAGAACAGGTTTATTTTCGTGGGTTAATTAAAATGATTGATTCGTTGTAAGAAAAAATTCTGAAATAATTATAATCTTCTGTTGTTTCACGCGTTGTCGAATTCTATTGTTAAACTTTTGTAAACAGGCAAAAGAAGATGGAGATTCAGAGAGCGAGGATTCCTCCGATGAAGATGTTGATTATTTAGACTATGTAAGCGACGATGAATCACTCGTTCATAACGCGGTTACGATATCGAGGAGTAATCTGGTGTGGGACGACAGCACTTTGAGTTTCTAGCCGTGAAGATCATTATATATTTACGTTTCTCTCGAAAATAAGATCATTAATATCGATTGCAAACTATTAGATACATTCTGCAACTCTTTCACAATAATTCGCTAGCTATAGCATCATTTACATTAACAATTCATTATTAATACTAAGTCTATGAAATAGTTCATTCATATTCATTTTAATTTCCATTCACCCTCGAAATTGAAATTAACTCTTCAGAGATTACGGAATAGGTGTAATTCAACTTCATTTATGAATCATACTTTTAACCGTTGTTTATTATCGTACGATATTCAATTGTATTTGCTAAACTACTTCATACTTTTATTTACATGATAACACCATTTTTACAAATTATTTTAACTATACTGTGCTTTATTTCTGAATCTTGGAGTGTATTATTTATTTCTATATCAGCTGTCATAACATATTTACATCATATTTACTATGTATACATTGTTACAAAACTAGATCAATAGACCATACATATATAGTAGTGTTCCAATTTGTAGAATTTTATATTAATATTATTATTATAAATATATATAAACATAAAATATTATATAAGATATTCTTTGTCATTGATCACTTATTAATTAATATATCGCCGAAAAAATGAATTATTAGTATAGTGGTGCATAGGTTTGCATTATTAACAGAAATATATTCAATTGCATGCATATTAGTTTCTATAATACAACGTTATATTTACTGTAATATGAATATTATTAGTTTTATTAACATCACTTTAATGCTAATATTATATTAGCAAAAATTATATAAAAATTCGCAATTAATCAATAAGAACATTCTGGATATGAATTCTAGCTTTATAATTGAGAACTTATAACATAGCATATCATACATGTAGCAAGATAAATAAAGATGAAAGGTTTAAATAAAAAAAAAGTTTTTAATAATAAATATTTACCTAATATATTATTAATATAAATAATATATATGATCTTAAATGAAAACACTATGAAATAACATTTTAATGTGTTAAATCACATGATGAGTCTAAATTATCATTATAATGATGGCACGACGAATACAGCTTTTATATAATATCATATATTAATCATTTATAATGGTTGACCTATTCAATGGTTGTATAAATGTAAAATGAAATGGCAATCGATATATAATAAATAAGATATAAAAATATCTCAAATAGATAATAAATTATCACTATATATAGTATTCTTATTCTACTATATATAAATTATTTTCTACTTTTTATTTTAATTTAGTTTTGATATTAAACACAGCTTTTTATATGTATATACATTAACATAATTTGTTACTAGAAAATGTATTTAAACGCCTACATTATATATTTCTTTGGTGTAATACAAATCGGATATAAAGTAAGAACAATTACTCTATATACGTGATATAAGCTATATATTATATATATATTGTATATAGTAAATAATTGAAATACATTATTCATAATTCATTTTATTAAATATATTTAATTTAAAAAATTAAAATATATTTAAATGTTTATTTTATAGAAATATTAAAACTTTGCAACATACGTTGTAGACGTTAACAGAAAACATAAAGCACCACACCCTATTGTAAATATTACATAGATATCAAAATAACTTAATTAAGAACAATAAAAAACAAAATTATATAAAATATAAATCTATTTATTAAAAAATATAATACAATGACATTAATTTTGCGAAACCACCGATAATAAAGTACCATGGCACAGGATATATCAAAGTTAACTAAAGATCCATACGACGATGTAAAATCAGAACAAAATGGGCTTCGATATTACACGCATTTGAAAAGGCGAGTGGCAGAGGAGAAAATATATCACAAAAGAAAACTAATAAATGCCACATTATTGAAGAACCGAGAGTCAGACGAACTAAGACCTTACGATTTCAAACGACTTACGCTGATGGTAATAGGCACGATAAGCTTATTTCAACTATTCGCAATTTTATGGTGTCTGAGGGTCAAAGTGCAACGAGAAGGAGGGAATGTACAGGTGAACGGCGGAGTGGGTCCGGAAACACTGAATAATCATAGCCGGAAAATGCCATACGCGGAGAAACTTCATAAAGTACAACACGGAGCAGTAGTCGAATTAAATTGTTTAGGCGTTACGGAACTCGGGGGACACGGAGAGATATTCGGCGAAAGACGGCTGAGGTGGTTTAAAAACGACGTCGCATTCGCAGTTCAAAGTCGCCGCAACGGCAACACATTCACGGAGAACGCGGGCGACTTGCGAGTTCTCGGGGTCGACTTGTCGGCGATGGGGATGTTGAGAATCGTAAGGTCGGACACGAGATCGCGTGGAACGTATAAGTGCGAGGACGTCACCGCGCCGAATCCGCCGCCGGCGAGTCGACGCGAATTTCGCGTCCAGGTATCGCCGGTGGGCGTGTATCGCGGGGCGTGGCCTACGCTATCGATTATCGTCTGCGTCGCGTACCTATTCCTGGGTCCCCGAGAACGCCGCGGCGTACGTTTGTTTCGCGCGGCCAGGCAAATCGCCTACTTGGCATTTGTTATGGCGATGCCCGGCGCCTGCCAATTCGCGATGGGTTTACATCGCAACGCGTGCGTTGTCTTGAGACACGCGAGCGACTCGCATCGTCTCGCCGAATACCTCTCAGCAGATCAAATGGGTCGCGGCACGGCGCTAAGAAACAGAAGGCAGCGAAATTTCCTCAGAGTTTTGTGATATCCCTTATATGGGCGATGCCTAGATTCGATAACGATGAGACTAAACTGACCCCGTATGCAATTCATAATAAATATACAATACATTATGTAATACGTCGATTCAAATTACGTGCAACGCTATGTAGATGGTGTGATACGTGCATTATTATGATACTTGCGGTGATTAAAAGCTGCAAACAGTAGGATATAATTGTAATAATATACCTATTGTAATATGCATATAAATAATTTAATCCAGATTTATCCCTAATATTTTAAGAAAAGATGAATAAGTATTACATAATGTTAATCTTGATTAATTATATATTATACATTTTCAAAAGGAAAATATTAAACAAATCCGGGGAGTCATGTGTATAAAAGTATGTAAAGGTGTATACCCTATAGGGTGTTAATAGTGAAGTAATAACTACTTATATCGTATGATTAATGTGGAAGTTCTATTGATATTTATTTCAAATCAGATTTAAGATTTTATTTTACATCTAAAATAACGCAGAAGGAAATATATTTTAAAATAGAGAATAATATCCGATTTACTTAATAAAAATAAACATCTTCAATGAAATATAATATTTATACAAACACTTTAATATATTGCTCGAAATATTTCCCTAGTACATAACTATATATTTATTACTAGTTAAGTTTTAAGAAAATAATATTTTATAAAATAATTTTTTATTGATAAATATAAAGCGTTTAAAATAAATTTGATATTGAATTATGGATAATAATTACATATAATAAAATTATGTAATACTGTAAATAGATTGTTATAAAACTAAATTAAGATTCGGGATATCATAACATTTAATTGTTCAGAATATACCTGCTAATATGTAGTGATTGTAATATTAAATCAATTTTTAGAAATTATATCTTCTATATCAAAAATATCTCTATAAGGTAATGGCTTATTCTTCTCCTCCATGCTTAGCAATTGAATATGATGTCTATTATCATTGGATATCTTGTATAAATCTTGATTAAGTAAACCAATGTCTTCCTCGATAATGTTGAGCTCACTTTCTTCTGAAGAAATTTTTGAATGGGTTGATTTAAAATTTATGTTATTCTGGTTGTCTAATAATCTCTGATAATGACTTGTCTCTTGTTGTCTTTCATTCCTTGCGAATAATATTTCATTATAAATTATGTAACAATAAATATAATGAACTAGTTTAATATATAAAGAATCTTCATGAAATATATTATTTTACTAGAAATGATTTTTCTGTTCAGTAAATATGAATTAGAAAATACTTTTAATTTACTAATCTACAAATATATAATTTAATTATTAGTTTATCCTTATAATTATTATCAGAATTATGTTAATATGAATATGTTAGGTATATAGTTATATATATATATAATTATATAAACATCCTCACCAGATTTTATAGCCGATAATAATGCAAACAATAGAGAAAATTATTATTGTGAATGAAACGAATATTCCACCTTTTTCCAAAATACTGTCATTGATTTCATTTGTTGCTATAGCAAATGCTTGTAATGGTAATTCATTAGGTTAATAGGAAGTATCAATAATGATTTATAAATTAATAAAGATTTTATTTATAATATTATTAATACTATGTATAATTTAATAAATTTATATTCAACATCTAAACAAATTAAATGAGACAAAATAAACAAAACACTAAACTAATATTTTTATTTAATATAAAAATTATGATATATTCATGTATAATGAATATATAAATATAATATATTAAATATGTTATTGTTATTTATATATTAAATAATATATTATATTGTGTTATATAACACAAATAATTTTCAGAAATTATATTTTTTTATAAATATAGTTTTTCAAAAAAGGTTAATAATATAATTAATGAATATTATAAAAATTATATTTTAAAAATATATTATTCATAATAGAAAGCCCCAGGTAAAATATTGAAGCTAAATATATAAAAAGATTTATAACACTATTCTAAACAAAGATAATAATGTATTAAATATAATTTACAGAAAATAATCATTATTTATAAATTAAAGTAAATATAAGTAAACATTTTTAATGGTCCATTTACATTCTAATTGTGTACAAAATGAATATTTATTTTTATAACAATAGAAATTAATAGATAAATAACAAATTATTGCAATACACATTTGCTAAATTAATTTTAAATGGTTTTTTCTTTTGTATAATTTGTAAATATAAAATACAAAAATTTACAAAAGAAATAAAATGTTAAAATACTAAAAGTATTTGTTAATAAATTAATGAATAATAAATTTAACTTAAAAAAACTTAAAATTATTATTTGTTCATAACACAATAAATATTACTTTTAAAAGAATTATCCGATTCAATAGAATAATATTTAATATTTGGAATAAAAATGAATTTTTAAATATGTATGATTTTTTTATTACTTATTTAGAGTTATAATTATATATAAAAAATCTAATTTTAACTATTATCAATAAAAAAACGTACACATTTACAATAATGTATTTAAAAAGATTTACGAATATATTAATATCATTAGATTTAAGATTTATCATTATCTAGTTAAATTTTATCTAAATTAAGAGATAATTAGTTAAATTTGAATTATTTATTACTAACATATTCATAGTTTAGATAATATTAAAGTTTATTACATAATCTATAAAATAAAAATTAAAGATAAATAGTAAACAGTACATTTGCATATGATACATTTTTTTTACTGTTTTAATATATATTATTATTAATAATTTATTAATACAATAGGGAATAGAATTGTACACGGATATTCTCCAATTTAATTTTGTATAAATATATCGCTGATATAAGATGGATAACTAGATCCCTAATTGATACTTTTTGTATGTAGATTTGTTAACTATCAAATGCCACATACATTTTAAATAATTATTATTGAGAACTTGGAAATTTGAATAACATATTTTGAATTTAACTTATTAGTATATAGTTAAAATATTATTTATAGAACTTTTATAAATTAATATAATTTCTGTAAACAAACTCCAAGAGAATTTTAAAAAAGTTAGTACATAATTGTAATTAATAATAAGTATAAATCTCAATGTCGATGTAAAGTAAAATATTGGTGTCACCTATTAAGGTATAAATAATTGACATACAAATATATTTTATGAATTACATTGTTAAACTAAAATGATGCTTTGAATTATATGTCATAAATTCTCTAACAGCTTTATTTTTTTCAGCATTAATATGAGTTACAAAAACACTCTATATATATTTGGATTGGGTAGAAATAAATTGAAATAGATTGTATTATATTAATAAACTCTGTATCTAAATCATTTCTAATTTCCATAAAAAAGGATTATTCCATTATATATCTACGAGGTAAGTAATATCATATTTATCTTATCTACTATTATATTAAAACAATAAATTATACTGATATGCAATAAATTGAGTTGTTGTTTATTATATAGAAATTATAATAAATTTAATTGTATAAATTATAATAAATAATTAAAAAATGTTTCTATAACAAATATAAAATGAATGTATTTCAATGAATTCGATTTATATTTGAAAACGAAATATATTCTCATACGAATTACCTTGTTGCTGCTACCTTGTTACTACTACCTTGTTGCTGCGTGATATTTCTGCACTTGTATCGAATCAAAATCGAAGTCGATCTATTGTAATCCGTACTGCCAATTGACCTCGGCTGGTCAGCCTCCGTGTCCACATCTATGCACACCTGGTTAGCGGAGCACGGTTTCGAAGAGCACGTAGGAATCGCAATAGAACAGTCGACACCTTGGTAGTGGTCACCGCAGAGACAAGAGATGGCCCCGCGTTTGTTTCTCTGTCATAAATGTGTATAAATGCTATAACAATAGAGTGTATAAAATCACGTATTATAGATCAATATTTATAATGATATTATTGGTATTCAAATATATCTTATCTACGGCTAATTGTTGTAATAATGAGAACATTTAAGAATACAATTTATTTATTATTCTATATAAATATGTTAATTATTGATATTAGTTATTGATGTTAATTATATGGATTCTAATTGATATTGTAATCTTTTTTTTTATAAAAATTATCAAAATAAAAAGGAGATACTAGTTAATAATATAGTATATAATTAAGTCTTTCATACTTACTAAACACGTTGCAGTATTCAAACATTGATTACATGAAATAATTGTTTTATTGATGACCTTTTAATGAATATATTTATAGAAAATTATAATAATTTATATATAATTTAGTTTACATTATTTTAGTCAAAATATATTATTTATATTAAATTTATTTATTTTACCTTTAAATGGTAAAACTGTTCTTCATTATTATACAAATCACTAGAACTTAATTTTAATGCATTTACTTTTGTCTTCATTTGCGGCATTCCAAATCTCTCTAAATTCAAATATTTTATATAACAATTTAAAATAATATGTTTAATTATTTAAATAATAACTACTATCGTATTTACTATGTCGTAATTCGCAATATACTAAATAATACAATTAGTAGGTATGCAATATATTCAATTTAATTAGAAATATTCATCATTTTATATAATTTAAAATATTCGCAAAGTATCTTTACCTACCTACTTTAAATATTTATAATATAATCAAATAATAAATTAAATATATTTACACTATTGTTATGACAATAATTCTAAAATAATATATAAGAGTATAATAAAAATAAATGAATTATTGTCACTGTTTGATTAATGTTCTTTACACCGTACCAACTCCAACTCAACACCCCGGTGCAGAATTGGTCTGTATATCCGGCAGGACAATGGCAAGAGAAGATGCGCAAATCGAAGGGATTGATAATACAGGTTCCCCCATTGCTGCAAGGCTGGAACATACACTTATCAATTAGTTCGCAGTGGGGACCCAGGTAGTAGACATTACAATAACATTTGTAGAGTACGGCTCTGATGGGGCCTGTGTGGTGGTAATAGGGTTTATATGTATAATTCATGTGTAGAGGACGGCTCTGACGGGGCCTGTATTGTAGTAATAGGGTGTATATATAGAATTCATGTGTAGAGTAGGGCTGTGATAGTGTTTATGTGGTAGTAATATGGTGTATATGTATAATTCATGTGTAGAGTAGGGCTGTGATGGTGCTTATGTGGTGGTAATATGGTGTATATAGAATTCATGTATAGAGTAGGGCTGTGATGGTGCTTATGTGGTGGTAATATGGTGTATATAGAATTCATGTGTAGAGTAGAGCTGTGATGGTGCTTATGTGGTGGTAATAGGGTGTATATATAGAATGCATGTGTAGAGTAGGGCTGTGATGGGGCCTGTGTGGTGGTAATATGGTGTATATATAGAATTCATGTGTTGAGTAGGGCTCTGATGGGGCCTGTGTGGTGGTAATAGGGTGTATATTTATAGCATTCATATGTAGAGTATGGCTGTGATCGGCCATGCGTGATCTAATAGAGTATATATATATATATTATACTTTTTAGAGTATGGCTCCGATGGGGCATGGGTGGGGGTAATAGGGGCGATTTATTGGGGACTATTATGGGGTTTGCGAGTTATGCTATGGAGTTCAAATTGTTTATCAAATCACCATTGTTTATTTATAATATACGATAATAAATATTAATAATATAATAATATATAATCAAAAAGCATAAACTTCGCCACTCTCTGACCTTGAGTCTTCGGAAGTATACAAGTGCCTCCGTTAAGACAAGGATTACTGTCGCAGGAATTGGTGATCTGGTCGCATTGGTCACCCATGAGTCCGCGTGGACACACGCAATGGTAGTACCCAATCTATAAGTGTAGTGATTCGTTCAATCTTGACGCCAGGTATTCGCAACGTATTCTTATGTATTCTTAAGGTTCAAACAAACAAGCATTTGGGTAAAGAGAGATTCGGCTTACTGCTAGTCTGAATCTCTCCTTACGCAAATGCTCTACCAAATCAGAACGCATAACTTTAACTTATAGCACATATATAAAGTGATTTCATGTATTGGATAGTCTTACGTAATATAATCTTATAATTATATGGTGATACAGCTCATTAATCACAATCATATAAATAATTACTATATAATTAAATTACTATATTTATTCAGAGTGATGAATTATACAGATATTATGGCTTTATATCTATATATCAATATAGGCTTATAGGCTATACAGGCTTCATATCTATATATCTATATAGGCTTATAGGCTATACAGGCTTCATATCTATATATCTATATAGGCTTATAGGCTATACAGGCTTCATATCTATATATCTATATAGGCTTATAGGCTATACAGGCTTCATATCTATATATCTATATAGGCTTATAGGCTATACAGGCTTCATATCTATATATCAATATAGGCTTATAGGCTGTACAGGCTTCATATCTATATATCTATATAGGCTTATAGGCTGTACAGGCTTCATATCTATATATCTATATAGGCTTATAGGCTGTACAGGCTTCATATCTATATATCTATATAGGCTTATAGGCTGTACACTGTACAGTGTACAGGCTTCATATCTATATATCTATATAGGCTTATAGGCTGTACACTGTACAGTGTACAGGCTTCATATCTATATATCTATATAGGCTTATAGGCTGTACAGGCTTCATATCTATATATCTATATAGGCTTATAGGCTGTACAGGCTTCATATCTATATATCTATATAGGCTTATAGGCTGTACAGGCTTCATATCTATATATCTATATAGGCTTATAGGCTGTACAGGCTTCATATCTATATATCTATATAGGCTTATAGGCTGTACAGGCTTCATATCTATATATCTATATAGGCTTATAGGCTGTACAGGCTTCATATCTATATATCTATATAGGCTTATAGGCTGTACAGGCTTCATATCTATATATCTATATAGGCTTATAGGCTGTACAGGCTTCATATCTATATATCTATATAGGCTTATAGGCTGTACAGGCTTCATATCTATATATCTATATAGGCTTATAGGCTATACAGGCTTCATATCTATATATCTATATAGGCTTATAGGCTGTACAGGCTTCATATCTATATATCTATATAGGCTTATAGGCTGTACAGGCTTCATATCTATATATCTATATAGGCTTATAGGCTATACAGGCTTCATATCTATATATCAATATAGGCTTATAGGCTATACAGGCTTCATATCTATATATCAATATAGGCTTATAGGCTATACAGGCTTCATATCTATATATCTATATAGGCTTATAGGCTATACAGGCTTCATATCTATATATCAATATAGGCTTATAGGCTATACAGGCTTCATATCTATATATCAATATAGGCTTATAGGCTGTACAGGCTTCATATCTATATATCTATATAGGCTTATAGGCTGTACAGGCTTCATATCTATATATCTATATAGGCTTATAGGCTGTACAGGCTTCATATCTATATATCTATATAGGCTTATAGGCTGTACAGGCTTCATATCTATATATCTATATAGGCTTATAGGCTGTACAGGCTTCATATCTATATATCTATATAGGCTTATAGGCTATACAGGCTTCATATCTATATATCTATATAGGCTTATAGGCTGTACAGGCTTCATATCTATATATCTATATAGGCTTATAGGCTGTACAGGCTTCATATCTATATATCTATATAGGCTTATAGGCTATACAGGCTTCATATCTATATATCAATATAGGCTTATAGGCTATACAGGCTTCATATCTATATATCTATATAGGCTTATAGGCTGTACAGGCTTTATATCTATATATCAATAATCTATATATTTAATCTTCTAGTGATCCATATCATTTTTTTCAATGCATTAGATATTATATTGAAATTAAGTTATTTATAATACATACATACACACACACACACACACACACACACACATACACGCATACACACACACACACACACACACACATATATATATATATATATATTCTAGTATATACTAGTTGGCATAGAATGTAATTAAGATAATTATATTCAGTCTTTGGGATATAAAGTAAAATAATAATCACTTAGTCTTACAATATAAAAGTGATAGATTACTGTCTCTTATTAAAAACTAAATAACTTATACAAAAAAGGTTTCAAATAGATTTTTTTACTTTATTGATAATCCTGATGAAATGAATAAAAACACCAATACACAATAATAATAACATATAATATAACATAATAATATATAATTACAATAATATAGAATAGAATATAATAATATAGAATATAATATATAATATATTATAATAAAAATAATATAATAATATATAATATAGTGTAAAATATATAATGCATACTGGTTATTGATTTATTGTTGAATCTGATATGTAGTATTCATAATAAATGTCGATTCAGTTATTTCATTATAATACTTGACTCCTTAGACTAAATAACTTGAGGTAAAAGAACTGCAATAGTAACCCTATTCAGACATTGCGAATTATTCGGACAGGGGGAGCTGACACACGAGTTCAAAAAGAATTCGCAGACCGGACCGATGAATTGCTCTTTACAGATACATCTCATGCCTGGATATATTGTCGGGGAGATATTTGCAAGTGTATAGGTGAGTATAATTTAAACACTACTTGGTATAGAGTATAGAGTACGCATTATAGTGTTATTCTTTATGCATTCAATAAAGTTATATTTCTAATATTTACGTACTGATACACCATAACCTCTCTCTACTTACTACAAAGTAATTTGCACCATAACTAGTATTATTTTGATACTAACCATCTATACCTTAATCACCAATCAACTTAATATTATACAATCTATACATTAACTACTCTTCACTCTACTTCTAGAGAGACAACACATTACCATTATATATTTATTTGAATTTAAATAAATAAAATATAATTTAATGTGATCTTCGAACCTTTGAAATCATGTTGAGTTGGAAGACACTTTCCACCATTGTAACAAACGTTCGGACGGCAACCGGTCGAAATCTCCAGGTTGCAGTATTGACCAGTGTACCCGAACGTACAACGACAAATAAATGACACCAAGTGGTTCTCTGTAAATGATATCAATAAGCATCTAAATTACAATATACGACTGCATATTGGTTATATCAGAACATAATAGTTACTGGTATTCGAATGGAAACTCTAGATTCCTTGAATTTTCTTACTTAAGTGTAAATTATTTCAGCCAAAGATGCACATGGAGAATTATGTTTCTATTCCGGCTTGTAAAGCTGAAATAAAATCACTATCGCTCTCGGGTAAGACGAATTAGGCGAAACACACCAAACGGCTCTTACAGTAGAAGATTGGTTAAAGATAGCATGTTGATTACACACTTTTGTTGATGAGGATGGGTTCGCAGACCGAGTCGTGGAAACAAAGGACATTGCGACATACTGCATCGTAGAGTTTCTTTTCGAAAGTGCAATGTTTACCGGCATAGTTGGCGGAACACACGCATTTGTAGTCTTCTGGATTCTGGCTCTGTGAAGAGGAAGAAGGATTAGAGGACGCGAGAATCTGAATTCAGTATTTATCTGTATAATGAGAGGTTTATTAGCATATGTATACCTCGGTTCCGATGTTTTAGGAGGGAGGGAGTTGCATATCTCAAGGGATGATGAACGTAATAAAGTTTAAGATATCAAGTAAATTGAAGAAAGAATAATGGGAGACAATATAACAATAGATAAGATAAGAGACCGTGGAGAATAAGTGAAATATTTTAGTGAATTAAAATATAATTATCAAAGTGTTATAATTGTCAAAGTTGTGTAAATTATTATGAAAATAAACAAGTTAGTAATAAAATTAGGTTAGTCGAAGGAAATTAATCATTGTTAACATTTAAAGAAAACAAAAAAATAAATTCAAATATAGATTTTTTTGATAGGCACACATTGTTAAAAATTGTGAAGAATATCTAATTTATTTAATCTACCGTTAACAAATGGTAATAACTTACGGAGTAAATGCAATATCCTCCGTTTGAGCAAATCACAGTTTTACAGATGCCAATAGTATTTATGTGTTTAATTTCGCAGAATGGACCGGAGAAATTGACGTCGCATATGCAAGGCAGGATTGAAGTTGTTCTAGAGAGGATATAATATATGGACATCCTTTAATACCCCTTAATAAACTAATACCAGTTAATAAACTTATAAAGTGGAATTAACTTCCCCCATGTAACATCTGAATTCATCGATTGTATCACTTGTAGGAAAGCACTATGCTAGAGAGTAAATTTGATTTAGGTAAAACATTTGAGTTGATCAGTATTTCAATCTGTTTTGCAATAGGCTGGAGATCTCTTATAACCTCAGACCTATACTAAGAGTTCAAATAACTATGAACTGATATGTGGATACCATCAACTATATAATTTTATATAGTGATTCCCTTTAAATTATTATTAATATTAGTTCATATATAATAATATTATAAAATTGTAGTTATTAACAAATATAATTATTAATCTAAATTCGTAACATCCACTTAATAATTCGTAAACATATTGTCTATAGATTGCAACATTAAAATCAATAAATACAAATTAAATTTCCATTGAATTTCTTTTCTATTTTAATCATATAAATTACATGAATATATAATTAAATCTTATTTATAGATTTATAATACTAGTAAAAAATAATGTTGTGATTTATTATTTTCTAAATTTAAAGTTTCCTTAGAACGAAGGTCATACACGTTAGCTAGATAGGAAGTTAACTAATGTCCTGTAACTCTCTTTGATACACCTCAAATGGTTCGATGGGTAATGCCTCACTACTCGTAAAGATCATTCGCTTCACTACACCACGACGACTCCGCTACCCGAACACGAAGGTAAGAGCTCTCTACCAACTCGTTTTTCCGGCTGATCGAAGTCACCTGATCGGTGCAATGGCCGTTACTTCCGCAAGTGCCGTTATCGCAAACGATACGATTTCTCTCGCAGCGTTCTCCGTAGTACGGCCGAAAGCAACGACACATTATGCTCGACGCGTAGCGCATGCACTTTCCGTTATTACGACAAGGCTGATCCAGGCACGTCTACGGGGGTCGTGGGAGGTCGTAGGTGTATAACAAGGTTGCATAATTCGCAGCATGTAATAATGAATATTATATAACGGGTGATATATATGTAGAATTCAAAGTGCACACTGAAATAAGTGAAGTTAAAATAGGATAAGTTTAGACAGAGTAATTCTCTATTTATTTCTAAATATATATATTTAAAAAAAAAGGTAAACATTTTGATATTGTTATACTGCGTTTTTAATTACTTGTAATAATATAGAAGACTAATTAGTTTACTAATTGTTTTTATTTTCTTCGTTGATTTTATTATAAATATTCAATATTGCGTTTCTAGTAAATATCGCAGTGCCAAGTAAATAAGAATTTAGAATTATAAGTGACACACATATTTTCTAATTAACAATTAGTGATTAAAAATTCTCACTAATTAATGATATCCTGTAATTAATAAAGTATTATTATAAATATTCGATAATTAACACTAAGTAGCATTGTATAGATACTAACAATATTTGTTTCACATATTCTACCCGTAAAAGCGATAGCACATTGGCAACTATACGATAGGAAGCGTTCTTCGCAAGTACCGCCGTTTTGACACGGCGACGACTGACATTCGTTGATTTCGGACTTACAACGACGACCAGTGAATCCGGCGAGACAGGAACAACGATAGTTATGATTACTGACGATGCACTTCGCGTTATTGTGGCACGGGTTGCTGGCGGGACGAGGAATGGTGAGCGAGACTGATTAGATCATTAGAGCGTAGAGTTGTATGCGGTGAGATTAATTGGTTATAATGGAGAGTTGTGAGCGAGGGAGGAGCGATGGTTTGGTAATAGACGTTCGCGAGGATGGTGTTGATGTTTGGTCTGGCGTGGAATGACATTGGCTGGTGTAGTGTATGTTAGTTAGAGTGATTAGCGTATGATTGTAATGCATGTAATTATTAGTGGTTCCAGGTAACAAGTGATGAAAGAATAAGAATGTATTGACATTATGCAATATAAAGTGTTATTTAATAAAATATTAATGAAATAATAATAAATTTATTTATTTAGTACAAATTAGAATTTTTATTTATAAATTTGAGATCCTCATAAGTATTGCCAGGTTGCATAATTGGGGTAATTACAGAAATAATGATGTCATGTTTAAAGTATATTCAGAATAATTGAAGTATTTCATAGCAATACTTACTATTATTCTACAGGAGAGTACTACTCGAGAGAAATAAAAGTATTCTACCAGATTTATAATTACTCATACTTATGATGGAATCAAAAGTACTCCGCGGTCAGCTCACCTGGTACACGCGCTGACGAGAGATTCGCATCGCTTGCCCAGGTAACGTGGACGACATTGACAGGCGGCTTTTCCAGCGTCGACAGTAACGCACGTTCCGCCGTTCCAGCAGAAGTGGTTGGTGACCTGACACTCGTTAACGATGACGTCGCAGGTCAACTGACCGTACCCTATCGCCGTGATGATTCTGTGTTGTATGATTGCTATCCACCGACTTTGAGATGTAAGATACGATACTACCTGGAATGCATTGGCATACGAAATACTGCTCCAATGAAATACACGTCCCATTATTCATACAAGGCATGCTTAAGCAATCATCTGTGATAATAAAAATCATTAGAATTAGCGATTAATGTATATTAATTTATATATAATATAAATTAATGATATTAATTAAAGATATTGAAATTATAATACAATAATTTACAGTTATTATTTAATATACATTTGATATGAATTGTTATCAAATATGAATTATCATTAAATACATTAATGCTTTAATTAATATAGTAGTTTTTGTTATCTACATTTAATAATTATAGTTAAGTAATCAATGATACAACGTAGAAATTAATTTAATATAATTTAAAATATTAAATAGATTTAAAATAAATTTAAACAAAATTAACATTTAATAGAGTCATAATTTATGAATATTAGACAAAATAATATTGATTTAATTTAATTCCATAAATCAATTTATTTAAATATATTTGCTTCACTTAGAAGTAAGTAAGAACTAATTTAAATATATAAAATCACAGCTAATGGATGTTAATTAAAAATTTAAGTAATTTTGTATCTGTTTTAAATTCATGAGAATATTGTTAACTATTTAATACTATTAAGTTAATACTATTAACTATATACTATAAATTTAATTATTAACTATTTATAATAACTATTTAATTTGTATTTAATGTGTGAGATTATTGATTATTGATTACCGTGTAAAATATATTATGTAATAACAAGTGTTTATTAAATATATTATACAATAATTATTTATATGTAAAATTTAATTATAAATAATTAAACTGTCTAACCGGATAAAGCTCTCGTAATTGTTAATTCTTTAAACAGGATTACATTGTTCAGGGTATTGAAAGATATGATTCCAACCTTCGAGGTTCTTGGAAGGTTGTAGCTTATATTGTTGGTAAGAATAATGCCATTCAAATAAAGAGATCCTTTTTTGTGTGCCTTAACCTAGAAATATTTGCGTTTGGTAACTATTGTATACGATGGAATGAAAATAATAATGAATAAATTATAGAATTCATGGCAATGAAAAGATATTATTAATGTTATATTATCTATGTGGTCTATAACATATGAAATCTATTTATAACAATATGATATAATATATATATCCATCTAACAATTGACCTTACACATTTGTTTAGATATAAATAAACTGAAATTGTAAATTATGACAAGTAAGTGAAGACGATAGTAACTTTTAGGCGGACATAATTCCAGTCATCCTGTAATGCTTTGTCTAGACAATTGCCGACTTCTACACTTGTCTGTTGACCCTTGACGACGGAGCCGACCTCAAAACAAGAAGTCTTGATCTGCATTCCTCCGGCCGCGCGTTTTATCGAATAGAGAGGAGGATACCTTTTCCGAAGTGTATTTGAAGTTTGTGTGAAGAGGAAGTTAGATAGTGTGTGTGGGTGTATAGATGTAGGCAATATATATATAGATGTAGGTAGGTCGTAAGTGTAGAGTTAAGTAGTGTGTGAGTGTAGTTGTAGGGAGTGTGTGTAGAGATAGGCCGTATGTGTAGAAGTAGGTAGTGTGTATGTAGAGGTAGGCAGTATATGTTTAGAGGTAAGCAATATGTGTACAGAGGTAGGTCGTATGTGTAGAGGTAGGTAGTGTGTGAGTGTAGTTGTATGGAGTGTGTGTGTAGAGGTAAGCAGTGTACGTGTAGAAGTTGGCTGTGTTTGCGTAGAGTTAGGTAGTGTGGATGTAGACGTTGTCATTATGTGTATAAAAATAGGTAGTATATATGCAGAGGTAGGCAGTATGTGTGTAGTATTTTATTCAAAGTTAATAATAATATATTATTTTACACTGTAATTTACTAAGTTCTAATCAATATAACTTATCTTGACACTATTATTGAGATGCATACACATTATAATAAAGATAAAGTACAATATTCTGTAATTGTTGTATACGATATCTGAAATCCTTTATCAACTCTATTATTAGCTACTAACATTAATTATTCTTTCGTAACTCAAATTTTATTATAATCCTTAAAACTCTCAAACTCCTCAATACGATCAAAATGTTGTAATTACAATATAAATGAATCACAAAATTATGCAAAAAATGAAATTCAAGATAATAATCGTGTAAATTGAGCATCAAAATTATGATAGTAACATCTTAACCCTCTATTCTAACCTTACTTTTAGTCCACGACTAACCTAGTGGATAACATAATGAAGTCAAAGTTCATTTGATCCTGTACATTGAACGCAACACCCAGCACCCCTACTTGAGTTCTCTTGTTGTTTCTCTGACTCACTTCTCTCATGTAGACGGCGACGTCGTAGCTCTTGTAACCGTGTGTTACAAGCGGTCTCACCATGCAGATGCTACGAATGGAAGTCGATGTAATTACAAACGATGTATTAACAGCTGCTTGGCAATTAGTATAAGTTCAATAATGCAATAATATGGAATCAAACCAAAATATGATAGAAGTAATTACTAATTACTGATTAAAGATTATTTCTTATGTATAATTTCCTAATTTCATTGAATAGGAAAAGTAAACATTAAGTATATAAGAAAGATAAACAAAAGGGATAAACTATAATAATGATTCAATACGTAGTTAATTACATAAATACTATTTATTAAATAGAATAATTTGCAATCCCATATTAAAGGTGAAAAGTAAATAGAGACACGTCCAATTAGTTATTACAGGTTAGTATAATATATATATAATTAGTTAATATAAGAAATTGTTAAATACATTAGCATTTAGATTTATTTATATTTATTAAATATCAAAAATGAAATTTGAATATTTCCCATATAAAGAAAAAATTAATAGATAACCTGTTTATATAGAGAAATTAAATAGATAACACACATATGTATATATATATATATATAATATACATATATAGAAACACAGTAATAGATACACAGTCATACCATTATATAACTAATTAGAGTATGTAATTAAAATATAAATTAAATACAATATTTGATAACATTATAATGTTTAAGAGAATCTATTTTTATTTCATTAAATATTTACTCAATTAATTTGATTTGGTTCAGCAGCGGAACTAATAATATTAGAATTCCAAACCTATGAATGAAAGTTCCTTGAGCATGAAGTACGAAAATGTTGGGTTTTAGTAAATTCACAGTGTTAATTCGACCGCAATTCAATTGCTCATAATCTTGACCTAATTATGAAGAATAATATTGGAGCATAATTAACGATTTAATATATATATATATATATATATATATATTTACATATATAAATTTACAGGTTTTTAATTAAAACTAGAATAGTTTATTATTAATAAATATTTATCATAAGCCCGGTGTCGTATAATAAAACCTCGCCAATGATCACGTGACTTTATAAATTCATATATCTCTTTAAATATAACTTTAAACAACATACATATTTACGAGGTTATAGTGTATATGCATACGTAGTTTATTAATTCTATATTTAATTCTCTTCGTAATAATGAACACTCATTTTTAAAGAATTACTACAGAATATATTTTGTTAAAATAAAAAGTCTAGTAGATATTTAAGATATTTAAGACTATGAGAAGAAAAAGCGTGATTTTGTATATTAAATTAACAAGTTTCGAAAGTATTTTAAATAATTTCTATCATATTTTATCGCCATGAATTCGTGAGAATGTATTCGGATCTTAGATCATTATTTAAAAATTATTCAAGTATATTTTAAAGTATAATACAACTTTCTATAATGTCTGATTTAGATATATATATATATAAAATGTAATGGTTTGTATTAACTATATATATATATTATTTTATGGCATTATTAAATTGAGATATAATAAATTGATCTGATACTATCACTTATTAATTCCTATATTTATATTTACAAATAATGATACTTTTTCTGTTAAAATGTTGTTATGATTACGGATGGTTTATAAATTTAAATAGAAACCACTCACAATATTTAAAATAAAATAATACGCTTTGGTATTCCCAATTAATAATATAATTCCTTCATAGATGCATGATCATGTAATTTAAACATAATTAAATAAACTATTACTAATATATGTATTAATATATTTGTGTAATACATAATTACAATATAAAATAATATAAGATAATTAAAATGTATATTAACTTGAATAATAACATCGAATGATAACATTTTCAAAATTAAAAAATATTGTTTTCATATAAATTATTTTAAATACTTTCGAAAATTGCAAATTTAATTTACATAATCAATATATAAAAGCATAGTCTTAAGATGCTATATTATATTTTCCTATTATTAAATATTAAAATTCAAAATACTCGATAGTTTCATAATACTATAATTTAATATTCACATATATTTCGATTATGTATATAATCTATAATCACGTAAATATTGATGTTTTTAAAGTTATATTTAACGAGTCATAAGAATTTATAGTTTTGTGATCGTTGGCAATGTTTTATTATACGGCGATGTTTTATTATACGACACCGTCCCCGCTAGATAATATTTATATTGATAGGTTGACCACTACTTATTTACTTATTTACTACCTAATTACTTACATACTGTTCAATTACACAATATCTTACTATTGTATTGACAATGATATAATTTCTAATTCCTTATTTACGTATTATTTACTTAACTACTTACTATCTTACTTTCAAGCTGACTACTTACCATCTACCTAACTAATTATTACTCTAACTACTTACTTTTTAATTAACTACTATCTATTTTTCTAGCACTTACTATTTTCATAATTACTTACTATTTCCTTAATTACTTACTTTTTATCCTAATTACTTACTATTTACCTAACTACTTACTAATTCATTAACTACTTACTATTTCACTAACTACTTACTATTTCCCTAACTATTTACTATTTCCCTAACTACTTACTATTATCCTAATTACTTACTATTTACCTAACTACTTACTAATTCATTAACTACTTACTATTTCACTAACTACTTACTATTTCCCTAACTATTTACTTTTTCCCTAACTACTTACTATATCCTTAACTATTTACTATTTCCTTAACTAATTACTATATCCTTAACTACTTACTATTTCCTTAACTACATACTATTTCATTAACTACTTACTATTTCACTAACTACTTACTATTTCCTTAACTACTTACTATATCCTTAATTACTTACTATTTCCTTAACTACTTACTATTTCCTTAACTACTCACTATTTCCTTAACTACTTACCATATACTTAACTACTTACTATTTCCTTAACTACTTACTATATCCTTAACTACTTACTAATTAATTAACTACTTACTATTTCACTAACTACTTACTATTTCCCTAACTATTCTCTATTTCCCTAACTACTTACTATATCATTAACTATTTACTATGTCCTTAACTACTTACTATATCCTTAACTAATTACTATTTCCTTAACTACGTACTCTTTCCTTAACTACTTACTATTTCCCCAACTACTTACTATTTCCTTAACTACTTACTCTTTTCTTAACTACTAACTATTTCTTTAACTACTTATTATTTACTTAACTAATTACTATTTCCTTAACTACTTACTATTTACTTAACTACTTACCATTACCCTAACTACCTACTATTTCCTTAACTACTTATTATGCCCCTAACTACTTACTACTTTCCTTAACTACTTTCTATTTTCCAAATAACATATTATTTAACCTAGGGTCTACTCTGTGATATTGTTACATTGGCTTATAGCCTAAAGGCCTACAAACTAAATTCGGTGAAGATTTGCGTAATCGTAGTTGACTTGAAGTGTAGAGTGGCGAAGTGGCCGTTTAGAGTGGCCACGCCCACATTGCCTACTGGGTAGGTCTTCGTATAGACATCGCATATATAATGGTCGTCTAGAGTAAACACCGCGGGACCACTTCCCTGCACCTGTAAGGGGGTAAGAGGGGTTTGTATAGAGTAGGCGCTATAGTGGGTGTACGACGAACACCCACTTTATGTTATGGGGGCGATAGGGTTATGCGATTGCGTGATAGAACAGTTTTATTCAAAGACTAAAGCTAATGGAGCCAATGTGTGTATGTGCTGTGTGACATATCTGCTCCATTAGCTATAGACAGTTTGTGTGTGCATGTTTTTGATAGTGTATATATACATGTATCGTGTTTACGATAACGTAATCTGGGAAAAGATTACCATATAAGTATCTAAGATGAAAGTTAGTCTAGGAATTTAATAGCAATTGCATATAACTAAATAAATGGTTTAAACGGAGTAGTTTGGATTGGTGTGTGGTCATATTTAATAACATGTTTGGTCACAATTGTTTGGTTATTTATAAGTAACGGTATATCAGTTATTGGTTTTCAAATAGGTCAAGTTTATAAAAGAGATTTATTTAAGTTTTAGTAATTAGTTATATAATCTGTTTTTAATAAATGTAATAATGTTAGTCATGTTGTTTCACTCGATAATCTCTGGGAACTTATTCCAAATAGTTGGTTAGTTAGTTAATACCTTATGTTTGGAAAGGATATTGTTGGATGATCTACGATTATTTTTATCTTTAAATTCAGCTTCATTGATATATACAGGGAGTTTAGTGTATAGCGGTGTGGGATCTATTAAAGTGTTGTGTACTGTCCAATATTTAATATGAGGAAAGTCCAAGAGTTGTCAACGGTGAGAAGTAAATATTAGCTTGGGAAGTGTAAACGTAAGTTAGCAAGTTTATTAATTTAGTAGATAAGTATTTTTCTTTGAATTTAGGTTCGTCAGACAGTTTGATTTACGGAAGTTATAGGCGAACACTAGCTTTTGATTGGTTATTGAGAGTGGGCTGTTAGTAGAAGTGTTAAAGTGAGTATGAAAGTGATGATAATATGAGTATGTCATATGTACATGTAAATATATGTAAATGTATGTAAATGTATGTAAGTGTATGTAAGTGTATGTAAGTGTATGTAAGTGTATGTAAGTGTATGTAAGTGTATGTAAGTGTATGTAAGTGTATGTAAGTGTATGTAAGTGTATGTAAGTGTATGTAAATGTATGTAAGTGAATGTTAGTGTATGTAAGTGTATGTAAGTGAATGTAAGTGTATGTAAGTGAATGTTAGTGTATGTACGTGTATGTAAATGTATGTAAGTGTATGTAAGTGTATGTAAGTGTATGTAAGTGTAAGTAAGTGTAAGTAAGTGTATGTAAGTGTATGTAAGTGTATGAAAGTGTATGTAAGTGTATGTAAGTGTATGTAAGTGTATGTAAGTGTATGTAAGTGTATGTAAGTGTATGTAAGTTTATGTAAGTGTATGTAAGTGTATGTAAGTGTATGTAAGTGTATGTAAGTGTATGTAAGTGTATATAGGTGTATGTAAGTGTATGTAAGTGTATGTAAGTGAATGTAAGTGTATGTAAGTGAATGTTAGTGTATGTACGTGTATGTAAATGTATGTAAGTGTATGTAAGTGTATGTAAGTGTATGTAAGTGTAAGTAAGTGTATGTAAGTGTATGTAAGTATATGTAAGTGTATGAAAGTGTATGTAAGTGTATGTAAGTGTATGTAAGTGTATGTAAGTGTATGTAAGTGTATGTAAGTGTATGTAAGTTTATGTAAGTGTATGTAAGTGTATGTAAGTGTATGTAAGTGTATGTAAGTGTATGTAAGTGTATATAGGTGTATGTAAGTGTATGTAAGTGTATGTAAGTGAATGTAAGTGTATGTAAGTGAATGTTAGTGTATGTACGTGTATGTAAGTGTATGTAAGTGTATGTAAGTTTATGTAAGTGTATGTAAGTGTATGTAAGTGTATGTAAGTGTATGTAAGTGTATGTAAGTGTATGTAAGTGTATATAGGTGTATGTAAGTGTATGTAAGTGTATGTAAGTGAATGTAAGTGTATGTAAGTGAATGTTAGTGTATGTACGTGTATGTAAATGTATGTAAGTGTATGTAAGTGTATGTAAGTGTATGTAAGTGTAAGTAAGTGTATGTAAGTGTATGTAAGTGTATGTAAGTGTATGAAAGTGTATGTAAGTGTATGTAAGTGTATGTAAGTGTATGTAAGTGTATGTAAGTGTATGTAAGTGTATGTAAGTTTATGTAAGTGTATGTAAGTGTATGTAAGTGTATGTAAGTGTATGTAAGTGTATGTAAGTGTATATAGGTGTATGTAAGTGTATGTAAGTGTATATAAGTGTATGTAAGTGTATGTAAGTGTATGTAAGTGTATGTAAGTGTATGTAAGTGTATGTAAGTGTATATAGGTGTATGTAAGTGTATGTAAGTGTATATAAGTATATGTAAGTGTATGTAAGTGTATGTAAGTGTATGTAAGTGTATATAGGTGTATGTAAGTGTATGTAAGTGTATATAAGTGTATGTAAGTGTATGTAAGTGTATGTAAGTGTATGTAAGTGTATATAGGTGTATGTAAGTGTATGTAAGTATATGTAAGTGTATGTAAGTGTATGTAAGTGTATGTAAGTGTATGTAAGTGTATATAGGTGTATGTAAGTGTATGTAAGTGTATATAAGTGTATGTAAGTGTATGTAAGTGTATGTAAGTGTATGTAAGTGTATGTAAGTGTATGTAAGTGTATGTAAGTGTATGTAAGTGTATGTAAGTGTATGTAAGTGCATGTAAGTGTATGTAAGTGTATGTAAGTGTATGTAAGTTTATGTAAGTGTATGTAAGTGTATGTAAGTGTATGTAAGTGTATGTAAGTTTATGCTAAACTGAAACTCACAGTTATTTTCATAAGATGCCACGTATTTTCAATCAAGTGATAATTGCAAGGTCCGGAATTCGTAAATTTCCAATCGATTTTGCCATTCTTCACTCTACCGTACAAATAGCAAGCCTTAGAACTAGCTTTCGTTCTAGAAAAGTAGTTGTCATTTTTAGAATAAATTTTTTATATTAATTGTTAAAAAAACAATGTAAAAAGATATCTTTAGATCATTATTTGTATATATGATTTAGTGGAATTATTCCTTTTCTGGATGATTTTTGTAATAAAATGATAAACAGTAATTAGTTATTTGTGTAAAGTTTTTAGTATAAATATTGAGGCATTTGTGTTTTAATAACCTGATAATCACAAAATCATAGGAAAAGGCTGACTTTGCATTAAAGACAAGACCAGCTCCAGATTCTGCACTTTTGCTGACCATTACCAAAGAAATATTCACCTAAATGAATTCAAGTATATATTATGTATATTTATATATTATGTATATTTATATATTATGTATATTTATATATTATGTATATTTATATATTATGTAATACATATTACATGAATTATTACACACTACACTAACCAAATTACTCTTAAATATAATAAACTAACCTTTATACTAAACTACAATAAACTATACGCTAATATAATATACTACACTACATTATACTACATCATATTCTATATATCACTACACTATATTATATTATACTTTATTATACTTAATATACTATACATTACACAACACTCTATTATCTACACTCTAGTATTTAAATTCACTATACTACACTATACTACACTACAATCCACACTCAATATATTATACTACACTCATTACGCTACACTACTACTTAACTCATTACACTTACTCAACTGACTACACTCACTTTACTCACTATACTCACTCAACTAACTACACTCATTATACTCACTAAACTCACTGCACTCACTACACTCACTAAACTCATTATACTCACTATATTAAATACACAGACTACAATCACTATACTCACTACACTCACATCACTCACTAAACTCACTGCACTCACTACACTCACTAAACTCATTATACTCACTATATTAAATACACAGACTACAATCACTATACTCACTACACTCACATCACTCACTAAACTCACTGCACTCACTACACTCACTAAACTCATTATACTCACTATATTAAATACACACACTACAATCACTATACTCACTACACTCACATCACTCACTACACTCACTACACTCACTACACTCACTATACCCACATCACTCACTATACTCACAATACCCACATCACTCACTACACTCACTATACTCACTATACTCACTATACTCACTACACTCACAATACTCACTACACTCACTACACTCACTACACTCACTACATTAAATACACACACTACAATCACTATACTCACTACACTCACTACACTCACTACACTCACTACACTAACTACACTCACTTCGCTCACTACACTCACTACATTCACCACACTCACTACACTCAATACACTCACCACACTCACTACACTCACTACACTCACTACACTCACAACACTCACTACACTCACTACACTCACTACACTCACATCTCTCACTACACTCACTACACTCACTACACTCACTACATTAAATACACACACTACAATCACTATACTCACTATACTCACAACACTCACTACACTCACTACACTCACTACACTCAATACACTCACTATACTCACTGTGCTCACTACAGCTACTACACTCACTACACTCACTACACTCACTACACTCACTACACTCACTGAACTGCAGTCCTAACTGTGAATACGTAGCTGGTGTAATTAAATCTATTCACAGATGTCGCAGCACAAAAACTCTCCTCGGCCTTTGCTTTACCTCCCTCGGCATTGATAAACATATAGTCGTCGTCGCTAAGGTAAACAAATGGACGATAACAACCATTTTGGATGTAGTCATCAACTGTAGAATGTGTCGAGGTTAGTAAAATATAAACAGCAGCCATGTTCGGTGAAGTAATCACCTATCAGATATAGTAAACTGCAGCATAACCTTACAACATAAATAAATGTAATTGAATTTTAATTGTTATAGCTTTTTGATTTTCACTCAAACTGTTTTAAATAATAATTGTATTGTATTCGTAAATTAAACAGAATTATTGTATTGATACATTTGATGTGGAGACATTGGTTCTAAAGTTAGAATTTAGTTATTGATGATTTTATAATAATTATAATATTTTCTAGGGTATCTATACATATCAAATGAAATTATCAGGAATCTAAAAGATGTAATTACTATACATTTTTATAAAATACATAATTTATAGCTCGTTTAATTTTTTGAAATGTATAATTTCTTTTATTTTAACCAATAATTTTTGTAACATATAAAATATCTTATAAAACTACTAAATTACTCTGTTTGCCGTTAGTTGTTAATATAATAATGAAAATATTTGTATTTACAGTTTTTTAATTATTAGTTAATAATATTTATTTGTTAGTTTTTTAGAAAAAAATTATAAATGATTAATTTAAATTTTGTATGTTACAATTTATAGTAAATTGTATTAGTGTATAAAAGAACGAAATAAAATTAATATAATTGTATATCATTTATATGAATATAATATGCATTTTTACATGGAAGATTATACTTAAATTTACCGTTTAAACACTTCTCCGTGTAGCATACAAACCGATGCGTTGAGTAAAGTGGGTCAATTTTGGAGGCACAAACTGCACAAGGTTCTGAAAGACATTCAAGGACATGATTCCGGTACGGGCCAGCAAAGGATGGTAAGCATTCAACCTACACATCAACTCTCCGTTGTAGAAAACCATGGAACTGCTTTGAGACATCACTACTTCAATCTGGAGGTCGTGGTGATAATGAGGTAGGGAATTGTAATGATAGCGGGGTTGGGGGATTATACTGGAGGATATATTATATGATTTAGTATATGATTTAGTATATGATTTAGTATATGATTTAGTATATGATTTAGTATATGATTTAGTATATGATTTAGTATATGATTTAGTATTTGATTTAGTATATGATTTAGTATATGATTTAGGATATGATTTTGCATATGATTTAGGATATGATTTTGCATATGATTTAGTATATGATTTAGTATATGATTTAGTGTATGATTTAGTATATGATTTAGTATATAATTTTGCATATGATTTAGTATATGATTTAGTATATGATTTAGTATATGATTTAGTATATGATTTTGCATATGATTTAGTATATGATTTAGTATATGATTTTGCATATGATTTAGTATATGATTTAGTATATGATTTAGTATATGATTTAGTATATGATTTTGCATATGATTTAGTATATGATTTAGTATATGATTTTGCATATGATTTAGTATATGATTTAGTATATGATTTAGCATATGATTTAGTATATGATTTAGTATATGATTTAGTATATGATTTAGTATATGATTTAGTATATGATTTAGCATATGATTTATTATATGATTTATTATATGATTTAGTATATGATTTAGTATATGATTTAGTCTATGATTTAGTATATGATTTAGTATATGATTTAGTATATGATTTAGTATAAGATTTATTATATGATTTAATATATGATTTAGTATATGATTTATTATATGATTTAGTATATGATTTAGTATAAGATTTAGTATATTATTTAATATAGGATTTAGTATATGATTTAGTATAAGATTTAATATATGATTTAGTATATGATTTATTATATGATTTAGTATATGATTTAGTATAATATTTAGTATATTATTTAATATAGGATTTAGTATATGATTTAGTATAAGATTTAGTATATTATTTAATATAGGATTTAGCATATGAATTAGTATAAGATTTAGTATATTATTTAATATAGGATTTAGGATTGGATTTAATATAAGATTTAGTATATTATTTAATATAGAATTTAGTATAGGATTTAATATAAGATTTAGTATAGTATTTAATATATGATTCAGTATATGATTTAATATAGAAATTAGTATATGATTTAGCATAGGATTTTGAACATCGAATATCTGTAAATTTCCATACGTCTAAATTCCTAAGACATCTTTGTCATTACGTGAAATAGCTGTCGTAGGTAAAATGACTTCATTTTTAACAATTGTAAATTATAGAGTCATTTCGAAGAATGTCGGAGTGTAAGAGGTTAATCGTAGTACATAATGATAATATTCTGGGATTTGGAGTTAGACAATATATTGTATATATATATATATATATAAAGTTTGTATAACCTATAGGTTATACAAACTTTATATATATATGTATATATATATATATATATAATCATATTGTATTGTATATATTCGGTAGAATAATTCTCCCCCAACTGGAATCTTGGAAATTTAAAAAAATGTAAATATACTGATTCAAAATCAAATGCAGAATCTATAGGGAATGGTAACAAATTGAATTCTAATTTATCGGGTAAGTTGATTAAAGGTTAAACCGCTGCTGTTTCGCATGAAGTTAACCCTGTTCCAGACGTGTCCGATTGGTCGACTGCCGGGACAATCTCCTTTGTTGTCGTCGTTCCAGTGCATCCATCCGGCTAGCATGTACCCGGTCTGATAACATGGCTCCCAGGTCATGTGTGCTCTGTAGAGAGCGATGCTGGCCGTTACCGTGGCACGTTTAGAACTATATATAAATTATAACCCTTTGTTCGACATGACATATATTATATAACGGAACTTACCATAGAATATCATTGAATTTAAAAAGTATTGTTAATATGAATTACATTCAAATTTATATTGTAAAATCAAAATGTGAAATGAACTCCGGTCGTAGATATGCCGACCGAAATAATACGAAGTCGAAGTTGTCGATGTCGATTGCGTTGAAAAGAACCCCGAAGATCCCCTTGTGAGCATTGCGTCGACGTCCTTGCATGTTACGTATATAGAACTCAGCCTTGTAGGAGTCGGTTTTCAGAAACTGTAACGGCGCAACGCTTTTTTATAAATGGAGTCAAAAGTTCTAATCAGTTAGCTTCAGAATGAATTTTACAATTATTCTTTTTCGAGGATATCAAATGCGTATTGAATTATCGACGGAGTTCAAATCACCTTTATATAATATTCGATAATTATAAATGAATAACGATTATATTTGAAATACGTTATCGCGATTGAAAAGGTTTTATTCGTAACGTATGCGAGCAAGATAGAAATACTCAATTGGACTACTTTACAACCTGGGGAGCAATGATACGACACACGTCTGATTTAGAATTGTACAATTTGGGAGGCGAAGCATCCAATACCAAATAGTCAGCATTTCCATACACTTGGTCACTAAAACAATTGGCGGCTTGATATCCAGTCACTGCAGACGTGATATGTTATCTTTATATACATGCAATTATAGTGACGTAACGAAACAATCATGAGATTATAATATTGTAATAGAAATACATTAGCGTAGTAAGTTTGAATACGTAATGAACTTATTGAAGGCTTTCAACCTGGAATATCATTATGCTTCTCGATCTTCAAGTCGTAGAAGAAAATGGTGTTCTTTTGGCCTGTAAGAGTGAGGACTCCCGACTTACCATTCCACCGATAATAAGGTTGTATTTTCACTACAAAATCTGAGTTCAAGAAAATCTGTCGACGAAATTTGTGTCAAGCCTGATATAATAATAACTAAATGACGTAAATATGACGTAATGTATTATCTTAATAAAGTGAATATTACTGGACAGTTAATAATGGCTCTTAAATTCCATCCTAAAGTATACACTAAATACAATCCATTTCATAACTTCCCGTACACAACATACCGCGATTCCCTAAATAATACTGATATTACTACTAACACTAACTCTAACTCAACTACACGCTAAACATAAACTAAATATAACCATTGTTCTACTCTAATACCACCTGCACTACCCCCTATACATTTGTCCTTGCTTTTCTATGCTAAACCTGCCCAGCTTGTATCTGTAAAATCATAACTATATCCTATTAAACTTATCTCTCATTATTCTAGATTAACTACTTATTACATTTCTACCACAGACTAACGGAAATAAACATCCCCTGACCTAATTAGGTCATTTTAACATTGTTAGGCTAAGATCTACTAAAATAAAGCGTATATGCTCTTTAATTATAACAATTACTACCTACCACACATTATAAATTCATTTAAATAATATTTCCAATCTAATCGATAACTCCACGCATCAATAAACATTAATCCTAACTAGTAAACATGAGCATCAACCCAGTAGCCATAACCATAAACCAGTAGCCATAAGCCTCAACCCAGTACCCATAAGCTTCCGCCCAATAGCCATGAGCATCAACCCAGTAGCCAATACCATAAACCAGTAGCCATAAGCCTCAACCCAATAACCATAAGCTTCAGCCTAATAATCATAGCCCTGACCCAGTAGCCATGAGCATCAACCCAGTAGCCATAACCATAAACCAGTAGCCATAAGCCTCAACCCAGTACCCATAAGCTTCCGCCCAATAGCCATGAGCATCAACCCAGTAGCCATAACCATAAACCAGTAGCCAAAAGCCTCAACCCAATAACCATAAGCCTCACCCCTATAGTTATAGCCCTGACCCAGTATCCATATGCTTCTACCCGGTAGCCATAACCATAACCCAGTAGCCATAAGCTTCCGCCCAATAGCCATGAGCATCAATCCAGTAGCCATAACCATTAGCCATAAGCATGACCCCTATAGTCATATCCCTAACCTAGTAGCCATAAGCCTTAACCCAGTATCAATAAACTTCAACTCAGTACCTATAAGCTTCCACCCATAAGCTTCCACCCAATAGCCATTAACCTAAACCCAGTTGCCATAAGCCTCAACCCAGTAGCCATAAGCCTCAACCCAGTAGCCATAAGCCTCAACCCAGTAGCCATAAGCCTCAACCCAGTAGCCATAAGCCTCAACCCAGTAGTCATAAGCCTCAACCCAGTAGCCATAAGCCACTACCCAGTAGCCATAAGCCTCTACCCAGTAGCCATAAGCTTCTACCCAGTAGCCATAAGCCTCAACCCAGTAGCCATAAGCCTCAACCCAGTAGCCATAAACCTCAACCCAGTAGCCATAAGCCTCAACCCAGTAGTCATAAGCCTCAACCCAGTAGCCATAAGCCTCTACCCAGTAGCCATAAGCCTCTACCCAGTAGCCATAAGCTTCTACCCAGTAGCCATAAGCCTCAACCCAGTAGCCATAAGCCTCAACCCAGTAGCCATAAACCTCAACCCAGTAGCCATAAGCCTCAACCCAGTAGTCATAAGCCTCAACCCAGTAGCCATAAGCCTCTACCCAGTAGCCATAAGCTTCTACCCAGTAGCCATAAGCCTCAACCCAGTAGCCATAAGCTTCTACCCAGTTGCCATAAGCCTCTACCCAGTAGCCATAAGCTTCTACCCAGTAGCCATAAGCCTCTACCCAGTAGCCATAAGCCTCTACCCAGTAGCCATAAGCCTCTACCCAGTAGCCATAAGCTTCTACCCAGTAGCCATAAGCCTCAACCCAGTAGCCATAAGCCTCAACCCAGTAGCCATAAGCATCAACCCAGTAACCATAAGCCTCTACCCAGTAGCCATAAGCTTCAATCCAGTAGCCATAAGCCTCAACCCAGTAGCCATAAGCCTCTACCCAGTAGCCATAAGCCTCAACCCAGTAGCCATAAGCCTCTACCCAGTAGTCATAAGCCTCAACCCAGTAGCCATAAGCCTCTACCCAGTAGCCATAAGCCTCAACCCAGTAGCCATAAGCCTCTACCCAGTAGCCATAAGCCTCTACCCAGTAGCCATAAGCCTCTACCCAGTAGCCATAAGCCTCTACCCAGTAGCCATAAGCCTCTACCCAGTAGCCATAAGCCTCTACCCAGTAGCCATAAGCCTCTACCCAGTAGCCATAAGCCTCAACCCAGTAGCCATAAGCCTCAACCCAGTAGCCATAAGCCTCTACCCAGTAGCCATAAGCCTCAACCCAGTAGCCATAAGCATCAACCCAGTAACCATAAGCCTCTACCCAGTAGCCATAAGCCTCAACCCAGTAGCCATAAGCCTCTACCCAGTAGCCATAAGCCTCAACGCAGTAGCCATAAGCCTCTACCCAGTAGCCATAAGCCTCTACCCAGTAGCCATAAGCCTCAACCCAGTAGCCATAAGCCTCAACCCAGTAGCCATAAGCCTCAACCCAGTAGCCATAAGCCTCAACCCAGTAGCCATAAGCATCAACCCAGTAACCATAAGCCTCTACCCAGTAGCCATAAGCCTCAACCCAGTAGCCATAAGCCTCTACCCAGTAGCCATAAGCCTCTACCCAGTAGCCATAAGCCTCAACCCAGTAGCCATAAGCCTCAACCCAGTAGCCATAAGCCTCAACCCAGTAGCCATAAGCCTCAACCCAGTAGCCATAAGCCTCTACCCAGTAGCCATAAGCCTCAACCCAGTAGCCATAAGCATCAACCCAGTAACCATAAGCCTCTACCCAGTAGCCATAAGCCTCAACCCAGTAGCCATAAGCCTCTACCCAGTAGCCATAAGCCTCAACCCAGTAGCCATAAGCATCAACCCAGTAACCATAAGCCTCTACCCAGTAGCCATAAGCCTCAACCCAGTAGCCATAAGCCTCTACCCAGTAGCCATAAGCCTCAACCCAGTAGCCATAAGCCTCAACGCAGTAGCCATAAGCCTCAACCCAGTAGCCATAAGCCTCAACCCAGTAGCCATAAGCCTCAACCCAGTAGCCATAAGCCTCAACCCAGTAGCCATAAGCCTCTACCCAGTAGCCATAAGCCTCAACCCAGTAGCCATAAGCCTCTACCCAGTAGCCATAAGCCTCAACCCAGTAGCCATAAGCCTCAACCCAGTAGCCATAAGCCTCTACCCAGTAGCCATAAGCCTCTACCCAGTAGCCATAAGCCTCTACCCAGTAGCCATAAGCCTCTACCCAGTAGCCATAAGCCTCTACCCAGTAGCCATAAGCCTCAACCCAGTAGCCATAAGCCTCAACCCAGTAGCCATAAGCCTCTACCCAGTAGCCATAAGCCTCAACCCAGTAGCCATAAGCATCAACCCAGTAACCATAAGCCTCTACCCAGTAGCCATAAGCCTCAACCCAGTAGCCATAAGCCTCTACCCAGTAGCCATAAGCCTCAACCCAGTAGCCATAAGCCTCTACCCAGTAGCCATAAGCCTCTACCCAGTAGCCATAAGCCTCAACCCAGTAGCCATAAGCCTCTACCCAGTAGCCATAAGCCTCAACCCAGTAGCCATAAGCATCAACCCAGTAACCATAAGCCTCTACCCAGTAGCCATAAGCCTCAACCCAGTAGCCATAAGCCTCTACCCAGTAGCCATAAGCCTCAACCCAGTAGCCATAAGCCTCTACCCAGTAGCCATAAGCCTCTACCCAGTAGCCATAAGCCTCAACCCAGTAGCCATAAGCCTCTACCCAGTAGCCATAAGCCTCAACCCAGTAGCCATAAGCCTCAACCCAGTAGCCATAAGCCTATACCCAGTAGCCATAAGCCTCAACCCAGTAGCCATAAGCCTCAACCCAGTAGCCATAAGCCTCAACCCAGTAGCCATAAGCCTCAACCCAGTAGCCATAAGCCTCAACCCAGTAGCCATAAGCCTCAACCCAGTAGCCATAAGCCTCAACCCAGTAGCCATAAGCCTCAACCCAGTAGCCATAAGCCTCAACCCAGTAGCCATAAGCCTCAACCCAGTAGCCATAAGCCTCAACCCAGTAGCCATAAGCTTCCATCAAATTAGCCATTAGCCTCCCATGTATCCCCCAGAATAGTCGTCATTATCTCCTCCGCTAATGCCCTATTACCCAGCTTAACACTACTACGGACCCCTGACTAGCACCACTAAGCACCACTAACTTGCACTTCCCTGTTATATACTCGAGCCACCACACGGAACCACAGTTTGCCTGGAGGTAGGCCTCGCGGACATCGTCCAGTCTGACCGGCGATACGTACCCCTTTCACCAGGTGGCCTACTTCATAGCAGCGATCTCGTTCGTGTACGCTGGTATGCGAAAATAAAAATGAAAATGAGAATGAGAATGAGAATGAGAAAGATAATGAGAATGAGAAATAGAATGAGAATGAGAAATAGAATGAGAATGAGAGAGAGAATGAGAAATAGAAATAGAATGAGAAAGACAATGAGAAATATAATGAAAAAGAGAATGAGAGAGAGATTGAAAAATATAATGAGAAATAGAAAGAGAAAGAGAATGAGCATGAGAATGAGAGAGAGGATGAGAATGAGAAAGAGAATGAGAAAGAAAATGAGAATGAGCATGAGAATGAGAGAGAGGATGAGAATGAGAAAGAGAATGAGAAAGAAAATGAGAATTATAATGAGAATGAGAAAGATAATGAGAATAAGATTTAGAATGAAAATGAGAATGAGAAAGATAATGAGAAAGAGAACCAGAATTAGAATGAAAATGAGAATGAGAGTGACAATGAGAAAGAGAATAAGAAAGAGAATACAAAAGAGAGTGAAAATGAGAAAATAATGAGAAAGAGAATGAGAAAGAGAATGAGAATGAGAAAGAGAATGAGAAATATAATGAAAATGAGAATGAGAGAGAGATGAAAAAGAGAATGAGAATGAGAAAGAGCTTTGTATCCGATGGGTTGAAACAATGAAATATTTTGCTACAACTATATGTAATTACTTGCGATATATATTATCGAAAATATTACGATATAAGTGGAATGGCTTTAATTATACATATTATTGCATACCATTCACACACACACACACACACACACACACACACACACACACACACACACACACACACACACACACACACACACACACACACACACATATATATATATATATATATATATATATATATATATATGTATGTATATGTTTACTAATATTGTTAAGTACTACATTTATAAATTTAATAATTATTCTTATATAGAACAAATATTCTGTTAAAATAAATGTTATTGGTTTATTTTAAATGTTCTGATTATACATGTATTTATTTCATATTTATTTATTTTATTAATAAATTATTCATAAATTATTCGTTCCCATAAAATAATTCTTATTACGAATAACTAATAATTATTCATAACCATCAATTATTATGCACTAATTAGTATGTTTATAATTTACAGAAAGTATTTAATAACTTACTTTCAAGTAATTTAACAATTAACTATATATATATATTTATATAATTATATATTAACCCTTTAAGCCCCAGAAGTCCTAAACCTTACTTATTAGAATAATAAAAACTGTTTATTTAGAGATTAAAAATAACCTGAATAATACATAATCATAATTGTTGATATCCTGAAAGTTGAAGATCAATCCCAGATTGCCAAATTGATGAGAATTCCCCAGAGAAATTACATTATAAAGCATAACGCTGACATCAAATGGATATTCTTCAACTAGTTAATAGTTATAATTATATATATATATATATATATATATATATATATAATATATATATATATATATATTCATTTAGTGCACCAAATCTATTGAAATTTTGCTACAAATATTAATTTAATTCGATTTTCTCAAATTTCAGTTTGTAATTATGGAATATAAAGATTATGATGTTATTAAATATTTTAAAGATTACATGTAAAGCTATTATTTTAATAAAATGAGTGAACTTTTGGTATGCAAGTAAACGGCTTGGCAGAATCCACTTGGGCCAGTATATGTATTGGAATCAAGCACAAAGTAATCTGCTTCTATCTGGACATACTCTAAGGTACAGCCTGTAACTTTGTAATCTTTTGAACCTGGATAATATAATTAAATGCCATTAATAAATAGGTTAAGCAAATTGTTGATCAGTTACTAAGATTTAAACTTTATGAATTACGATAACTCATTAAACTACTTATCTTACAAAAACCATATTTTATAATAACTGGCAATAGATAATTTAAAAACAATTTACAAATTAAAATTATTAGATTTATTGTCTAGACTAATATAAACTACCGTACTCCTAGTTCACGTTGAGTACTGTGATATTATTCTGTAGTATTTACACTTTGTAGTATAATCAACATTTTGTAATTTCGAATTTCTAACGTATATATTCGTCATCGACTTGTTTGAGAGTAAAGTTCTTGAAGAATAACGATGAGGAATGCCCATTCAATAACTGTTTCAACAAAAGCTTTATTATAAACATCCTATTAAAAGTAAGTTAATGCAAATACAATCCATCTTATTTATAATACATTATGGATACATTAATCAATGATTTAATAAACATAGAATGAATTTATGGTAATTAAAGTAATCAGTAAATAAATATTTAAAATAACTCACACTGAAAATTTACCACTTACCAAAACCCCACCACTCATCGTAGAAGGGTAGAAATTGGGCCGACCAACGACTATAACATCGCCGTCGACATCTATGAAACTCAGAGACCCTCTGACCTTTAATACATTATTGGTATTTATGAAATACATTTTAAATAGATTAGATTTAAATTACCGAAATTGAAATCTAATAGATGAAATAAATAAAAATTAATATTTAGTTCAATGATATTAAATTAAGGTTTGTAATTTTAAAAATTTCCGAATGGCTAATAAATAAATACAATATAGAAATTACCGCATGCAATTTAGGTAATCAAATATTCAGATCAACTTGCATTTATATATTAATACATCACAATATAAAGTTTGACCAATGATCACCTTAATGTTGATATTGAACCAGTAACGGTCGGATAGTTTGCCCATTGTGCAGTTACTCGAAAAGTGTGGATGGTAGGCGTCTTGCTCAACATGTCCGATTGTGAAACAAGGCGATGCGCTGTCTAATCTGTAAAGACGCAACGAGCGTTACAAGCTGTTTCAGACAAATAAAGACAATGGAAAACAAAAGGCATTTGATCGAAAATAACAAAATATATATCAATATAATATATTATATAAATAAATCAGAATAAATGCGAAGAAATTAGATGTGCGAAACACTGTAAATTATAACAGGATAAATATTATATAATAAAACATAGACTGGAATTAACCAGATACAATTTAAATAAATAAAAATAGAAACATTGTATAATAACAAACCGTAACAACATAACAATGATTTCTATATACAGTATAACAATATAATAAAGAGTCAAATAACCCGAAGAAAATAAAATCAAAGTTCTTCATATCTATTTTATTGTAAATTACTCCTGGATTGCCACTATCAGCCAAAGATGAATCAAGTCTACTAAATATCAAAACCTAGATGTTACATAATAAAGTATTTAGAATTTTTTAATTCAAGACATTTTTAATTCAACTTAATATTTCATTATGTAAGATTATGAGTTTTTATTTAATCGAAGTGTACTATGATTTATATTTATAAATTGATCAACCGTATTACTTATCAAAAGCATTACTTTATAGTAATTAAAATACAATATATTTCGGTAAGAATATTATAAATAGAGAATATAAATATATAGTGAGACATACTAAATATAGATAAATATATTAACATAGACAAAGACAAAGACATTGAGAAAGATGCTAAATATATAGAGAATTACCAACCGACATATCATAAGAATAAGATTTAGTAGTGGTTTGTCGTGAATTTCTCTTATTAGCCGCCATCTCGAATTGCCGCAGTACTGGTCCATGGACGGATTGGCTTGACTTCGTCGGAGGGTTCGTCAGGGCCGCTGTACACATGTCGGGACGACGATGCAGGAGAGATCTCATTACGTAATACCCGGCGTCGGCGTTGAATACCAGAGCATCGTCCAGACAGTCCTTGATCTCCGATGGTATCGCCTCGGAAACCACTACGGAACATAGCGGTATGGTAGTGTTGGTATAGGCGAGTGCGGCGACCTACTGAGACTGGCGAGAGGAATTCCTCTATACCGAGGGGAAGGGAAATTGAGAAAGATGTTCCGGGATCGGAGTGGACTGAACTGTAGGTGGATATTTACCGACAACACCTCAACACTTTATATACGTATATGATATAATAGAAAGGGGGGCCGAGGTAATGGATATGTAAATATATAATTGTATATATATATATATATATATATATATATATCATAGTACGGGTGAACTGACCGGTATCTCTGTCGGTGATATTGGGCAGCAGGAAGAGTGTGACCGTTCCGTTAGAGGTCATAATTCCGACCTTGGGCACCATAGGGTAATACGTCTCTTGCTGAGATACCTTCACGCTATTGATATTCAAAATCACTGAACTGTAACTGACGAGCAGTTCCGCTTCTATTACCTAATATTGCATAATAGAAAGTTTATTACGAATACGATACGGCTGGCCTCACTTACGAAGCCAATACAATTCTCTTCAAACTAAACTTAAATTTTACATTTCTTATTATCTTGATACTCACAAACATACCGAAACACTGACATACACACATATAGATATACTGACATGATTATATACTATACACACTATATACACATACTCAAATATTACATATACCATATTAATTTAGAACTAAAAATCTCGTACACACACTATATATATGTATATTATATATATATATATATATATATATATATATATATATATGAGTATATTTACTCATTGTATGCATATCATATACAAATAACATGCCACACTTCAGACATGAACACACATATACACATACTTATACAAACACACAAACATAGATAATATTTGCATTAGTGATATACCAATTACATCAATTTACTCAACAAAATACGCTGGACTCGAATTTGATAAGCTAATCTTTGATAAACACATACATTTACTAAAATACACTACTACCTGTCATATATAACACTAGCTGCCATTTATATAGCCTGTATAAACTCTGACCTTACTTAAATACAAATACTGCCATATTACTGACTAATGCACTGATACTATCTCGACTCAACTATTGCAATACTTTACTTACTTGACAGACAAAGACTACATTTAAAAAACTTGGCGGAATTATTAACATAAGTATTCGATTAATTACAATTTTAAAACATATGACACCACTACAAGTATTACTACATTATGATTACGACAAAACTGCATGATAACCGTTAACTTCATCGCTATAAATTCTTAACGATATTAAAATAATCCTGACTTACCACAAAGCACACAACTTAAGACAAGTACTGGATATGAAGATAATTTGCTGACAACTACAATCTTACAATCTTATCAACCTCTTACTACTTTCCAAATAGCTTAAGACAAGTACTGGATATGAAGATAATTTTCTAACAACTACAATCTTATTATCTCATCAACCTCTTACAACTTTCCAAACAACTTAAGACAAATACTAGATAAGAAGATAATTTGCTGACAACTGCAATCTTATTATCTCATCAATATCTTACAACTTTCCAAACAATTTAATTAGTTTGACAAATTTTCAACGTTAACTGAAAATAAATGGAACAACCCAAAAACTGATATCTCCGATCTTCACCCACTTAGAAATTTTTTTCGAAATAGCAATATAAAACTAATTTTAGTTTTTATTTTCTAATTAGTAATATATATAATATATATATAATTATATAGTACTTTTATTTAGATAATATCATAGGATATCAAGCACACTTACACCCATCTCATATACATACTTAACTCATCTCCCACAACCTAACGCTTAACTATAACCTTTTCCCAATACCAACCGTACGCCCCTCTAGTATATTTTTAGACGGGCAACCATTGTAATTCTGTTTGTAATTCATAGAACTCGATGAAGCGTGTCCAAATGCATAACAAAAACTGTTATTTTGCATTCTGAAGAGGTGAATACCGCGTAAATATTAAATATACATGTCAAATAAAAACGGACTATAATATTGCATATACGTGATAGATAAGGACATATATTTATTATTTCAATTATAATTATTCATTTTAGACTAAATTCAAATTTTAAAGTAAATATGAAATTGAAGATCTTATTAACACACTATATAAATTAGATAATAATAATATAGAATATAAAATTATTAGATTGAATTAATATATTGATTTTAGCACTGACATGCAGAATTTAAGAAATGTGATGAGGTTGCAGTATAATATTATTATAATAAATACCTTTAAATTTTTTATTTAAAGTATGTAATTTATTATATTTCATACAGTAAAATTATAAATATTATTAATGATATAAACAATGGTGATATAAAAAATTACATTCAGTTTTCTGCAATCATGAATAATTCACATTAGGATATCATAATGGTAATATTAATAATATTTGATAAATTTCGCTTTAGTACCATAATAGCTATATAACATATAAAACATTTAAATATAATGTATTTAAATTTGGCGCAAGTTCACTTTTCACAGTATTTTCTTCTCTCGATATATTTTATCAGAAAAGTTCACTGCATTTCTAATACCCAAGTTACAGGTGTTTATCATTAATTATTATCAATATCACACTAATAAGTAATTGGAAATAATTGTTTTTCCATATTGTAGATTTATCTATAAATAATATATTAGATTTAGAATAATTTAATGTTATATTGTTATTTCTTCAACTGCGTTATAATAATGTAATACAATTTTTTTTATGCTTTTCAATGGTGGAAATGGCATTTTCATGAAATCGGCATAACATACGTTTTATCTACTACGATTTAAACATGAACCCATATGTATCTCATTCAATGCGTCAATTAATTCGAGAGAGGCGCTTTTTCTTACGCCATTGGTAACGAGAACTACCGAAAACAAAACAATTATTATCTCATCGTGTATAAAAACTGATCTCCTTACCAGTGGCTTACTGATTCTACAGAATATAGAGGAATGTGTATATTGATAAGAATATCGAATTCACGTGATTAACGTCATCGAAAGCTTTCGATGCATCTAGGAATAGAAAACATATATCGATAAATAAAGTTAAGGATACATATAGATATAGTTAAAGATAAATAAATATATATTTAAAGGTATATATAGAGATGTATCTATGGATGAAGTGAGTTAAAGATGTATAGATATAAATAAAAACAAACACAACCAAAGCAATATAAAGATGTTATAGTAACCTAAACTCAACAAAATCGAAATTGTTGATGTCCTGAACATTGAAAACGAGTCCCGGAATTCCAATATTCTTAGTTAAATCGTTTTTGCCCATCACTACGATATTCTGCTTGTAGCCATAACTGCAACGCAATAGTAACTTAGTAATACAAATCCAACTTACGGCGGGAGAAAAGAGAATACATTTGTTTCGACAAGAATTAAAAATTAAGAATCAAGGAAGCATGTCTTAGAAATTATTATTCAGAATGTCAACTTTATTTTAATTAATACCTCTAGTCGCGTAACTAGATTGAGATTGTAATATAGATCAATGGATATTTAGCCGGACAAAGTTCAAAAGATAGTTAATTAGCAAAACTCGGGAGTACAAATAATGTCATGCTTTTGATTAGATGCGTATGTTGTTCATGAAGGTAAATCCAAAGTGAGAGTGAGAGAGTATTAAATTAGGTACGATGGTTTACAACGAGTGATGGGCAGAGTGGGCCTAGCAGGGTTCACTTAGTCGTAGCCGGAGACTAGATAAGTGGTGTAGGATTCAAACGAAATCGCCCAGAGAACCTGTCTCGTAGACCGACGTTCTGCGTTTCGTTCGAAGAGAAGGCCGGCTGCGACATCACTGCAACACAAACCACTCCAGGTCGTCCGCGAAGTGTAACCCACTCCTCGTAGCGCTCCAGGAAGGTGTGTCGACAGCCGCGTACATCGAAGCCTCGCTCTGAAACACGATACGTCGTCGGGGGAGACGAGATTATAGTGAGACCGTTGCTTTATCTATTTACCGACAAGGTAATACTGTAGAATCTGCTTCCATTTTAGATAACTATTATATAAAATGAATATATGTTATCGATCTTACGTGCAAATAAGCAATGCGGTATTGTTTCACAAATTAATATTTCAATCATCTTTTACAATTAATAACAGATGGTATGACCTAAATAGTAAACTTTCTAATGGCATACTTTATTTACTTTATATATATATTAAAATGTATATTTTTATAAAAAACGTTTACCGCAAATCTCTAAATTGACCTATTTCAGGGAAGGCTTCATTCAGAGCCCACCTCTTAGCCAATAGAACATTATCGGCGTTATATGTAAATAGGCCTTTCATGGAGGTAGATATATACTTTGTTGTGAAACTCGAAACGAATTTGTCGTCTATGTACAATTTAGATATGAACATTCGTGATTGAATCTGCAGGGAAAATAGTTAGTAGAGAGGAAACAAATAAATGGAATACAAAGGAAATAATCTCGCTAAACTATATTTCGGATAATTTAAATTACTCTATTAAACTATTTAATAGATCTATTATAATACTCCATTTACTATACAAGGCATCGACAACATGTATATTCTATATTTATTATATAAAAGTGACCTACCAGAATGTGGACATTGCTCAATATTTCATATGAAAACGGGCAATCAATACTCTTCTCTCTAGTGTATCCAGTTGCATAGTTAATATTACCAAATTCGATACAATCTTTCAAAGTATTTGTCCTGAGGATGATTCATTATTTATTGAAATATACATTATTATCGTAAATAATTATTCAATGTAATTTGCAGAATAGGGTGGATCACTTTTTTCAGAATTAACTGGCTCACTCAGTATATAAACTTTAAGGCATATAAAAATTAATCATATCATTAAAAAAAAATTATTTGCAATATTAAGTTATCGCCAGAAGTCTGAATTTATCGACTTTTTCAAAATTATAAGTATTTTTAAGAAAAATTTCCCATTCAAAATAAATAAATACTTGTTTTCCCTATTATTTCCACCATTTTATTATTCTTTGTTTATGCTATATATTTAAAATATTTTTATTTTTCACAATGAATTTACGCAATAAATCTCCATTTTATACTTTATTTACACCAAGAATGATGAGTAATCGTCAGCTTCCAACATATTTAGACATTTTACAACATTATACATATATATCTGACAATTTAGTACAACAAAGAGACGCAAAAATGCAGACGATTGAAAAAATAATAGAAATCTGGATTTCAGCATCGATCCCAGTGATATCATTGAAATCAATATCTAACAAACTAGATAAATACATTATGATAATTTCAAAATTAAAGAAGTCAGAGCACAAATTGTATTTTTCCAAATCTGTAAATGAACATATTAAAAAGTATAAAATATTATTTGAAATATGTACATGTAAATGCAAACATGATTGCCTTTGTTCTTGAGAACGACAGGTACCTCGATGTGAAATAATTTTTTTAATAGATAAGAGAAATAATAGACAGATGTTTATTAACATATTTTTTAATATACAATATTATATTTGGTTGATTTGTTTACTTCATATGAATGAGCTGCCTCTTAGAAAGATATTCGCAATGCTGGATGGAGAAACAAAAGGCCCTGATTTACATAATGGTCCGATTGGTTTAAATCTTTCTAAATGTGAAGAAGCAGATGTTGCTGGATTTATTCCAATTGAAATTGATCAAATATTCAAAAGATATCTAGAGAATTGTCAAGATTTAGGATCTGATCAGCAATATCTTCGAGATATAGTCTTATCAATCAATTATGGAGTTAATAATTCTCTTAAAAGACGTTCACCAGGAAAACTCGGGAATGCATGCTGGTTAACGACAGCAAATAGGATTCTTCGGTATTATACGAGTCAAAATAATCCTACACTTAATCTTGTTTATTTAGTAAGATTTGTTATAAAAGTTTATGCTCGAAATTGGTTCGCGATTAAATATCAACCAAGATTTACCAATCCGCCAAAGCATATATTTAATTTTATAGAAAATATACACGAGTTAGATTGCGAATTAATTAGAGATGAATGTTTTCGGACGATATCTCACAATTCATTTTTATTACATACAGAATCGATTTTAATTGGAATGCTTTCTGATAACAATCCAAGTGTAAGGATTGAAGCTGTAAAACGTATTTTACAAGATAGAGTAATGCTGAAAAAGATGGAAACGATATTTCCGTTTACCAAAAATTGATTTTAATGCGACACATTATTATAATCTCATTTTATATGTTGATGATTGGCTCGAACCAATTCTAACTCGTAGCTATTCAACAGAAGACCTGAGAACATACACAGTTGAAAATATTGATATATTTGATTTTCCAGATATACCGTGTCATTCCCAGCATGTCAAAAGAACGATAAGACTGGTTTCTGAAACAGCTACCAAATTAGCAGACCCCAAAGAACGTGACCAGAGAATACGAATGACAATACATTTCAGAAAATGTATGCAACATTTTAATTCTAAACAAAATTTTACAATGTAATTATAATAAAATTATTTAAAGATTCAAAATCCTCTTACATTTTAACTATGCAGTAATATTCTTTTTATATATTTTCTATCTCAATTAAATTGTATGTAATTGTCAATTAGATTGCCTTATAGTTAAGTTATTTCATAGCTATAAATACAATTTATAATTTTGCAATTTTTATTGTAAAAAGTGTAATATATGTTTATGTATACATCTTACTTAATAATTACTCATTAATAATAACTACTGATTTACTATTATTTCTAGGTTTAATATTAATTATTAATGTTTATAATTTTTTAAATTCTAGAATTTCTTGGAATATTTTTAATATTCTAATATTAATAAATTATCAATAATATTACTATAAGATATTAAAATTAACTTATATTTACTATTAACTATATTCAATGATAGCTAATATTACATAGTTATAACTATTAAAAAATAAATCATATTTCGTAAAAATTTACATTGTCGTACATTTCTGCATATAATTTAATAAGTTTTGCTTTTTTTTATTTCAACGATGAATATAGCATTACATATAGTTTATTTTATCGCATAGTAAGTATATTTTTAAAAAAATTTTATTTCTAAATAAAATATTTGGATTATTTGAAATTTCAATTTTTTTCCTGAAAAACACTTATAAATCCAAATTAAATTAAAATTTTTAATATTTTTTTATCATTATCCATTTCATAGGGATCAAATATAACTAATGTTGAATTGCTTATAAATTGAACATTATTTTAAGAAAAAAAAATGCCAAAAATATACAAAAAATTATAAAATTTTTATTTTCCTGGAATTTCTTGGTAACAATTTTTTAAAAAATTATTTAAATATGTTTTTATTTAATAATATATCATATAAAGCTCATAGTCATTTTTCATTATTAAAAAATCATTATTACCATTCAATTTTATAATTTTAATATTGCTCCTATGCTTTGCATGTTAAATATTGTATCTCTCCCATGTTAAATTTGAATGGGGTGGCGCTCAGTCATAATTTTAAAAAAAAATTAAAATTTATATATATTCATTATAAGTCATATATTTGCTATATATAATAGATGAGCCAATAAATAATATTGAAAAAAGTATCAAAGTGATCCACCCTATTGCAGAATATATATTTACAGGAAATAAGTTTAAGAACGTTAATTTAAATTTTAATTAATATAATAATTAATTAAGTAATTGCATTTTGTTATCTTAAAAAAATCTTCACAGAAGTAAATATATATATATATATATATATATATATATATATATATATATTATACATATAAATAGACTGTGACTTAATTAGGATGGTGTCCCCTGAGAGGTTTTTGTCAATATTGAATAAAACTCCAATAACACTAGAAGTTGATTTTCCTGTACTTGTATCCTGATTTGAAATATTAGCGAATTATAAATCGAAATAAAATAATAGGAAAAATTACTAGTAATCTCAATAAGAAGGTCATTCATTCATATAATAGACATAATATAATAGCGATGTTAAAAAATATATAAATAAATAATTATCTATATTTAAGTAATAACATATTGGATAATAAACTAAAAAGAATATTGAAGTATATTTTACTAAATTATTATGTAATAGTTATGTAAATTAAATTACTACTTGAAAACAAATCTTCTGCATTGTTCACAAACATAAATTAGTATTAAAATTATAAGTGCATTAGAATATTCGTCCCTATTTGAATAATATTGAAATTAAGAAAAAGAGTACTCTAAACAATACTATATTATATGCAATGTTTATCATAAATAGACTCGTTAAAGAGGGTGTCGAATTAATAACATTAATTATCATATAAAATGTATTATTACTATTACAATTACTATTATATATATATATATATATATATAAATATATATATATATATATATATATATATATACAAGGTTTAAGATGATAACCGGAATGACTTTTACATGTATTTCATAATCGTAGTTTTTCAGTGGTACATTTATGTTTTCAGATACCTTTCAATGTTTTATACAAATGTATTATACAAATGGAATATGTAACTTGATTACATAACTTGTATCAATTACAATATGAGTTTAATATTACACATTTATTAAAATAAATAAATAAATGATTAATATCTGAATATTTTATGCAATATCTAACAGAAAGTACATTAATTAAATCACTAATCTGACATATTTATAGTAATTATCTATTTAAAATAATTATAGATTTTATAATATACGAAAACTGAGTATATAAATATGTTTGATAAATAGATTTGTTTTAATTTATTAAATGTATCAATTAATCAATTAATAAAGAAATATTTCATAAATATGTATGAATGATCTTACACATTTATCCATAAGATATTAGATTATATTATATACTATAGTATGTATACATGTATACATGTATACATGTATACATGAGTATAATACTATATTCAACACATGCGTAATTAACGAAATTAACGAAAAATATTATGAAATAATATGTATACATACTAACAATACAAAAAGAATTTGGGTTATCGTCTATCTCAGATTGAAGAAAAAGAATTTTGTCGTTATGAATGTAGATTGCAAATGAGCAATTGGTAATTATAGGTTTCTTAGTCTCTGAATAATAACATATGCAATTTACATAATAATAACTATTAGTAGAGTGGTGGAAAATTTTAAATAGATTATTATTATATTTAATAAATAAAAGCTATAATAAATAAACTAATTCAATTAATAATAATTTATACCGTAATTTAAATGTAATATTTTAGTATATTATTAAAATAAAATCTAAAAAGATAACATAATACATCTTCATGTAGTAACTTACGAATGATTTCGAGTATAGCTTTTGATGCAAAATTGACGTCATACGCTTCAAACAAATGTTCCGGAAGCAGAGCTCCAACATCAGTATCGATCTCAATCGTAGATGTATCTAGCGTCAGTATTTCGCTACCGAGTAGATCATCTCCGATAAACACAAACACCCTATCGCCATACAATTCCAACTACAGGGGTTAGGTTATAATTTAACATTAGGTAATGACGTATTTTAATAGATTTATTATTTGATAGAGGATATTCCATTGCAATAATAACATGGTAATTGAATAATTATATTTCACGTATATAAACCATTGCGAGATATATTTTATACTACCCTTACATACAGATTATATGATACCTAGCTATAACAAATTATATAAAATGTAGATAAATGTATATTTACAAAAATATGAGCTCCCTGAAAATGTATTTAATCAGTGGAGATTTAGTATTGAATAAAATCACACTATACTAAATAGTATATAATTATAGTTAATTTAATATTTTAAATAGCTCAGTGATAACCTTAAAATTTAAAGACAGGAATCGTCCGAAAAACTTATCCACTGAGGTTTTCAACAAATGAATAGATTTACAGTACTTCGCGCTAGCGTTACCGTTACGAATTCCAAATCTCAAACAATAACCATCATTCTGAAATCTTTTGTTTAAGATGTCATATTAACAATTTAATTTTAAGCTAGTTTAAATGAATCTATGTTTACTTTACACAATTTGTTTTTACAAGCGATACGAAATAAATATATGAATGTAAATGTAAGCTAGAATATACTTAATCTTAGTCTAATATATATCGTCAAATCTAACACAAATCTAACACAAATCTAACACAAATCTAATACAAATCTAACACAAATCTAACACAAATCTAACACAAATCTAACACAACTGTGGCGTATTCGTAATCGGTGTCGGCGTTAACAATATTATACGCGATACCCAATTCATGTTCGTTTTCAATAACATCTCCGATGATGTTGATATTGACAAGAGCCTTGAGGTAGTGCCTGTCGAAATGCGATACAAACGTGCTATGGTATTTTAACATTTAGAAATTTCTTATATTTAAATATAAAGTTCAATTATAATATCCAACTAGTATCGCACCGGTTTTTAGCATTCCAGAATAATGAGTGAGCTAACGTGGGAGGGGAGTATATGGAATACTTGCGAGCATACGATTTAGGATCTCTCATGACTACGCAAAAGTCTAAGTTTCCAGTATCTGATCGAGTGTAGATCAAGATGGCGTTTTCGATTTTCAGAGGTCGTTCCCTCAAACATCCATAATTTGTAATTTCCGAATCTAATTGTTGTAAAAAAAAGTAATATTTTCAATACTGTATATATTCTAATAACTAATAGACCAATTTCAATAAATGTTTACATTAAAATGATTAAAAACATAAATTACCTTTAGTAATCATAGAACTTTCAAATATTTGAAAATTTTCTATTGTTAAATTAATTTGTTTTGTTAGAGAATTTTCAACAAAAAAACCAATTTTTTTTCCAAATGCAGGTTCTAAAATATTAAAAAATATATCATAGTCATAATTCTATATTTATAATCATATTTCAACTTTAAATTTACTAGTTAGTATATACGAATATATTTATATTGAACTGTTTCTCCCACATGTCCACACTAACCTCTTAAGATGAATGTTGCCAGATCAATGTTATCATAAACATTCAGTCGAATTAAATTACCAAGTGAACTCACTCTGAATCTAATCTTATTATATTGTGTGGTAAAATTATAGCTCTTAAGCCAAAATATTTCTTTGAATTTAATTTCACCAAAAAATATCCTTATACGGTCTCCTATTATTCTAAATGTGTAAATAAAATAAGATAATTGTATTATTTTAAAGTAGATTAATTGAACAAAGAATTAATTCAATTTTTATATCATTTAAATAATATACAAATCTAATTATAAATAGTTATTTAGATAGAAAACATGATCATGCAACCAAAATTCATTTTTGTAAATAAGAAATAGAATATCAACAGCAATTTTATAATTGTCAAAGATAAATACAAATAAGATTATCAACATATATATTTATTAAAATAATAATGACAATGGTAATCCATCTAAAAACAAAATTAATAATTAAATTTATAGCATAACATAATTATTTTTTAAATTATTATAGCTAACTACAAATCCATATATGGAGTTTGAGAGTAAGACATAACTAACTTGAACGAAATGAATTCAGTGTAGGTTCTATCATCGGCAGAATTAATAAGTATGCCATAGTTATGATCGAGCTCGCTAATCTCCAACGATACACTGAACTGCAGATCTCCTGTAACTTCGACCTGAGATTTGAATTGAGTTTCTATTGGATAAGCTGACGTATAAATATTTATATTGAATGTTAAAATCACACTTCTTACGCTACAAATAAACATGCACGATTATATACAAATTAGATGTGTGTATAATAAACATCCTTTAAAGATGAAAAAATAATTATATTCAAATGTTTATTTTGTAATATTAAAAATACTAGAATGATTATTATAAATATAGCATGCGTTATAGAATTATATACACTATGTAATTAATTATAAAACAATAATAATTCTTTATGATTTTAGAAATAGATATAACGAGTGAAAATAATACATACACTGTATAAAGCAGTACATACGCCTATGCTCTTCTCTAGAGTTGTGATTGTGAAAGGTGATGTGGTAGGATCCTGACTTAGCGAGGAACTATAGTCATTTTGACAATTATCCATTGAGAAATCATGAAGAACTGTCTTAGCTAAATATAATAAGAAAAGAATCATACGAATTTATAAATAATATAGCATTTTAAATTAATATACATTATGATATCAATATAATTAATAAATTCTTAGTCATCAAAATTGTTAACCATAATATTTTGCAATAAGATGAATTAGTTCAACAATTAGATAAATTATTTAAAAACTTTACAAACCTCTACAATTATATGAATTGTAAATAATGCCCAGTAACATAATTTTAACTTCATAATCCATGCTGACTGAATTATCTTTGAGAAAATTAAATATATATATATATATGATTACATGATTATTATAATACAAATTATTATTTAACAATATAAAAAAATTATATATAAATGTAGAGTAATTATACATATCAATAGTCTATTAGTATTACACTAAAATAATATGTTATATATATATTTGGATAATTTAAAGGTAATTCATAATGACCACTATCAATCTTTAGGAAGTGATAGGAATAATTAAGAAATAATTTTATATATGTATATATGATGTCAAAATAACATTAGAAGTTAAATATTATAAATCTTATTAATATCATATTTTTTATTATGGTTTAAAAATAAAAAAATAATAGATTAATATTATTCTTTTAAAATAATAAAATATAGATCACACTTTTGTAAAACTATATTAGTTAATATAGCTTTTTCATTTTTTTCCAAATTATTTTTGGTATTTCTAACTTTTCTTTTAGAATCTAATTCTTACTCGACCAATAATAAAGAGAACCTTTGATGTATAAAATAACACATAGGCATTAGTATTATTCATATTGCTTACTATTTAATTGAAGGCTTCTGTGATATATTTATTATTGTCATTTTCGATAACTAGGTCAGGTTTACGCCTGGACATATAGAAGTGATTGAAAAATCAATATTTAATTTTTCTATTGTTTTCATGAGGACACAGTAGCTTTACTTTGATTGGGTTTTTCAATCATCTTGCTGAATATCGATGAAAATGTATTTAGTATAGGAATAGTTATTTCATTTTCCGAGAAATATTATTAACATATTTCTTGTAAATCAGGGAAATATTTTATGGGGAACGCCAGAAGTCGAACATTCGGCCATAGTTAAATCGATAAATAGTTAAATTCTTGAAAAGATAAAGTAGATCGCCGAGATATAACATCGTAATGCTTTTGCTGGAATCAGTTAATTCAAAAGTGCGGGCTACAGCTCCCCTGTAAATGGTAGTCCATAAATTTGGTTTTCCATCTGTTTCGCAAAGCTAATCTAAGAGATTTCACACAATTCGAAGGAACCGAACATATGTAATAAATACATATTTTTATATTTTGTGTATCGGAAACATCAATATTCGTTGCAGATATTTGGAAGTATACCTGGTTCTAATCCATAGATATACGCATTTGCTTGTTTGCTTTATTGAATAAAGACAGATCATTGTATGCCGTGTTAGAGAGATATTTACTGGTATAACATTATTAACTCCAGCTATATTTGATATAGCTTCTTTCAACTGATATATAAAAGTAGAAATCTGTATATCATTTGAGGTAAATAATTAAACAGCTTTAATAATCATCCATATATCAGTTTCAACATTGAACGTCTTTAATTTCTAGGTTTCCATCTTCTCAATGATCATAGAAAAGGTGTATTGCGTTATTATCAGTGGTTTTTGTGGCTATCTTAGGAACATTTTTTTACACTCATCAATCGAAAATAGATATTATTTAACTAAAATCATGTGGCAGTTATTAGGTGGCTTTAAGTTCTTAAAATGTTTAGGCCAATAGCTAAAACTGAATCTCTAATAATTTATAACTTTTTTGGGCTTGCACCAAAAAATTATAAATTATATCAAGTCAGATGTTATATTAAAAATAATATAATGCCCAGTGATATTCCCAGTTACATTTTGTTCATCCTTTTCAAGAGCTGGAATGATTTCTGAACCTAGATTAAATGTAATTATCATGGTACCTCTGAAGAAGATAAATTATTTACATTTATTTGGATTGCCATTTAATCTAATACTCAAGAACCACTCTATAAATTTTATCGCGAATTTGATTCATAATTTTAGGACTTTTAGACATGATAATATAGTCATTATTTGTACCTTACTCCTAAGTAGATTAATTCATTCAAATTCTTAAACTTTTTAATTATATGGGTACAATAGGAGATAAGCTATATACTTTCCTAACCTCATTGTAGGGATACATTACAATTTTTATAATTGCAAATTGATCCACTATATTTATATATAAATATAGTTGAGAATTACTTTTAATCTCCCGGGAGTAGTCAGACATTCGAATAGTTGAGAAAATTTGAATGCGGAATCGAATCAAAAGCATTACTGAGGTTTAGCGAAGAAATAAAAAAATTAGATTTTTTATTTTTAGCCTATTAATATTATAGATTCGATTACAAAAGTATTGTATGTTTCTGATACCGAGTAAAAAATCTTTCTGTTCAGCAGATAACCAATTGTTTCTTTAGATATACGTAGTAGCTTGCTTGATAAAATTACCAAATACATTTTACACATCATATCTAGTAGAAATAGTGGGAGGAAATTTGATGGATCTTCTATAGAACTTTTTTGTATATGAGAATTATTTTTTTTCTTTCCAGAAATTAGAGATTCCGAGTTTATGAAGTGTATCTAATATCGATATTATTAATAAATCACTTAAATCTATTAGTTTCAAGTGAATGTATTCTATTTTGTCGGATGTATTCTATTTTGATTATATATTTATATTTGGTGGATATTGTAGATATATTTCCTTATCTACATTGGTAATTTAGCAAGGAATTTTTCTGTGTGGATTTACTGATATATGACTAACCTTAGTTGATATACTTGCAAAATATATTAGTATGCCGATTTCTCCAATATAATTTTGATTTCTAGATCCAATAATTTTTCTCACGGCTCTTTTTGGATATCTTCTAAATAAAGCATTGATATGTTCTGGTTCTTTAGTATCATTTTTCTATATACACTTTTTACATTGCTACCACGACTGATTTATATTTGACCTATTTTACTTCCTGTGATTAGCATAAGTTTTAATAGGAAAGTTTTCCAGAATTCCTTTATAAACAGATTGTTTCCTTCAATTAATATTACGTTATTTACTGATGAGATTACTGCATCAAGGTTTTCTTTATTTATACATATATCAAATTGTGCCTTTCACAAATCAAACATTTCATAGCATTAATTATTAGATGAAATCATGTATTGTTGGTGGTATATATGCTAAATCAGGATAGTAAAATGTGTGTTAGGCTGAGCTAATATAAGAAATCACATATTCGTTACGAACTGTTGGTAATTTATCGAAATATGTAGTAGTTAGGGAATGCGATGGGATTATATATGGAAGTAGTAACGGTTATTATAATATTGAATATTATATAGATATAGGAAGTCTAAATTAGTGTATGTATGAAATCTAAATAATGTAAAATAAATTAAAATGATAATATGGAATAAGTATAAAAAGCGATAAAGATACATGTATCAAATAGAACATGGATATATAGCATATTGTTCAAGTTTAAATAAAAATAAAACGTTAATATAATAAAAGCGATAAAGATAAATGTAAATGTAATGCATACAATATAACGGTAGTACATAACACAATAAACAATTAAAGATATACAAGGGATTAAACTATGTAAAATAAATGTAATAAATGTAAATTACAGAACATTTGGATGAGTATTGTAAAATATAAAAGCTCATTATAGATATTGATAAATATAGTTTAGGTCTTTTATTGGTCACATTGATTGTCATATTAAGAAACATACAAATATTACAACCTATCTTATCTTTAAATATATGTATGCAATAAATAGTTATTCGATAGTGTAATAATTTTTTTGATTATAATAAAAATGTGTTTAAATTTTAAGTATGAATTTTTTTTAATATTTCCAATAATTTATTAATATGTCGTTTTATAATAATTGATATGTCATATTAATTATCAATATATATATATATATATATTATAAAAATAATTATAAAATCAATCACATTTTAATAATATTATAATTATTATATGCTTACAATACATTAGAATCAGCTGATTAATGAAACAGTAACATATAAATTCAATATAAGTAACTAATTATATAGAATATTATACTAATACTTTATATTCAAATACAATATGGTTATTAACTATATACAATATTAACTTTATAACAATCTATAATAGATTATATTGCAAAAAGAAATAGGCTGAGAAACACTTATCATTTGACATATTTTAAACATTTATACTATACATTGTATAGTAAAACCAATAACCGCTAAATACTACATATACAATTACTAATTTATATATTTACTAATTTTAGATATCCCTTCTTATATAATATGATATATATAATAATAATATATATACCTATAGAATTATTAAATATAATTGTAGAGGTTTATTATTAATTTTATATATTATTTATCAAATTGCTGAATTATAGTTATATATAATAACAAATATATTTCTATTATAAGAATTATACTATACATTATTATGTACTTTATATTGTAGTGAAAATATATAGTTATTTAATATCAAATTAATCTAACATTTTATAATAATACAATCTATATATGTATAATTTATATAATATAATAATTGTTGATAGATTACGTTAATTATATGCTTTATTTTAATAGTAAATTATATATTTATTTACATTATTTTCAATAATAATTCTAACAAAAATTTAAAAAACGCGATTTGAAGTTTGTTTAGTATAATATTGTTATTATTTATGAACTATATATCTTAATAATTACTAACATTATGAAATGTAATGTAAACTTCAAATTTACTAATTTGAAATAAAATATGTCATAAAAAATATTATCAAACAACGATAATCATAATATAATAAATTAAACTAATACATGTATAGATTTACAATTTTCAAATATATATGTATAAATATATTCCAATGTTGTCTTGATATGCAATGTAATATATAATATATACAATAATTAATAATATATATAACATAGAACATAGAAGATTGATACAAATGAATTACTAGTTTTAATTAAATATCTATATAGCTATTATAAAATATGTGTTATCATCATAGATTTAGATTAGGAATGAATATATTGTTATAATTACGAATTGTCATCAACAGCGAAGTTAAAATGAAAGATGTCATATAATAATTTCACCTGAACGAGAACAAATACCACAAGAATTATACAAGTATTATATAAGTATTAATTAAATTAAAACTGTTAATAATGTAGTCAATGATAAATTATATATAACTATTTCTACATAAATAAAAAACTGTTTTAAGATTATCACAAATATCTTAAATAAATGGTTTCATCCTTATCACTTCAACCTGAAATCATTTTAGGAATTGAGAGTTCATAGAGAATAATAATAATGATGTTATCTAATACAAATGTTTACTAATACTAAAAATAGAGGACTGTAGAATAGTATTTAAAATGTAAGCATACAATTAATCATTTAATAAAACATACTATCAAAGAATAAAATATACGACACAACATTACGTTTGTAAAGTTAGAATCATATCATTCTTACTTATAGTAAAATAAATTGATCTTTTATAAAATATGGGATAATAATAGTAATAACGAAGTAATGTGAAATGTAAAAAATAATAGATTGTTGGTTTTTATAATACATTTATTGAATTAATTATTATTATATACACAGATAAATCAATATATAATTCACGATAGTTTAGTTAATGATGTAATAATGTATTATCTTGAGAATTAATTGATGAAATAAATTACATATGAATTCAAACTCAATATTACAGATTAGTAGTAAATTAGTTGATAATATACATATATTTAGATAATTCTACGAATAATAAGATATAAATAGTGTATTTCTTATAGATCACCGATCCACATTACCCACGTCCAGTTATTGTACTTAAGAACTGAGATTAGTTATCTGCGATCTCCTAGCAGACGCAGCAGGTGCAGGAACAAGTTTAGGATGTCCAAATACAAGGTGATCGATGCATGTATATAATCCTCGGGGCTCACCTAAATCAGAATTGAATGATTGAAATTAAGCGTATATATCAAATTATTATTATACTGACATCGAAAATATAATACTAAATATAAAATAAATAATTACGGAACATTGTTGGAATGCTGATAATTTTAACAAGTAATTCCTTAAAAACATGTTTCTAATTTCACTTTCAATTGCTTTCGATAGATAGAATATTCTCGACATTGTATTAAGACGATGATGATAAAAAACTAGGAATATACAATATATCTAGTTTTAAATGTTTATATTTATTATAAATGTACAGTATGTGTATAGAGTTACTTCACTATTACATTAATTTAATAACTCTATATAGAAAACATACATGTATGTATTTATATAAAATAACATTATCACATTGGGGATATAGAAAGATTTTAGAAACTACAATACCAAATTATAATTTTTCAAATGAAATTGAGAACTTTTCTCTAAAAATTCGTATTTCAACGTACCTTATGCATGATCATGTGAGTGTCATAGACAATAAAGGCAGAGAACAATAGGGCTCCAGCTGTACTCAACAACCTCTCAAACAGAATACTCTGCATGAACAACTGTGGCATGGGTGGGAATGTGATTTCACTCTCTCCACATGACTCTCTAATTCCATTCTTCACTGACTCATTCACCCACTCTCATTATCTCACCTCAAACATTTTTTAATTAATATAAATTCATGCACAACTCAATGAAGAAAATATATAATATGCAAAAAGTGATGTAAACATATACCTGAAGGAAGCCTGAAATAATTAACACCCAAAGACATGCAAATAACCTGAAATATATTTTAAATTAATAAAAGACATAGTATGTAGTGTAAATATTGATTTTGTCTTGAATTATATAAATTAAATTAAATTTTAATTCATTAATCTAAGGAATTCAGTTTTTGAAATAAAAAAAATGAACTAATTGATAAAAAAAATGAAAATATTTAATTTCAAGTCAAATATAAATGAATGTAATTTACAATATATATTTCATGTGATCTATTCTAATTAATATTACATATTATGTAAATCTAAATCATAACAGATTCTGACCCAGCTCCCCAGCTTGTCATATCTCTTTTCGTTTGGAATGTGTAGAAGGTCAGAGCCAAGGTCACAGCAAAAGTCAACACAAATGCTTCGACGACGGACGAGACATCATAAGATGTCACTGGATTGAAAGATTACGGGTGGAAAATACAATATCAAACGTTATCTAGTTATCAAATTATCTGGAATTATATACACGTGTAATAATAGAACTAGTAATAACAATTGTTAATGTTATTATTGTTAGTATTGCTGGATATATGCGATTAGGGAATGTGGAGAGTAGTGCATCGAATGTAAGTAATTTAAAAAAGTAATTTGTGTGATTGAATAAATAATAAATACCTGCTGTAGCTACCAGTAAAGATTCCGCAATTGTCTGTAAATGTGATGGTAAGTGTCGAGAATGATGGTTTCACTTAATCGGATTATATTTGTCGTATAGTTAATTAACTACACCTAATTAATTACACCGAAAAATTTGTATTTGTATCTATAACAAATTCCATCGTAAATACGATGTTATAAGTCAAGTAAATTTCACTGATTTCAAAATTCCCCAATTGCATGTTATACTATTTATCTGAATGATCTGTGGATATAAAGATATGCAGGGCTGACTAACGAATAGAGACAGTAGAATATAATTGATGGGAGTTTCTCTACTCTTTACCATCAAAGCGAAAATCAGTATGAAAGATGAAATCGCCGAAATCATCAGTACTATCGGGCTGTGGGTGTTAGTATAGGTATATGTAGTGAGGGTAGGGTTGCGGGTGTTAGTAGGGGTGTATGTATTGAGTGTAGGGCTGTGGGTGTTAGTAGGTGTGTATGTAGTGAGAAGAGGGATGTGGATGTGTTAGTAGGGGTGTATGTAGTGAGGATAGGGCTGTGGGTGTTAGTAGGGGTGTATGTAGTGAGTGGAGGGATGTGGGTATTAGTAGGGGTGTATGTAATGAGGGTAGGGCTGTGGGTGTTAGTAGGCGTGTATGTAGTGAGGGTAGGGCTGTGGGTGTTAGTAGTGGTGTATGTAGTGAGGGTATGGAAGTGAGTGTTAGTAGGGGTGTATGTAATAAGGGTAGGGCTATGGATGTTAGTGGGGGTGTATGTAATGAGGGTAGGGCTGTGGGTGTTAGTGCGGGTGTATGTAGTGTGGGTAGGGCTGTGGGTGTTAGTAAGGGTGTATGTAATGAGGGTAGGGCTGTGTATGTTAGTGGGGGTGTATGTAGTGAGAGGAGGGTTGTGGGTGTTAGTAGTGGTATATGTAGTAAGAGGAGGGCTGTGGGTGTTAGTGGGGGTGTATGTAGTTAGGGTAGGGCTGTGGGTGTTAGTGGGGGTGTATGTAGTGAGAGGAGGGCTGTGGGTGTTAGTAGTGGTATATTTAGTATGAGGAGGGCTGTGGGTGATAGTGGGGGTGTATGTAGTTAGGGTAGGGCTGTGGGTGTTAGTGGGGGTGTATGTAGTGAGAGGAGGGTTGTGGGTGTTAGTAGTGGTATATGTAGTAAGAGGAGGGCTGTGGGTGTTAGTGGGGGTGTATGTAATGAGAGGAGGGTTGTGGGTGTTAGTAGTGGTATATTTAGTATGAGGAGGGCTGTGGGTGATAGTAGGGGTGTATGTAGTGAAGAGAGGGATGTAGGTGTTATTAGGCGTGTATGTACTGAGAGTAGGGCTGTGGGTGTTAGTAGGGGCGTATGTAGTGAGGGTAGAGCTGTGGGTGTTAGTAGGAGTGTATGTAGTGAGGGAGGGCTATGGGTATTAATAGGGATGCATATAGTGAGAGGATATGTGTGCTTGGAGTAGAGGATATTGACGTCTGTGTAGGATGGAAGATAGCAAAGGTAATACGAGCGTGGATACCGGGGTAATGGTCTAGGGTTACCAACTTATCGCGTACAAATGAGGTTAGGGTTACGCTGGACAGCACTGCCATTGATATCAGAGTAGTGGTCAACAGTTGTAAACTTAGAATGCCATAAACCTTGCGCAGGAATCCTGTTACGAGTTGAAACGCAAGTTCTTAGACTGAGTAGTGATATGCACGTAGTAATTGAGTCGTTTTTAGTTAACAAATGATGAATTAAGTAAAATCACAATAAATTACGATAAAATCAATTCGATAGTAATTATAATTTCTATCACTTAAGTCAATAAGAATACAATTATAATTAACTCGAGAAATCAGTTGATAAATAAATAGTATATGATAAACTATAAAGTATTAAATGTTCTGATTGAATACAAGAACCAAACCCTACACTTCTATCCTAATTCTACCCTAACTATAAACCCTAACTCAAACTCTTCACAACCACACCCTCTCTCTTACCCTAACCTGTACCATCTAACTCTATTCCATCCAATTTAATAATAGTCTATCCTAACTCTATCCAGCTTTACCTCACACTATCCTAACTCTAATTCTATATATACCTACCAAATTCAACTATAGCTATGTTACCAACTCTACCTCATTATTTCAAACATATCTGACATTAATCTCTATACCCAGATCTACATAATCCTTCTATAATGATATCCTATCTACAACTACACCCAACCACACCAAACCAATAACAACTATATCTTAACTGTAAAACTCCCCGACCTAATTTTACCATACTCTAACCAAGACGGATATATTTGCTTGAGCCAGCAACATTTGTGCTGTAGTTGAAGTCATCGAGTATCGAGTCTTCACCGGAAGCACCGGAAGTAGTCGAAACCGGAATCATAGCCTCCAAGTCGGCCATTATTGTCACCGAACTATATGTCACGGGTTTTAGAATCTAGGTCAGTTATAACAGTCTACACTTTGGAATTAGTTTGCAGAATTTAAATAATATTTGTTATCTAATTATACTCATAGATTAATATTATATAATAGTGCATTTCTGCATATGGATTTGTATTTAATAATTTATGATTAATCATAGTAAATAATATAAAATGCAGTTCCATGTTAGATTTCCAGACATATATATATATATATTATATTTTATAATAAATATGTAATTCCAAATGAAAGCAACACATTACCAGGAAATTACTTACATGACTCAAGATTTTAATGATGCAAATTTAATATTTAAATTTTCTATGTAAAAAATGACATTTGCAAAAAAATATTATTTATCCTATCTAAATTCAAAAATTCTTTGCAATTTATAACACATTTTATATTATAATATAATTATCATATAAGGATATATTTCTTAAATGTTATAAAGTTATAGATTTACATTTATACATATATTTATATACTATTATTAGTATTAAACTAAGCATTTTGTAATAATATTATGTTGTTTATATACTTTTATATGTACTTTTATTTTGTATTATATTTTTATATTATATACTTATATTAAAAAACTACAGTTATATATATATTATCTATTTTTGTTTATTTGTACTTTACTTTGCTTTTTTCATATATATATATGAAAATTTAAATATAAATATGTTATATATTTATAATTATTGTCATTGTTGATACATCTTCATTAAATTATAATCGGTACACGGCCATTCTTATTATAAAAGATTTATGGAAAATATGTTATTTAGTAAAAAGAAATATACACTATTATTATAACAAATATATATTTATAAATATAATAGGAATAATTTAATACAAACAAATTAAGTGTAAATTAAGTAAGAATTGTATTATTTTTAATATAAACTTATAAAATAAATATGCGGAATAATTCTATAATCGTAAGACTATTATTTATTTACCACAAATAATAGAAATGTAATACCCAAAAAAGACGAGGCAAATATAGATAATGTAATGTTCGTGATATTTCGAGTATAATTATTTCAAATACATATCGACTGAAAAATTCATAATGTTATTTTCATACATATATCCTATATATATATATATATATATATATATATATATATATATATGGTTCAGAACGGCGTTATTGTTGATCAATTAAACTAGTAAGTTAAAATAAGCGCGACATAAACAATAAAACAAATATAAATAAGTATAAGTAAAAATAGAATAAAACAATAAATAGTTAATAATATAAAAAAGTTGCGATAAAAAAATAAAACCACTAAAAGCTATAAACTAGTAAAAATATTACTAACAATTAAAAATTTCTGAAATAATCTGATGGAAATGTTCTGATCTTTCAATGGATTCTTTTATACAGAATCTTTTCAATTATTTTCAAATGCTTTTTTCTTAAATCCTTAACTCTTTTTTTTAGAATATAATTATCATTTGACCAAGAACTAAGTTAACTAAGTTAGATATATCTTCTTGGTAATCAAATGCCCCATTGATATTGATGATATACTTTCTATTTTCATTTTAATAACTCTGTCAGGTTACGCACTCCGGGAAAATAGAAGTAATTGAAAAATCAATATTTAATTGTTCTAGTGTATTTGTCATTATGGCTTGAATTTTATTGTGCCTTTCCGTCATCCTTCTGAACATAGATGAACATTTATTAAGTATGTGTATAGTGCTTTTTATTTACAATAAAACATTGACGGCATAAATTTTCTGGTGAATAGGGGAAATCTTTTATTGGAAGAATTTTAAGTCGAGCCAAGATTCCAAGCTCGAAAAGATAGAATTGATCGCTGAGATAAGAGTTATGTAATGCTTTTGCTAGAAGCGGTTCATTCAAATGTTCGGGTTACAACAGTTACAGTTGTAGCCAGAACTTAATCCTTTGGCGCATTTTCCATACATTTCGTGTCCATCTATTTCGCAAAGCATAACTAAGAGATTTCACCAAATTCGAGGAAACATATTTCTTCGATATCTATTTGTATATTTTGTGTATCGGAAATATCAATATTTGTTTTCAGATGTTGGGAAGCAATTCTGGTTCTGTACTATAGATTTGCTTTATGATTTTATACCTATAATCATGGAGTATACGCTTTGTTTGACCTGCTATAAAGTCGTGTACTGGAATAGCATTATTAACTGAAGCTATATTTGCTATTATATTTACTATTACTGTATCTTTCAACGGATGACTAGATATAGGTGCAATCTATATATCATTTCAGGATAATAAATGAACAGCTTTGCAACCACACAATTGGTCAATCAAAAATAGAGATCGTCCTGAACTGATATCGTGTGATAGAGATAGTATAAGATGGTTTCGAAGTATTTCAATTTGTTTACAAAGAGAAAAAGCTGAATCTACAATCATTTCTAATTTGTGAGGCAAGTCGGATGTTATATTAAAAAGTAATTTAAAACCCAGAAGTATACACAAGTTAATTTCATTTTCTAGGGCAGGAATTGTTGCCGAACATAGTTTTAACATAATCTTATCATGCTGACCACACAAAATCTGAATGATTTACAATTATTTGAAATGAATTTTATCCAATTTACTTGTAGCTGTCCAAGCAACCAAAATGTAGTTTAAAAAAAAGGTTTATTGGTAGGCTTTGCAACGTTTTAAAAGTAGGATTTTTGTGAATACTTTTAAACAGGTTTTTTTCAATATAAAAACCCTACAAATAAACTAAGGTCATTTAGGATGCAAAAACAGTAGTTTTTTCCAACCTAATAACTAATGCAAATAAATATAGGTATATTTATACACAATTTATAAATTTATAAAACAAAAATAAAAATGTAATATATATATAGACTATAATCTATTCATAATATTTACTTTGGTCAAAGCATAACTCAACAAATATCATCTTCATTTTCAATAACATATTTTTGGATACAAATTAATCTTCATGTTATATAATAACTATATTATATATATATATATATATATTCAAAGTTTAATTCCTATTTTAATGTATCTGTATAAATATTTATTTTGGAGTATTACAACTACATAAGTATATTTTAATAAACTTATTCTAAATTAGGTTAATTTATTAATTTTTGTTATTTTAATTTAAAAAATTTACTAACATTAGTTTTTTCACACAACCAAAAATTATTATATTACATACATTTTTTGTAATCCATTAACATAAACCATAGATGATTCAACAATTATATATGATTTCATTATATTAACTAATATAAATAAATATACTTTTGAAATAATATAACTTACAATAAACCAACCTAGTATTTGTCTAAAATAGAAGAAAAATAAAATATTTTCCAGCATTAAATATACACTTACACAATAATTATAAATAATATATCTAAACTAGATTTTAAAATATGTGTTTTTAGTTTTCCAAAATATATATTATTATAGTTCAGATTATAGTGTGATTATAATAATATAAACTTTTATAACCAGTTATTTTTTGTTTATCGCATAATCTATTTCCTCTCATATAATGGCAATGTTTTTCTTTTCTATTCATAGTTTTCTGTTAAACTGTAATATATTTAAATTTATATATTATTAATACACTTTAAAAATAAATATGAGTATAATTATAGATGTTAAATATATTATATAAATGTAAAATTGCATATTTAAAATAAAAATGAATAAATAGATCGGTTACATACAATACATTGATTAGTTTTTAAATAAACCTAAATAAACTAAATAATTTAAAAATAAACCTAACTAAAATAGATAGTTTTAAAATAATCCTAAATAAAATAGATATTTTAAAAATAAACCTAAATAATTTATAAATAAACATAAACAAATTAGATAGTTTTAAAATAAACTTTAATAGAATAGATAGTTTTAAAATAAACTTAAATAAACGAAATAATTTAAAAATAAACCTAAATAAACTAGATAGTTTTAAAATAAACTTTAATAAACTAGATAATTTTAAAATAAATTGAAATAAAATTAAAAAAAACTTATTACACCTGGAAGTTACAAAATAAACTTTATATCACTACTTATAAACAAGTGGTTTTTTGCATCAAATAAACCTTACATTTGAAATTATATTCTGATTGCAAGTTTCTTTTGCAACGTAAATAAACAATTTGTTTCCTTTGGATTGCACTCTATAAATTAAGTCGATAATTTGTTCATCTATTTAGGACTTTCAGATAGCACTGTCATCAGCATATGAAGTTATTTGTATATTGCTACTGAGTAGATTAATAACTTCAAATTCTTTAATTTTATATATATATACATCTGATATTAAATCTGATATTATATCTGATATTAAATCTGATATTATATCTGATATTAAATCTGATATTAAATCTGATATTAAATCTGATATTAAATCTGATATTAAATCTGATATTAAATCTGATATTAAATCTGATATTAAATCTGATATTAAATCTAAAGCTAAAGCTTGCAATGTCTTCATTAGTTATTCCGAATAATTGTGATTGACAAGTAATGCTATTTTCTGTCGACGGATTTTCTATAATTATATTTAATGTCAAATATCTTTATTATTATCCGTGTCCTTCTATATTTCCTCTGTAATATAGTATATATTTTAATATAATAATATTGTATACAATAATAATATATTATATAATCATACAAATTGATCTATAGAAACACTATAGTTAATAAGCATATATGGCCAGTAAGATGTGATTACGTAAATATGGTGTGTATCCCATAATAGATATTAAACTTTATATCTTAAATCATATATTGTATTTGTACATACTTATATATGTACATTATGTACATATTATATAAAAATGTGAAATTAGTGCAGAGTTCCTATGAGTTGACTAATGTCCTATTGCATAATACTTATACTTATACTAATACTTATACTAATACTTATACTAATACTTATACTAATACTTATACTAATACTTATACTAATACTTATACTAATACTTATACTAATACTTATACTAATACTTATACTAATACTTATACTAATACTTATACTAATACTTATACTAATACTTATACTAATACTTATACTAATACTTATACTAATACTTATACTAATACTTATACTAATACTTATACTAATACTTATACTAATACTTATACTAATACTTATACTAATACTTATACTAATACTTATACTAATACTTATACTAATACTTATACTAATACTTATACTAATACTTATACTAATACTTATACTAATACTTATACTAATACTTATACTAATACTTATACTAATACTTATACTAATACTTATACTAATACTTATACTAATACTTATACTAATACTTATACTAATACTTATACTAATACTTATACTAATACTTATACTAATACTTATACTAATACTTATACTAATACTTATACTAATACTTATACTAATACTTATACTAATACTTATACTAATACTTATACTAATACTTATACTAATACTTATACTAATACTTATACTAATACTTATACTAATACTTATACTAATACTTATACTAATACTTATACTAATACTTATACTAATACTTATACTAATACTTATACTAATACTTATACTAATACTTATACTAATACTTATACTAATACTTATACTAATACTTATACTAATACTTATACTAATACTTATACTAATACTTATACTAATACTTATACTAATACTTATACTAATACTTATACTAATACTTATACTAATACTTATACTAATACTTATACTAATACTTATACTAATACTTATACTAATACTTATACTAATACTTATACTAATACTTATACTAATACTTATACTAATACTTATACTAATACTTATACTAATACTTATACTAATACTTATACTAATACTTATACTAATACTTATACTAATACTTATACTAATACTTATACTAATACTTATACTAATACTTATACTAATACTTATACTAATACTTATACTAATACTTATACTAATACTTATACTAATACTTATACTAATACTTATACTAATACTTATACTAATACTTATACTAATACTTATACTAATACTTATACTAATACTTATACTAATACTTATACTAATACTTATACTAATACTTATACTAATACTTATACTAATACTTATACTAATACTTATACTAATACTTATACTAATACTTATACTAATACTTATACTAATACTTATACTAATACTTATACTAATACTTATACTAATACTTATACTAATACTTATACTAATACTTATACTAATACTTATACTAATACTTATACTAATACTTATACTAATACTTATACTAATACTTATACTAATACTTATACTAATACTTATACTAATACTTATACTAATACTTATACTAATACTTATACTAATACTTATACTAATACTTATACTAATACTTATACTAATACTTATACTAATACTTATACTAATACTTATACTAATACTTATACTAATACTTATACTAATACTTATACTAATACTTATACTAATACTTATACTAATACTTATACTAATACTTATACTAATACTTATACTAATACTTATACTAATACTTATACTAATACTTATACTAATACTTATACTAATACTTATACTAATACTTATACTAATACTTATACTAATACTTATACTAATACTTATACTAATACTTATACTAATACTTATACTAATACTTATACTAATACTTATACTAATACTTATACTAATACTTATACTAATACTTATACTAATACTTATACTAATACTTATACTAATACTTATACTAATACTTATACTAATACTTATACTAATACTTATACTAATACTTATACTAATACTTATACTAATACTTATACTAATACTTATACTAATACTTATACTAATACTTATACTAATACTTATACTAATACTTATACTAATACTTATACTAATACTTATACTAATACTTATACTAATACTTATACTAATACTTATACTAATACTTATACTAATACTTATACTAATACTTATACTAATACTTATACTAATACTTATACTAATACTTATACTAATACTTATACTAATACTTATACTAATACTTATACTAATACTTATACTAATACTTATACTAATACTTATACTAATACTTATACTAATACTTATACTAATACTTATACTAATACTTATACTAATACTTATACTAATACTTATACTAATACTTATACTAATACTTATACTAATACTTATACTAATACTTATACTAATACTTATACTAATACTTATACTAATACTTATACTAATACTTATACTAATACTTATACTAATACTTATACTAATACTTATACTAATACTTATACTAATACTTATACTAATACTTATACTAATACTTATACTAATACTTATACTAATACTTATACTAATACTTATACTAATACTTATACTAATACTTATACTAATACTTATACTAATACTTATACTAATACTTATACTAATACTTATACTAATACTTATACTAATACTTATACTAATACTTATACTAATACTTATACTAATACTTATACTAATACTTATACTAATACTTATACTAATACTTATACTAATACTTATACTAATACTTATACTAATACTTATACTAATACTTATACTAATACTTATACTAATACTTATACTAATACTTATACTAATACTTATACTAATACTTATACTAATACTTATACTAATACTTATACTAATACTTATACTAATACTTATACTAATACTTATACTAATACTTATACTAATACTTATACTAATACTTATACTAATACTTATACTAATACTTATACTAATACTTATACTAATACTTATACTAATACTTATACTAATACTTATACTAATACTTATACTAATACTTATACTAATACTTATACTAATACTTATACTAATACTTATACTAATACTTATACTAATACTTATACTAATACTTATACTAATACTTATACTAATACTTATACTAATACTTATACTAATACTTATACTAATACTTATACTAATACTTATACTAATACTTATACTAATACTTATACTAATACTTATACTAATACTTATACTAATACTTATACTAATACTTATACTAATACTTATACTAATACTTATACTAATACTTATACTAATACTTATACTAATACTTATACTAATACTTATACTAATACTTATACTAATACTTATACTAATACTTATACTAATACTTATACTAATACTTATACTAATACTTATACTAATACTTATACTAATACTTATACTAATACTTATACTAATACTTATACTAATACTTATACTAATACTTATACTAATACTTATACTAATACTTATACTAATACTTATACTAATACTTATACTAATACTTATACTAATACTTATACTAATACTTATACTAATACTTATACTAATACTTATACTAATACTTATACTAATACTTATACTAATACTTATACTAATACTTATACTAATACTTATACTAATACTTATACTAATACTTATACTAATACTTATACTAATACTTATACTAATACTTATACTAATACTTATACTAATACTTATACTAATACTTATACTAATACTTATACTAATACTTATACTAATACTTATACTAATACTTATACTAATACTTATACTAATACTTATACTAATACTTATACTAATACTTATACTAATACTTATACTAATACTTATACTAATACTTATACTAATACTTATACTAATACTTATACTAATACTTATACTAATACTTATACTAATACTTATACTAATACTTATACTAATACTTATACTAATACTTATACTAATACTTATACTAATACTTATACTAATACTTATACTAATACTTATACTAATACTTATACTAATACTTATACTAATACTTATACTAATACTTATACTAATACTTATACTAATACTTATACTAATACTTATACTAATACTTATACTAATACTTATACTAATACTTATACTAATACTTATACTAATACTTATACTAATACTTATACTAATACTTATACTAATACTTATACTAATACTTATACTAATACTTATACTAATACTTATACTAATACTTATACTAATACTTATACTAATACTTATACTAATACTTATACTAATACTTATACTAATACTTATACTAATACTTATACTAATACTTATACTAATACTTATACTAATACTTATACTAATACTTATACTAATACTTATACTAATACTTATACTAATACTTATACTAATACTTATACTAATACTTATACTAATACTTATACTAATACTTATACTAATACTTATACTAATACTTATACTAATACTTATACTAATACTTATACTAATACTTATACTAATACTTATACTAATACTTATACTAATACTTATACTAATACTTATACTAATACTTATACTAATACTTATACTAATACTTATACTAATACTTATACTAATACTTATACTAATACTTATACTAATACTTATACTAATACTTATACTAATACTTATACTAATACTTATACTAATACTTATACTAATACTTATACTAATACTTATACTAATACTTATACTAATACTTATACTAATACTTATACTAATACTTATACTAATACTTATACTAATACTTATACTAATACTTATACTAATACTTATAATAATACTTATACTAATAATTATACTAATACTTATACTAATACTTATACTAATACTTATACTAATACTTATACTAATACTTATACTAATACTTATACTAATACTTATACTAATACTTATACTAATACTTATACTAATACTTATACTAATACTTATACTAATACTTATACTAATACTTATACTAATACTTATACTAATACTTATATTAATACTTATACTTATACATATAGCTACTATATAGCTTACTGTGTATATTAGAATATTTAATATTTAATATAATTTTGTTGAATATTTTACATTTTAACATTGTGAATATTAGTTACTGTATATATTGATATATCACGATATATGTATATTAAATATCCTTGTGAACCCCTTAATAATTTCTTACCCCAATGATGGGAGGTAATAATATATTAACTAATTAAAAAATATTTTTTTATAATTTCATCAGATTATAATTTAATATATAAGCCGATAGTTTATTTGAAACGTTTGTATCATAATATTACTTTTTGTATATCTAATTAGTTAATTATGATTTATTCACGTGTTATTAAAATATTTAAATTCTAGGCCTTGGTATATATATTACTTTGAAAATTATGATGATAAGATGTCTTCTTTTATAAAAATCAATTTAAAATTTATTACACATATTAATCTATATAAACAAGTTATAAACAAAATTTAAAACTATAATCATATCTACTATTCATAAATATTTATTAATTAAATATGTTAAATATAATAATACTAATATTATATATATTTTCTAGTAGTGACGCTTGGCTAGTATATTCTAAATGCATATGATACTTAATCCACGAACTCACAATAACAAATTATACCAAAATAAACCTGACAAATAACGAATTAATGTATACACTAAATAATAATAATAAAATACGTATAGCAAGATAATATCAAGGCATACAAATTATACATGAGATAAAATATTCTTTACAATATTATAAGTATCTCTTATCACTTCAAGAATATTCTAAATGTGAACTATTACCTTATTATTATATAGTATATAATATACTATATATCTCACACATCTAAGCTTATTGGATAACTTAAAAGTGATCATTTGTTATACTAATTTTAAACTACTTATTAATCATATATAAACTGCCAAGTTATAATATAAATTATACATATTATGTATATTATATATATTTAATTATGCAATATTTTATATAATTCATACCAATTAATAAATACTATGATATAATAAATTATCATTTCCTACGGAATAACTCGAGATTTGAGGTCATATTTTGTTTTAAATTAACTTACATAAATATATATATATATATATATATATATATATATATATGTATATATATAAATGGCTATATTTATTTAAATGACCTTACCATTTACCACACAGTTATAGAGATTGCATTAGATGTATAGGAAAAAGCAATGTTAAAATACCATTCTTACGAAAGAATGCGTTAAAAGGGATGTTAAAAGGGATAATATGCGAAAATAAGGCCGAGATCAACAGTTTAAAGTCATGTACTTCGAATTGCTACGTTAAATTGTCAGTGAAATACATTTCCAACACCAAGTTGACGAGTTATCTCGACTTAAAATCTGAGCAGGTTTTTCTTATATAATTATATTTATTTGATATAATTAATTTCCATCAAATTCCGAGTTGTAATTAAAGAAATATAAGGTTATAAATTGCATGTATATAATTTCGAATTATTGATTAGTTATACAAGTATATTTCTTAATATATGTAATCTTGAGAGAAATTAATCTAAATTAGGTATGTTTTATACTATCATAATATAAAGAAATATAAATTAATCAATGATTTCAAATATCTACTAAACTATATTTATAAAATGAATATTATATATACACACACACACATATATATATATATATATATATATATATATATATATATATATATATATATATATATGTATATATATATATATATTTATAGTAATTCATAACTACAATTTAAAGTATAAGATTTTAAAATATATTAAAATTATCACGGCTTACCTTTCAATCATATTCTATACTTTATACTATTTAAAATACTACTACTCAATAGATAATTATAAAACGAAATTGTAACTCTCAAAGAACTGCCTTGGGATTATATTCATCATGTAAATGGAAACAAAACAGTAAGGAAATATATTCCTATTATTAGTAACATTCTTATAATTATCTACCGATGAGATTACAATGATTAATATTTTCGTCTTATGTAATATGTAATCTATAATTAACTACAGATAAAACGTATTATGTAAATTGTATAAAATACTGCAAATCCGGTAAATGCAATGATCATGATATTTATCTTAAATTTATTCACAGTAGAGGTTCGTTCACTAAAAAAGTATACACTGTATTTCAAATTGAATATTTATATTTTATTAAACACTTGATTAATATATATATATATATATATATATATATATATATTATATTCCTTGAAGTATAATATAAAATAAAAAAATTACGGGGAAATTAATTGGAATCAATAACATATAATTTGTAAATTTTATAAAAATATGATTACTTTAGGTTTAATAGTTTGTTTGTTAAATTATTCTTAAGCGTAAAATATGGATACTAAATGGGCGCTTTATGAAATTATTATAATGACAAAGATGTAGTATAATTTGTAGGTTCCTGCAGAATCATATGCCATTAGGTTTGAGATTAAAGATATATATATATATTAGATATATTAAAGGATATTAAATAGAGAAGTAGGATTTTATAGTCGATCTCAGGTGGTGTGGTATTAGTTATTAGCTCACTTCGGGGATTTATAAATTGTGTACGCAGTTGGCAAAAGTGTAAATATGTCTCTAATTGAAAGGTTTAGTGTGTAGTCAATGGAAGTTAACATTACATATTTTTAGTTCCTATTGTCAAATTACGTAGTCGATTTAGTAAAATACAATTGAGTGTCTAGATTCAAGAATCATTTTATTATATTATATTCGTAGTATTCAGTAGTTTT
>OZ038317.1:20442835-20450335 GCA_964035775.1 Osedax frankpressi
TAAAGAAGATGAAATTCCTATATTAAATATTTTAAAAACATATATATATATATAAATCTTAAGATTAAGAAATCAATTATAATATTTAAAAACGAACTTATAATTAGCTATGTATAATATATTTGTATATTTCCAAAATATAAATTCCCAAATAAAATAATACCTATAGTTATAAAGTATATAATAATTTCTAATTATAAATCTATATATATTTAATTATAATAATATTTAGTTAATAGATTTATCCCATTGTGCCGAGAATGTGAAACTTTATCTATCGAAGATAAAACGAAGATTTATCTGAATTGTAATTCTGGTAAGCATATATCATATATACATTATATATGGTAGCATATATCGTATATATTTACAATTTTGTAATATCGCACTAAACAACACATACAATGTAAACTTTAATAAGATATATTACATTTCATTATTAAATATTAGTTAAAATATTTGTAATTACGTTTTACTTAAATAAGTTTATTATAATACATTACAGAAAAACATCAAATTTGTTTTGGTTTATGTTATTCGATGATTCATATAGCTAATAAGGTTCGGTTAGTTTTTTAAAATATGTTCAATATATTGAATGTAATAATAATCGTAAATATATATACACACATACACACACATACCTAATCACACATATATATATATATATATATATATATATATATATATATATATATATATATATATATATATAAATGTAATTACTTTTAGTCAAGATACAAAAGAGGTTGTTTAAAAGATCATTATGGATCTATTGTAAACAAATCACAAGGCACTCTTAATAAACATGGTTATATATCATAATTATATTTAAATTATAATCAAGGATATCTAATTATACCAAATAAAGATTCTAATTATATAAAATATTACCTAAGATAACCTGTCTCTTATATCAGCTATAAAATATGTCATAGTTAATACGGGTAATAGGTTTTTGATAAATAATTATTAAAATTAAAATAAATTTAAATCAACTTAAACTCCATCAAACTGATATATTTAATAATTAGTGGTAAGAAGTTATGACTTATAGCTAAATAAATACATTATATAATATTTCTCGCACCATTATTGGTAATAATTGTATTAAACTTAATGGATTAACTATAGAAAATATGCATATATTTATAATATGTTAACCTATTAATTTTATATTTATAAAACTTTTTTAATGAAATTTAAAACGATATTAGACAATATCAATATATTTAAATACATTTCATAAGTTAAACATTATATATATATATATATATATATAGGCTTACTAATATACTTATCTATTGGGAATTAAAAATAATCGACCAATAATGAATTCAATGATAAATATCATAAAGCTAATATTTATATATATATATATATATATATATATATATTAATATAATATATAATATTATTACGTAATTATAATTTTGATATGTACTTTATTATAAATTTATTATAAAAAACATCGCTATTAAGTATATACATATTTATATAGATATATATAAATTAGAAAGACATTTATAAATATCATTATGTGATCAGATAAAGCTTTTTAAAATAGTTAGATATTATAACGCAGTTAAAATATTTTAAATTTGATTATGATTTGAGTTTATTCAAAATTTGTGTGAGTATTATATCATATAGTAAATATAATACTGTTACATGATGGCAGTAATTAAGCAGTGAAATTTAACTTTTAATGAAATTAAAAGTAACAAATATAATTTAAAATATGCTCTAAAATGGTTAATTTCATAATTTATAGTTTTCATAATTTATTGTATACTCCTTGTCAAATACTTATGTTGTCATTGTTTCTTTATAATATATATAATATATAATATATATAGAAGTGTACTGAATAAATAAGAAGCTTTCATACGTATTACGAACATATCTGGGTAATGATAGTCATGTGTTTGTTCTTACTATATACCTCGTGTTTCAAGCTTAATTTATAATATTGAGTATTAATATATCAATTTAGATATCGTGTCGTAATTTGAGCTACAATATTTGACAACAAGTCAAATACTATTTATAAAGAGTAAAACATTCTATTAGAAGTATAGACTTCTTAAAATTAAATATACATTGAACTATATATTGAGTATAAAATGTATCAAGTATTGTTTACAAATATTTCTTTTTCCGATTTTTATAAATAAACGACCTTGTATCTTATTGATATATCGAAAATATATACTATATATGTGTATATTTATTTATAATATTTATTGATATTACTAAATAAATGATCGCCAATTAACTAAATTTGCTAGAAAATAAATAATTCTTATGAAATAAATGAATTTTCTAATTTGTAATTAGTAATTTATGTATATGTAATTGATATGTTGGTTATCAGTAGTACTGATTCGATATCATATATCCAAGACTTCATTTGTAGTAGTATTTTAATGGAAACTATATATATTTATATACATATATAATATATATATATATATATATATATATATATATATATATATATATATTAATGTATAACTTAATCATATAGGAATTTGGAAATATTCGATTTGTAAATCTGTAATTTATTCAATTTGTAATATTGAAAATAAATTTCTGGATGACTTTTATTCAATAGGTAAATAATTAAAAGTAATGACTAATGATCTAATAAGATTATTGATTAATACTATCTTTATATTTACCTATGCTAAACAAATAAACTTTTTAATAGATATAACTAACATAGGATATTCAAGGTAAATTCTATTATATTCTATAATTGTATGGTTATACAATTTGTAAATTAAATTAAAACTAAGCGTGTAATATTCCATAGTGAGAATGTATGTTTACGTTGTTCAAGCATAAGAAATGTGGATGAAAGTTACACAGATTGCGAATCTGGTTATTTAATTTTATAAATCATTATAATTTATATTTCAATGATTCAACTTTATAATAATGTAAGATATATTAATATATTCTAACACATAATGTGATATCACTACTACACATTTAATATATATATAATAATTGTTATCTATAATTTAATATTTTATTATATCGATTGTATCTATATATATATATATATATATATATATATATATATATAGTATTTCTCACTTGCCTCTCACGATTCCTATCTATAATCAAACCAGAATAAACTTAATTTTTATATTAACATATATTCCCTACTAAATTATAGTATAGCTAAAACTTATGAATATATGCAATGACAATTGCTATTGTTTGTTAAATGAACTAGTGCCTCTGGTGTACTTATATCTAAATTTTGTTATATTCAATTCTAAATATAACTAGTTAAAGAATATGAAATTATTCGAAAAATACATTTAAAAATATGAATACATCATTTCATTATTTATAAATTAGTTGTAATAGCAGTACTATTAGTTATAATAGTATTAAGAGTAGTAGTAGTTGTAATAGTAATATTATTATTTTATTAGTAGTAGTAGTAGTAGTAGTAGTAGTAGTAGTAGTAGTAGTAGTAGTAGTAGTCGTAGTGGTAGTAGTAGTAGTAGTAGTAGTAGTAGTAGTAGTAGTAGTAGTAGTAGTAGTAGTAGTAGTAGTAGTAGTAGTAGTAGTAGTAGTAGTAGTAGTAGTAGTAGTAGTAGTAGTAGTAGTAGTAGTAGTAGTAGTAATAGTAGTAGTAGTAGTAGTAGTAGTAGTAGTAGTAGTAGTAGTAGTAGTAGTAGTAGTCGTAGTAGTAGTAGTAGTAGTAGTAGTAGTAGTAGTAGTCGTAGTAGTAGTAGTAGTAGTAGTAGTAGTAGTAGTAGTAGTAGTAGTAGTAGTAGTAGTAGTAGTAGTAGTAATAGTAGTAGTAGTAGTAGTAATAGTAGTAGTAGTAGTAGTAGTAGTAGTAGTAGTAGTAGTAGTAGTAGTAGTAGTAGTAGTAGTATTAGTAGTAGTAGTAGTAGTAGTAGTAGTAGTAGTAGTAGTAGTATTAATAGTAGTAGTTGTATTAGTAGTAGTAGTAGTAGTAGTAGTAGTAGTAGTAGTAGTAGTAGTAGTATTAGTAGTAGTAGTAGTAGTAGTAGTAGTAGTAGTAGTAGTAGTAGTAGTAGTAGTAGTAGTAGTAGTAGTAGAAGTCGTAGTAGTAATAGTAGTAGTAGTAGTAGTAGTAGTAGTAGTAGTAGTAGTAGTAGTAGTAGTAGTAGTAGTAGTAGTAGAAGTAGTAGTTTTTACTATTATAAATTTAATGAATACATTATATGTCTGTTTATAAAATATATTAGCTTCAACTATTATTAGTTCAAGACGTTTTTATAATGTATATCAGTAATTGAATACATATTTATTTTTAAATTGTATATCACTTATGTTGTATTACACCATCTACATATATATATTTAACAAAATGATAGAAATTATCTTACAATACGTTATAATATGTTATAATCTGTTTGATATATAATAATGCAATTTTAATTAAGATAAATTGTAATTATATTTAGGATATGTAACAACATTATTTGAAATGGTTTCCTGTAATAAGAAATGTATTTCATTCTTGACAATTCATTTTAACTCGGTTTATATATATATATATATATATATATTTATATATAAAAACACACACATATATATATATATATATATATATATATATATATATATACATTAATATATGAATTTATTATATATATAGTATTTCTAAGAAATACTAAACATATAATTAGTTTAAAAACTTTTGGATGCTTATTGAAAATTTAGATTCTTGTTTATTCTATGTCAGTAAAATTATAAATAAATGTACATTCAATTTTTAATTAAACATATATATATATATATATATATATATATATATATAGTTTTACTTATCTTAATATAACACGAGTAAGTTTTATTTTAATTCTACCATTAAAACAATGTATTATAGGGGACGCTTGTATTATTTTATATTACCGATTTTTAAAGAATATTTACTATTTGAGTTTCAAATTTGAAATAGAATTAATTCAAATCTATTTATATATAATAATATATAATTATTGATTACTTCAGTGTTTTTTTTACCTTGGATGAATTTATTAAAATGAGCTGGTATTATTAATTTACAAATAATAGCTATTAATAAATCTAAATTTAAAGTATATTTAAAGTTATTTGCTGGGTATATTATATTATATAAGAAACTTGTAAATAAAATTATAAATCATATTATATAAAATATATTATAAAATAGAATTTTAAATTAGAAATTCTATTTATAAAATGAAATATAAGAATAATATAATAGGGAACTTAGGTAGGGATATTTTATATATAAGGGGACATTTAAAAAATAGAAAAAATCATAAGTTAAACAATGTATTTATAGATAAATATATAATAATAAATTTTAAAGAGCGGATTATAAAATAAATTTAAAAGTTGAGTTAACAAGGCTTATAAAAGGAAAAGGATATATATGTATATATATATATATATATATATATGATATATTAAGTAAAATAATACAAATCACTTAGATTATTTACAAGATATATATATCTGAAAATAATTTAAGATGTAAGATTTATATTATATTAATTGTAATATATCATTATTGTACTTAATACTTAATAACACATGCACCTATTTTATAAAACTTCTATGTCAAGTATTTGCTAGGTATATAATACAATATGATATTTATATTATTAGATTCAAATGGTAAGGGGATGTGAGGATTTAAATGATTTGAGTTATATAAACGGTACTTTGAAAATAGACAAGTTACCTAATAGAAATGGACAACAATTGCGATGTGAAGGTAATATAAATCATTTATTTTTGTATGTGTTAGATAATATATCTATTATTTAAATATTAATTATTAAAAAACTTATATTTAATTCATAATTCAATTTCTATAATTCAGGATGTGAATCAAGTTATGATGCTATCAAAAATTACGAATATTTCGACGGTAGTATCTTTAATATTTATTCAGGTTCGAAGTCAACTGTCAATCAATGCAAATTAAATTGTACTTTATTGGTTATTATACAACATATTAAATATATATATATGAATACCACCTTATAGTATTATATGTATTCATGTATAATATATAATGCATATAATAAGATATTATATAAACTCTAAGGGAACATATGACATTACTACTATAATATATATGTGTGTTAAAATTCTATTGTATTGTCCAAATGTATTATAGTGTGTATTATAGATGTAATAAAATAATTATATTTTAATTTCTCTTTATTTGATTTATATTTTTTATATATTTTTATATATTTATTGGTTTTATATTTATCCTTTTAAATAAGTAGATTTATTATAAACAGGTCTATTATAATTATGTAATAATATCAAAAATTAGTTATATATTTATTATGTTTAAAAGAATTTATTGTTAATGTAAACAACTACTTTCAAATTATAATTATAATATTTTAATATTTAAAAAATATTGGTATATTATTTCTTATAATTTTATTATGATATTATTGTGTATTTGTACAAATAATGTTTTATATAATTATATAGTTGTTAATAATGTATTTCTATATAATTAATTAATTTGTAGTAATGTGTTAATATAATGTATACATTTATATATGGTATTCTAGTTTCATAGGCGTTACTTTAATAATTTTGAAATACAATTTACAAGTAAATGATAATATACAAACATATAATATAGATAAAATGTAATATTGTAATGTATTTGAGATAGTATATTAGCTGTATTGGTATCAGAAAATGGCGTATTTTTAGTTTATCACTTTAATGTCTAAATATTGACTCCTTTGTAATTTTTAGAATAAAAAATATTCAAATAATTATCCGAGTAGAAATTAAACCAGATTTATATAGAATATTGTTAATAGGATAATAAAATAACTTAATATGAATGATATAAATAATATAGTTTACATATTAATATTCAAAAAAATGCAAGTATTTGTTTATTTAAGATGGAATAAAGTTGATTTTTAAGGACTTGAATTTTATGAAAAGTATATATTGATATATATATATATATATATATATATATATATATATATATATATATATATATATACACACAGGGTAAATATTGTATTGGTTTCTTTTATAGAAATGATTATTGTGTATATATAGTAAAAAATATCGCAATAAACATGAAAAACTCTACAATTATTTCTAATTCTATTACCTACATTAAAAAGAAAAGTAGTTGTTATTTTTGTAAGTATTTATTATATATTATTTAAATAATAATGCATTTATAAACTCATGTATACCAAATTATTAAAATACTGTATATAATATCAATATAATTTATATAATAAATTACCCATTATTTAATATATTGTATTATATTTATAGTTTGTATAATATCTTGTGAAGCAGATTCCTTTATATGTAATAATGTTAAATTAATTGAATTAAAGGGTTCGTTTTCAAATATATTTTCCAATATTTAATTCGTATAAAGTCTACCTATTAAATATTGATTTAAATATTGATTTATTACTCTTCTTTTAAAATTTTAATAGCATA
>OZ038317.1:20455335-20460335 GCA_964035775.1 Osedax frankpressi
TTAATAATTTTAATAATTTTTATATTTTTAATATATTTAATATTTTTAATAATTGTAATATTTTTAATATTTATAATATTTTTAATATTTGTAATATTTATAATAATTTTAATAATTTTAATAATTTTAATATTTTTAATATTTATTTTATTTTATATATTTAATATTTGTTATAATTTTAATATTTTTAATATTTTTAATAATTGTAATATTTAACTTTAAAAAACCTGAATGTATAAAAGATTATCTGAATATTTAATTATTTCGAATTACTGTATCCAAAATCATAATCGCACTATTCTTAAATTTCTAAAATTTCTTAAGCTGATTATCATTATATGTTAAATATAAGCTTGGATATGCAATTATATTATCTATCTATGTTTAGTTTATATCAATTGTATTATCGAGTTATTTCATACATCGATTAAACATATTGGTTTTACGATATCAATCTAACAAAAATTAAAAAAATATAAAGACACCATAAATTGAGATTATAAATAATTTAAAAATAGTAAATAGTAATATTAATTAAAAAATAGAATATTACAATATCATAATTATAATGATCTTAAAAGAATATGATTTTAACTTATTAAATTTAAATTTAATCTATTCGACTTTATTATCTATATATTAATTATTATTATGCAATGGAAGAAAACTGGATATTATCATTAAAATGTATATATTATTAACATTATTAATCTTATGGTAGTGTTCGAAAATATGGATATCATGACTTAGATATTATAATCCTGGTAATGAAGTTATGATAAATTAACTTATCCCAAGAAAAATATCAACTTTGATATGAAAAATTTAAAGCTATCAATTTTCCGAATATGAAATATCGGAATACTTCTGATATATTACTTTAATAGTTGATGTTAGTTTTTATAAGTTTTAAAAATAATTATATTGTTTATAATAGTGTTTAGTAATATTTAAGTGTAATTTGTGTTATTCGTGTGCAATGTATATTTTATTTTTTTAATTTGTTTTATATATCTATTCATTTTATTTATGATGAAAATATTATTAATATTTGTACATATTTATTAAATTAAATTACTTTACTTATATATATATATATATATATATATATATAATCAAACATTTCATTTAACTATTTAATATGCCTAATATGGTTAAAATCATCAATTGCAGTTGCATAATTACTTTAAAGATACTTCGGTAATTATATGTCGACATATTTATACATTATACATTACTACATATTTAACTAATTAATTTCTTGTAAATTGTATTAATATATTTCTATATATATATTATAGGTTGACTCACCATTCTATGATGTTAGTCAGTATTTGAATTAATGAAATGATACAAAAAAATTGTATGTAACATTGTATATACTAATTATATGAATCACTTGATCACGAGGACTATGGTAAATATTCCTCTATATAGGCATAGCAGTACTAGAAATATCTTGCTTGAAAGTATTGTTGGTTCTCTGGGAGCGTGAGTAAGACAGGCGGACTTATACGGCCAAACATTAGAACCGTGTATACGAAGTATAAAGTAAATTGTTACATAAGTATAATTGTTTAAATTCAGTAAGTTTTTTGATAAGAAGCAATCTCGCTATGTTTTTTATCGCAGACAATAACGAGTAATTATTCCTCCTAATTCTAAACCGGATACATATTCTATATCTGTACATATTTCCGCTATATTGACTCTAACTTAAGTTAACAATTGTTTATGAGTTGTAGTTTATAAGTTAGTATAGGTATATGCAATATTGAATTCAACTAATTACCAGAGGTTGCATGAGTTTGATTGTAAGCTCAACGATTACATTCTTTCTAGCAATCCAAGTATGATATACATAATCAAATACGTCTTATAACGTACAACCGATAATATTTGAGAAAATAAATCTTGCTGGGAAGTTAATATTATGCTGATATTTATAATTATTAATTATTATTATTAGGTGAAGATTATTGTGTAAGTAGAATAACAAGTAAGTTATAATAGGTGAGTATTTGAGAGAAGTAAACATTATGGTTAGATATAGTAATCATGTAAGACTTCGCGAAATTGAATATTAGTGAGTTAGAAAAAAACCATGCACTGAGTTCGGAAATATATATTTGTATACTGATGGTGTCAGCATTTTTTTATAAATAAATTGTGCATCTTCTGCATATATGTGTATATTTAGATATAATTGAAATAATAACCAAACTATAAATAATAAAAAGAAGAGAACGAGAATTTAATCTTGGTGAACACTGTTCTTGTGGAGGAAATATGTAAACTCGACGTGTTTTTATTATAGACGATGATAAATAAGATATGAAAGAGAAAATCCACTTATGGACCTTGCCATTAATAGCAATATTTATTAAATTTATAAATCCTTGCTGATGAGATTTAGCCCAGTTTTATTCTCACGATTGTGGAGATATATATTAAAAAGTTCATTAACGCCTGCATTGGTTTTTAAGATAGAATCTGGATAATACTCTCTTTAATATTTTAGACATTGTAGATAGTTATGATATATAATTGTATTTTGACCGGATAGAGTGATCTAATGATGGTTTCTTAAATAATGGAATAATCTGAGTTAATTTTAAATATTTAGGTAGAATAGAGAAACATTTGGGAAATATTTTGTATTTATTTTCCCGATAGTAAAAAAAAGAAATTTTAAAAGTATGTTTTGAATTAGGACTGCAATTTGAGATATATTAATATATAACTCAGATTTAGTAATACATGCTTACTATACTATTTGTATCTGATCTATTTAACACTGTTCACTTTAGTCAAAAATAGAAAACGTAGGTAGGTTATGCTAAACGCAAACCTACACCTTGATATATTATTGTATATATAATATTTAGTTAATATATATAATCTATATTTTCATATTTTATTTATAATATAATAAAAATGATTACTGTTTTACAGGGAAAACAAGTAATTAAAAATGTAACTATTATTTAAAATAACATTTTTATATTTTAAAATATAATTTAAAAAAATATTAAATGTAATAATTTAGAATAAATATAAGATTTTTCCATTATTAAATAGAGATATATTATTAATCAACCATATCAATTAATATAAATAATGTGAGAATATGTCTTAATATTTATTTTCCTTTATAAAGCATCACCAATCTTGATTTTATTAATCAATAAATCTATAATTTGAAAAAGAACATATGGCCTAATGTTGTAATAATGTATCATAAATAATATATAAACTCTTGATATTTAATTTATGTCATCTTAAAAATATATATGTTTTATAATTATTCTTCTGAAATTTCTACGAGATTTTATAAATAGAAATATGGAATATAATCATATTTAATAATGAACTATTTTAATAATTCTATATTTTTACTGTCAATAATTAATAATGTAATTAATAACATTTATTATATTCATATTGTACATTTTAAAACACAAAAATAAATTACAAATATAATTATTTAGATGTTTCAATCAAAAATGGTATATTTAGAATTATTAAATATTACAATATATATATATATATATATATATATATATGTGTGTGTGTGTGTGTATATCACACGAGTATATAACATGTGATATAATAATAATTACAAATACCATGTTATATAAGCAATCGAAGGTAATAAAAGAAAACAGAAACAAGGTTATTTTATTTACATGTATGTAATATTTATATGTTCAATGAATTCATTGTATTATAGGATATGCTATGATACTAATTACTCTGTTATGATACTAATTACTCTGTTATGATACTAATTACTCTGTTATGATACTAATTACTCTGTTATGATACTAATTACTCTGTTATGATACTAATTACTATGTTATTATACTAATTACTAAGACAATTATTGGCTGTGTATTGGAAGTTCACTAGTTAAATGGTAATTTAAGAATAAAAAGTTGTAAAATAAGCCTGCCTATCGCAAACACGTGATACGGAACAAAGAAAACTAGATTATGTATATATTAAAATTGCGTGAAACAATTGAATTAATACCGGGTATTACTAACTGCATTAAAAAAAACCCAGTCAATTAATATGTTATTAATTGCTATTCAATTGTCCTTGTTATACGGCATAATAGGATACAAGATGCTAAATGTATACAAACACATATAATGCACATACACACACACATACGCATACATATACATACGTATTGAGATTTATATAATAGATTAAATAGTTATTATGTTAAATTAAATATTTATTAAATTATATTAATAGTTTAAAAATAATATTCGAATGTATATACTATATATAACATTTCCATGAACATGCCACACAATTCATATTATAAATATACAGCCATGTATTTTGATATATTAATCATTAAATTTGCGAAATTATATTTATTATATTTAGATTATATTTAGATAATATTTAGATTATATTTTGGAATATTTTGCAATATTGTTTCAATACAAATAATGTACGAATTATTATGTATACATTTAATTTTAATAATATTACAAGTTATATCAAATATATATAATTAGGTATACTTTTGAAAATATATTATCGATATTAGAATATATATATATATATATATATATATATATATATATATATTGATATATTATAAAAAAAATTGTTAATATTTAATAATATCTTATAATATAATTTGATAATATAAAATAAAATAATTATTTATAGACTTTAAATTATAAAATCATTCTTTATAAAAGATATTCTAAACATGATTTATCATTATGTAAAACAGATAAACCGGTCAAAAAGGGTTACTATTGTATATTTTGTATTTTACAAAATTGTAACTAATTTAACCCACAAATAAAGGGTTTAAGAGATGATACGGTATGTAATAATTTTTATTTTATTTTAAAATATTGCATATATTTATTATAATTATACATTTTACAATATATTAAGTTCTATAAATCAATTATAATTTATATTTATTTATTTATGTTGACATTCTATAATACTATATACAATAT
>OZ038317.1:20462835-20467835 GCA_964035775.1 Osedax frankpressi
TTATATTATTATTATTATTATTATTTATTATTATTATTATTATTATTATTATTATTATTATTATTATTATTATTATTATTATTATTATTATTATTATTTATTATTATTATTATTATTATTATTATTATTATTTATTATTATTATTATTATTATTACTATTATTCAAATAAGTAAATGAAATTGTTTTAATATATATATATATACTAATATACTCTATTATTACAAAGTTCGTTTACAAGTATTTTTTAGCATTATTTAATGTTATATTGCTGATTTGTAATATTCTCGATAATACGTAGGCCAATATAACATAACCTAAAAATGAGCTGAGTATACCATTGGAAACTCTAACTAAACTAAACTGAGTACAATATTCTGTAATTCATTCTGTACTGGGTAGTGTACTCGTCACTCAAAAATATGCGCGGTAGATTAGCATATATACGAGTATATATGAACAGTATCTTGTCTATTAACATACTGTCTAGTAAGAGGAATATACATAACATATTGAGTATAATATGAACAACGCATATCATTTTACCGTTCATTATTAATTAAATCAGTATCCAGTAAACAAGTGTGAAAAAATACTTGGGTTAACGTGTGTATTTTTGTATTACTCAACACAAGATTGTGTTACCGTGTGTTTTTTATACAAGTTTTATTTACAAAAAAAAATGCACATGTATTTTGTTATTGTGTTGAGTAACATAAAAATTACATGTCTTAAGAGAATATAAATTAAATATGAAATGTAAAAAAAATTAAATCCGTTCAATAGGTACTCCGCTCTTTTACCTATAAGTTTAACATGTGGTATATACATATATATATATATATATATATATATATAATTATAATGTTGGAAACATATTCAATTCATATCTTAATATGGTTATGATTAATATTTTAATATTTTCTTCTAAAACCGAACAACACTAAATTATATATATAAGTGTACAAAAAATACTTTTATTTTAAAATATATATTTTGTATTCATGGAATAAAAAAAATTCTAGGAAATTTGATTTGGTTAATTTTGTTATACTAAATTGTTTTTTTTCTTATCTTCAAAATATTACGTAAAAAATGCATACTTAAACTATATTATATAAATTTACAAATACAAAATTATTTGCTTTTTGCAAGTAACAATTATTTTATATTTCAATAATTATTTTCGTATTTTTCGTTTTATAATTTTTTTTAGTTATTCGGTTTCAAAAGTAAATGAAATTTTATAATCGGATTATATAATCTAACTTTAGTACACATTTAATAAAACTATATAAATTACAAATAATTTTAAATTTACAATCTGGACATAAATTATTAAAAAATTACGAATACAAATCAATACTATTATAAATAATTGTTATCAAATATTTATCAATTAATTTATATTAATTATTACTTAGATAGCTATTTAATTTAAATAACTTTATATAAAAAGTCTTTATATAAAATTTATTTAAATACGGAATTGATTTTTTGTATTAATACATGCTTAATTTATCTTTGCATTCTATTATTGTATCATCATTAAGAGTATGCAGATATTTAATACGATTATAGACATGCCGATAACCATATATAATCAAAAGTTTGCGATTTGGACAGATAAACATGTAAAATTCTGTTTGCAGTGGCCTTGCTACCTTGATATCCTAGATTATCGGGTGAACTTTTTGAAAAAGTAATAGAAATAATACCAGATGATATTAGAATTATATCGCGTAGATATGACTGACGGCTTCGAAATAATGATCGATTGATATTTGTATAAAATTTGTACAAATTTATAAATCTGTAGCCGAATTTAGTGTTCGTCCGATCGGACCATCATGGAGGTTAGGTACTTTGGTAATTCCATCACACGGAAGCTCATTCGTATGCAGAAAATAAATCTATATTAATGAATAAAATTATTTTTTTAAAAACAAGATATAAACTTAAACTTATAATTAAATAACTTCGAAAAATTAATTTTTCACTTTGAAGAATTTTTTTAATTGTTTAAATCATTGGTAAATTAGTACATCATTAGATTTTCTTAATCTTATTATATAGTTTATTTAATCACCAAATAAATAATTTTGTAAATAGTAGTATAGGAATATAACACATTATTTGTAAAATTGGTTTAATGATAAAACATGCTTGAAATTAATAATAATAATATTATAATTATAATAATAATCCAATGAACTTTTTTCCGGTCTTCAATTCTTTTAAAATTCAATTTTTATTACCAGTATTCACTCTCGTTCCATCACATCCTACTGCCTATATAATAGTACCTAAACAAATAATATTTATATATCCAAATAGTATGCTAATTTATATAATAATATTAATAATACAATACTTAATATATCAGTAATATATTCTTTTTCTTGTATATTATCTATTATAGTATTTTAGTGTATATTGAAAGCTTCTTTATAGTCGATAAAGAAGCAGAATACCAAATATCAAGAATTTTATTTAATTATAAATTCATTACTTTTTTTTAATTTCCATTAAATACATTTACTATACATAGTGCTCTACTATATCTAAAAATATCGGTAACTTATTAGTAAGCATTGAAAAGCTAACAAAGGAGCTAACGAATTTTGAAGTATATCTCAACTTCATGATGAAATGTAAAAAAATCGAACGAATATACAAAATGAAATTAAAAATAGTTGATATAGCTGATATTATTATTATATGTATATGTATATTATTATACACATGCGCAAAATTAGCTTTTTCTACTCATAGAAAAAAGGTATTTTTTTATAAATTTTGTTAGGTTGAAAAGCGCAGACAAGAGAATCATCAGAAAAAATTAAATTGTTTAAAATATTAATATGGTATAACATATGTATATATATTAATAATAAATATAAACATTACATTAAAAAATAATGAAGTTTATTTAATTAATCTATTATTTATTTAATCAATCTATATATATATATATATATATATATATATATATATATATACAACAACATGACATATATTTGACATAATTAATCTAGATTAATTAATAGCTATTAATAGTAAATTAATAATACCAGTTCATTTTAATTAATTCAGCCACGATAAAAAAATACTGAAGTAAACAATAATTATATATTATCATATATAAATAGATTTTAATTAATTATATTTCAAATATGAAATTTAAATAGTTAAATAGTTAATATCATTTAATGTTAAAAATCGTTAATTTAAAATATACAAGCACCCCTATAATATTAACGGTAGAGTTAAAATAAACCTTATTCGTGCTAAATGTATCTTATTTATATATTTTTTACACATTTTCATCATATTTAAACATTTTACATCATATACTATAATAAGGTAATATATATTATATATTAATAACTTACACTAAAATACGCATTATTTCAAGTTTAACGTGATTATTGATTATAAACTATATATATATATATAATATCGTACTATTATAAACGATATATATAACAAAATATATAAATTAAATTATTTATTTAAAAAATAATATTCATTAAATTATTAATAATTATTATTTAGTAGACGCACTTTATAACCTTATGTAATATTATATTATTTATAAATTAAATAAATATAGAAAATAACTATTCCTAGGCTATTTAAGATTAAATCTAATAAAAAATTGTATAATCAAACTAAATTAGAAGTAGATAACATGCATTTTAGTAGCACCGATTATGAATCGTGTTATAAAATTAACTAGCCATTATATGAAGATGATGTGTTTAAAATAATATATCTAATTTTACATATTCTGGAGAAAATTCACATATATTGTTATAATAATATGAGTAATAGTAATCATTTCAATTATAATAATACTAATATTAATCATTTAGTAAATAATTAGTTATTTAATTTTATTTGAATTAATAAGCATACTTTAATAAATATAATATATATATATATATTTATAAATATATACTTATCTGTTAAATAGAATCATCTACAACTCAATATTTAAATATTGTAACAATGACGACATTGGATGAGTTCGACATTCTGGAGATTAATTATGAAAATAGATAATGATTTTTTGAGAAAATTGTTGCTAAATAATAATAATTATTATCGTAAAAATAAATTATATATTTTTTTATTTTCTTATTATATTAATTTATATACATTTTATATAATAAACTAGTATTAAAATATATCATAATAGTACGTACTATAGGTAGTATATGTTTTTTGATTAAATGATATATTTAACATAGTATATTAACTTATAATGATAATTTCATTAGATAAATATACTCTCGTTATAATAAAGATGTATTATAATATTTCAATTATGCTGAGCAGGGAGAAATATGTTACTTTATAAAGATAATATTAATGTAAAACTTTTGTTATCGTGTATTTTATTACACGCGTTATCGTATATTTTTTCCACTTATATTTTTTACGCGTGTTAAATCAAGTTTGTTGTTTGCCTGTTAACCCAGATGTTAACTATATCTAAATTATAACGCAACCACGTACATTTTACACAATATTTTGTGAAAAAATACACGCGTTAACCCAAGTATTTTTTCACGAATGTTTACTGGGTATGCAAGTTAACTTGAAATAATTATTTACGTGTTTATTTGTTTTTCGATTAATAGACAAATAATATATTATCTTAATCTTAAAAACCATCAAATGCCTTAGTAATTATAATACATGATCTTCAAATTATTACACATATAGTTGTAAATTGTATAGACTTTACATTTGTATAAATTACATTATTATCATTCAAACTACACTAGTTTGCTGTATCAATTAATATTCAGTCATAACAAATCGTGCGTATTCCATAGTATAAGTCAATTGCACTAATAGAAGAGCTACATTTAGGTAGAACCTAATATTATTTAATATCTAGTAATTTATAGGTTTTATTATTACAGCACATTAATATACAAATGAATGTAAAAATATTATATCTGAATTAATTTAATTATAGCATAATTAT
>OZ038317.1:20472835-20478200 GCA_964035775.1 Osedax frankpressi
CTTTTCATAATTTATGAATGATTAATTATTTCTAATACATAAGAAATATTATTATTAATTATGATAGAATGTTTTAAAAGAAAACGTAAGTATTAATTATATATTAGAGAAAAAATGTTTAAATGCAAATTTAAACATGTCACATTACACGCTAACACACACACATACATATATATATATATATATATATATATATATATATATATATATATATATATATATATATATATATATATATATATATTTCATATATGTATTCAATGGGATATTCTATAATTAATATCGTTCATTCTTGGAAATAAATTAAATAGGCATATATATTTTATAATTTATTATTAATTACTTATAGATTTTAATAATATGTATCCTAATATATTTAATACATGATCATTTAGAAACAACTAATGGTTCTTATTACATTACATTTAAACAATACTATATATATTTACATATATTATGTGGTATATTCATAAGTATGTAATTAATTCATATTTGGATATCATGTGTATACTCTTTTATAACATATTAATATTTAATTAGATATCATTACGCTTTTATATTAGTATACACTTTACTAATGTTAGATGAATGTTGTTATAGTTGAACTTGATTAGTTCTGGAATTATATTTAGTTGTAGATTTAGAGTATCAAGTTTATAGAGATACACGATTGCAATTGGTATTTAGTCAAGATTACTGAATTATAATATTGTTAATCGTAACGAAACTGTATCAATATAGAGTGTGTATTGAAGATAAAACTTAAATAATAATGATAATGTTATTTAATAATTTAAGATAAAATGTTTGTTTCATGATATATATTAGATATTTATATTATAATTTTTATTGGAGATTTTATAGCTTATATTAGATTTTATATTGGACATTTCTAATTTATATTAGGAATTTATAGTTATATGTGTACAAAGTTAAGGTATTCGTAATTATAACGACAGTAATTATATATTTATTTATATAAGCATATAATTATATTTATTTCAATAAAATATTTTTGATTTTCAGGATCATGGTATAAAGATCTATGACTATAAAACACAAAAAGTTAGAGCCATAGTTCTATTATAAAGACAACAATAATAACTAATAATTAATAACTAATCTAATATTGTATATTCATAGCATGTACTTACCACGGTTTTTATCATCATTGTTTATATTTATTTTATAGAATCTAAGTTGTATATAAATATACTATATTAATATATATATATTTATATAAGTTGTATGATTATAATATTTTTGATATTTTCACTAATTATAATAAATATTTTATAAAAAATAAATAATAAGGCGACACATTTAGGGAGTTAATTAATAATTATAATAATAAGAATGTTTAGATAATGGAACTATAAAGTATTCCTATTATAATATCTAAAATCTTTTAAATAGTTTTAATTAATATTGATTTTTTGTCACGAATGATAAAAAATACAAATTGAATACAATATATAAAATATTAGACATGTATTAGTTTACATTTATGTATACAAAGTAATCGCAGGAAATACTCTAATTGTATTAACACAAAACATATATTAATGCATAATATTTAGTTATAGTAATATTTTTATATCATATTTGAAATAGAGCGCAGACGAATTAAAAGATATGGTATGTTAAACCATTGTATACTTATAATACATATACGTATATATAATAAATATATATTATTATTTATATTAAATATATAAATCTAATATTATTAATCTACTATAATTATTCTCATGTATTTTTTAATTCATTAAATTATTAATTATTAGTATTCATTGGAATAAATAGATTTTTATATTATCAAAATTATTTTTAAATAATTCTGGTATATATTCATCATTTATTTACAACTATATTAATTATGTTTTTTTACATATACATAGATTAAACCAAATGGACAGGTATTTTATTATATATATATATATATATATATATATATATTTAATTATAATATATATATATATATATATATATAAACTCATACTATAAGTAAGGAAATGATTTAAGTCTTAATCTTAAGTTTTTAATTTTTAATTTTAATTTATTTGAGTCTTAATGAGTTAACAATGGGCTTGATTAATATATTTTTTATAAAAATATTATTATATTTAATTATAGATTAACATAAAATATATTAAAATATGAATACATAATTTATCATTGTATTACATTTATTATCATGTAATAACACTAACTTATATTAAGTAAACTAAATTTTGTAAATATAAGTTTTGTTTGTAAAATATTTAGTTAATTTGTAAAACAATTTGTTTTCCAAAATCATTAATATTATCGAAAATGTCATGAATATTGTGTAAATATATATATATCTGTGTTCAGGATCATTAATGATAATAAACTGATTGCACTATTTTGGTCCAGTATATAAAGCAACCGTTAATAAGAAGTATCTTATATAATAATAATTTAATGTTTTTTCTTATTTAACATTTTTTTGAATAAGTTTATTTCTTTGGGTATTTTTCAATATATATTTTATGCATGAAAATTAAGACATTTTTTAAAATAATTAGATCTATATATTTTTTTAATTATTTTTATTATAGCCTCTGTTATTGTGTTAAAAATTAAATATATATATATATATATATTATATATATATATATATATATGTCCCTGAATTTTAAATATATGATGATTTTATATAAAAAATATGTTATAATAATAATAAAGATAGAAATAATATAAATACTTACTAATATTTAGTATTGTATATATATATATATATATATAATATATATATATATATATATATATTTATATTCATTTATACATACCATGTATATACATATTATACACAAACATATATATATATATATATATATATATATACTGAATAATGTTCTAGAAACAGTCTATGTGATTATAATATACAAATTTATAATTTATAATTTTGTAATATCTTTCAACAAATATACACTTGTTTTTAATATCAAATGATATTCATTTATATTTGGAACATTTATATAATAATTACATCACTTTGTTATCAGAGTATACACTTTTAAGTGTATATATATATATATATATATAATATACATTATGTAATAAGTATTTTATACAGGACTACATACATTTGCATTTATACAACATCTTACTTATAAATAAATTGTAACAAACATTATAATTGTTTAGTAATATTCAGTAGTATATTAATTCAAATAATATATTATGTACATACATACCATATATTGTATATAATATATTTATACAACGGAATATGTTATACAATATATTTATATATAGTATATATTTTATATAATATCTCTATACATACGATAATATAATAATAACATACGATATATTGTATAGGTTATCAAAATAGAAGATCCAAAACTGGTTATATATATTTTCTATAATAATTGAATATTGTGTATCACATACTTAGTTATATTAATGTGAGGTATTGACTTTAATAGTATACAATGGTATTACTAGTATAAATAATTAAACTAACATTGTTAAATAATATTATCTTTAATTTAATTTAGTTTATTTCTAATATTCTCATGAATAATAATAACATATGCATATAGTTATTATTTAAATATAATATATACATAATATACAGTTATACAAAACATTTATGCATATAGTTAATAATTAATATTAACAAGGGCTATTAATAAAGCCATTATCTATAATATGAAATAGTTCAATAGAGAACGCAAACGTTGATCGTCTTATGACCGGTTTATGAAATTATATCTGTTGTAATCCTAGTAATAAGTATTGTGAGCTCCCTAATTGAAAACCAACTTCTAGGACTTTGAATTCAGTTGAAGATCAATATTCATATTCTTATGTATACATCACTTATCATAATTATATAGTCGTTTACTAGAAAATATCTTGATGAAAATAAAGTTTTGCTTTCGAGTTACAATCAAATTTTAAATATAATAATAATATATATTTTATATACCTATTTTACAGGGAGAAATTTATGTGGTTAATATTTGTAAATAATGAATTAAATATAATATTTTAATATTAACAATCATTCAAAAAATATACATTGAAATTAAATTATATAATAGATTACTTTCATTCTTTTTCATTATATATAAATTATTTACGAGATATTATTCATAAATTACAGACTGATGAATATGTTGTTAGTTTTATTAGCAATTCTATTTTAAACTAAAAAATGCAATTTATTTCATAATATTCATACATTTTTTCTACCATTTTATAACATATGATTATAATTATATTAAATTTATACAAAATATATATATAATATATATTATATATATATATATATATATAAATGTTTTAAAATACATGATTTTAATTTATTTATTGTACTTTATATAATTATATATACCAATAGGATGGAACGGTAAATATTATATGTATATATATATATATATTTACTTATATGTGTTTGTAAGTATGTATATATATATTGGTCATATCTATATTAATCTATACACTGTAAAAAAGAGTACAATAAAATTTATATAATATCAAAAATAATACATATTTATATATATTTATGACATATGATTTAAAAATATATATTTTTCTATACAAATATTTTCATTAGTTTTACTTCCATGGAGCGCCATTATCTAATTTAAAAAAATGATTCATTATTTAAGTAGTGGATATATATATATATATATATATATATATATATATATAATAATAATTATAATCCAATACTTAAATAATGAATCAATTTTAAACATAATACATAATATATAGTATATATAGTATAATATATAGTATATATATATATATAATATATATATATAATATATATATATATAGTATATATATATATATATATATAATATATATATATAGTATATATATAATATATATACTATATAGCATTTTGTATTATTAGCCAGAAACTGTTATACTAAAAGATTACATTTCTCTAAAAATATAAAATTATATCATTATTAGAATTTGGATCATAGTTAATATTCAATTATATATAATTACGATAGTAACAAACTGTTTATGTAACGTTGAAATTATAATGACAACTATAAGATGTAATAGAATACACCAACAAATGTTAAACGTAGTTAAATTGCTAGAAACCATTTAAAAATGACTAAACCGCTTAAAACCGCTTTAGACTATTTTTAAATATGTCAAGGATAATTAAAACCGCTTACTTCATTAGTTTTAACTATTACAAAATAACAGCATTATTCACCGTAACTAATATACTATATAGTAACAGACGTATAACATATAACGCATCATATAACAACCCACTAGGTCAATTTTTAATATATAGTATTTCTATTTAAGTGTTTATATAATGGCAATAAGAATACACAAATCGTATTAAAATGTA
>OZ038317.1:20478400-20510137 GCA_964035775.1 Osedax frankpressi
GAGCATTTATAGATTATGTTATATATATATCACGATAATATATAAATATAAAAAAACATTATCAAATTAATATAATAATATTTTAAAGCCAGTGAAAAGTCCAGACAAATTGGTAAGATTTATAATATTTATCAACTTGAATCTAACTAAATATGATAAGATTAATTATATTTTATTACATTTTAATATATATATATATATATATATATTTATAATTGTTATTAAGTATATATGTAATGTATTAGGAAGCAGGCTGGTAATATAATGGCTAAATTAAATGTTTTCACAAACATTAAACAGTGAAAATAATTTGTATTATATCACTATCATAATTAATCAATATATAATGCAAGTTAATTATTTCCTTTTTATAGTTTCTGATTGTATATTAAGATGTATGTGTTATGTATGTTAAACATATGTTTAATTTATGCTTAATTTATGCATTTTTGATTTATCTTACAAAACTAATTGTTATAAATATATGTATTACATTTGTATATAAATATATTGTACAGTAATGGTGATTTATAACATCCTTTCCATACTTCATTAAAAACATTTAATATTACAGATGTTATAATATATGTTTACCTATACCAGTATACTCATACATCCTAATAGATATATTTAATTCATATATATATATATATATATATATATATATATATATATATATATATTATTAAACAGATCAATATACTTGATGTAAGTATGGTGTTCATAATATTATTTTTAGAAAATGTAATGATAATATAATAATGAATTCATCATAATATTAAGTTTCACTTTATTTCAGTTATTTTTTTTAATATAAATTATTATATCTATTACCACACGTAAACTTATGAAATATATATATATATATATGTATTATTTATATAAATATATAATTCAAAATACTAATATATATATCCTGATATATATATCTATATATCCTGATATATATATTCTAAATATATAAATAAACATTAAATTTAGAATTTCCCAAAAAAAGTATATATTTATATATATAAATATATAATTGAATTATTATTGAATATAAATTAAGAATTTATGATATAACATATGTATACATTTATTAATTTTATTAGCACATATTCATGAATAATTTTAATACGTTATCATTAACTAACAATAAATAAATAATACAGACTGAATTGCTACCGGTTGGTTTATAGAATTTAAAACGTTATAATCAATTTAATGTAATTTGATTATGGTTAGAAATATCTACTTTTGAATATATTATACCATATTATTTATATATATTATGTTATTTAATATTTTCTTAAAATATTCATAAGTCGATGTTTCCGATGAAAGTTTGTATAACAATATATTTTAAATTATTATTTATGATTTAAATATTCATTTTAAACATGTAATATGTATATTATTTCTAAAAAATGTTAACATTATTTGTCTCAAAATCAAACGAAATATTTAGTTTAATATAAATGTAATCATTTTATAATTTAAATACATACACATAGTTATAACTCGCCTAGTTTTCTATCTCCTTGTGTTCAAAGCCATTCCCTAAAGTTAATGAGTAGATAGATACAAATGTAGTAAAGAGAAATTTTGGGCTGAGGGAAATACCAATTTTTTTATTAGACCAAACAAATTCATATATCCCGATATCAATATCTTTAAATGACCAGAAATATCAGAAATGTTGGTTACAAAATCTGAAATATTAAAAAGCTATATCCGTTTGCTGAGCCTAGTGCTCGAATTTTGATTATCAAATTATATATATATATATATATATATATAGTATAGATTATATCAACTGATATGCATATGAAATTTATTAAACTTAATCTAAAAAAATGATCAACATTTAAGTGAATTGATGTATGATATTTAATATTATTTATTTCCTATATATATGTATAATTAATAATATATCATTATAAATCTAATTTATTTGTTTCATATTTAATATTGTTTATATAACTTATTTTTTATTAATTTTTAAAGAAACCAAAGAAATTTAAATCGGTAAATACATTTACATTTAAATATATATAATATAAAAAATTATATATATATATATAATTATGTATATATATATAATTATGTATATACATACATATATATATATATATATATATATATATATATATACTAATATATATATATAAAAAATTCATAAATATGAATATATTTTTATTACTGAATTTTCTTATTACATAATATGTATTTTATCAACAACATATTAATTATAATAATACGAAGGTAGGATAAAATAATACTTTTAATTTAAATATAACTAATACATTGAGAATCAATATATTTTATTTTAATTAATTATTAATATTATTTTGTTTTTTATATAAGTGATAATATAATTCAGTTAATATTTATAATAAAATAGTAAATTACAATTCTATTTACAATATTAATATAACTATGTTCACATATATATATATATATATATAATATTTATATATTTATATATATATATAAACTAAGATAAAAACCCTGTCCATTTAAATGTTTTTGTTATATAATAAAATATAAAATATATGTTATTTTTATATATATTATAGTTATTATGATTAACCTAATTTCATTATTCATATTTAGTATTTTAATAATATTTTTCAACTATTTAACCATTATTCAATAGTGGTAATGACGCAATATCTAGAATTTAGACTTACAATATATTTGAAATATATTGTTAAATTCCATTTTTTCCACCCTATAGAATATATATTGAATATAAATAATTTACATTTTATCTTAGAGAACACCATCTAAGGTTTATATATATATATATATATATATATATATATATATATATTTATATATTTTAATAAAATATTATTGACGTATTTTGCATATAATATATCTAATATGGATATATTTATTATAATAAATTGGAAAGATAGTTTAATATGGAGAGAAAGACATACATGATGGATATGTATATTGTTTTATTCATGTCTATATATATTTATTTAAATGTTATTACATTTTTTAAAAGTACCCATTTTTTCTTATATTATTTACGATATACAAAAAACTATACATTATTTTATTTCTAATATTAATATCTTCATATCTTAAGAGGTTATGCCCATTATTACATATAATCGTAACCGGTAGTGTAATTATTATCCATGTTTAATATACTTTATATTAGTTTATATATTTATATAATTATATATACACACACATATATATATATATATATATATATATATATATATATATATATATATATATATATATATATATATATGTATATATATATATACAAATCATTAATTTATGATACTATTACTATTCAACTATTACAAATAACAATAATTTTCAATTTCATATTATTATAATAATCAATTCAAAGTATATTAAAATTGTAAAATCAAATTATAATACAAATAAATGATCTGTTCAGGGTGCTAATGCAATTAAAAGTAAAGATTCAATGAGTGGGGTTTATATATATATATATATATAAATATATATATTGATAATATCCATATACAATATAATAACATATAGATTAAGCAACACAAACTTTATTTAGAATGTTGCGATTATGTTAAATTCCCCGTCATCAGCCAAAATATTCAATAATATAAAAGATTCGGTTAATAAAATTATATATTTATATTTAAATATATTTATATATATATGCTATTCTATATTTATTAATTAAATATAATATTAATTATAATATTAATTATAATATTAATTATAATATTAATTATAATATTAATTATAATATTAATTATGATATTAATTATAATATTAATTATAATATTAATTATGATATTAATTATGATATTAATTATAATATTAATTATAATATTAATTATGATATTAATTATGATATTAATTATAATATTAATTATAATATTAATTATAATATTAATTATAATATTAATTATAATATTAATTATAATATTAATTATAATATTAATTATAATATTAATTATAATATTAATTATAATATTAATTATAATATTAATTATAATATTAATTATAATATTAATTATAATATTAATTATAATATTAATTATAATATTAATTATAATATTAATTATAATATTAATTATAATATTAATTATAATATTAATTATAATATTAATTATAATATTAATTATAATATTAATTATAATATTAATTATAATATTAATTATAATATTAATTATAATATTAATTATAATATTAATTATAATATTAATTATAATATTAATTATAATATTAATTATAATATTAATTATAATATTAATTATAATATTAATTATAATATTAATTATAATATTAATTATAATATTAATTATAATATTAATTATAATGTTAATTATAATATTAATTATAATATTAATTATTATATTAATTATAATGTTAATTATAATATTAATTATAATATTAATTATAATATTAATCGCAATATTAATTATAATATTAATTATAATATTAATCGTAATATTAATTATAATATTAATTTATATAAATAAGATTTTTGAAGAAAATTGTATTGTTCTGATAAAATATACTATAAAACTAAAATCATAATGATTTAGATTGTGGACTATTATCATTAATAGTTAGTTACGAGATGATTAATAAATTAAACATATAATCTATAGTTCATCATCATTATGAGTATTATATTAAAATATAATATATGTCTTCTAGGATTTTTAGTCTTTAATAAACCCTAATGATATGCTTCATAAATAACATATTTTGTAACTATTAATTCGTTATTTTACAAATTTCCACGTAGTTTAATATATTTAATTATTTGTTGTATGAATTTCCGCAAAAAATAATAAAACTAAGTAAATAATTATTGAATATTGTGAATATTCATTCTAATATTATTCGTAAAATATATTTTTTTATATTATTAATATATTAAATAGTTCATTTATATTAGAATATAAAGAATATAAATGAAACTAAAAGTAACATTGTTAAATTTAATATTGATATCGTATGGTATTTTTAAATTATAGTTTAAAAATAATACATTTTTAAACATTATTTACTAGAAATAAAAATTGAAATTTTTTTTAGCAAAATGTTATATACTGGTCTCAGTATTTAATTAAATAATACTATATTCAATATACATTAATAATTACATATATTATTTATATAAATATATAATATACTTAACATTGACTAGTATACAAAATATAAATTTACTTATGTATATATTATATATACTAATTTATATACTAATATTAAATTTATTTTGAAAATATATTATTTTTATTATGATATTATAATATATAAATATGGGTTATTCGTTATTTATCAATACTATTACAAACAATGTAATACATTATAAATTATGAAGGTATGCATCTAAAATAAAATATATTCACAAACCCACGTTATTGCTGATGGCAATATTTATCTAGTGTTGAGATAAATTGGAATAATTTTAAACATTTTAACAATTTAAGAGGAAACATTGCCGACTGCAATTAATAGAAAATAATTTAGATTGATAAATTAAATATATAAGAATAAATATTATTTAAAAATCTTTTAATAAATTGGATATAATTGATATATTGTACATGCTGGGGAATGTTGTAATAGTAGTTCATAATACTGCTTGCTGGGCGTTAGTGGCATATTATTACACCATAGTGTACTGCAGTGTATACATATTCAATAATGAGGGTTAGTGTCATAGTTTACTGCCATGTTAAGTTCATATATTCTATATGATGGGGGTTAGTATCATAGTATATCAGCTTAATATAGTTTATATATTCTTTAGATTACACTCGCTTCACTTATTAATGCTTTATAATCTCAACCATAGTGCAGTTCAAATTTTTTATTTGCTGATAGTTAAACCCGCTTCACTCATTACTGGCATTGTATTGAACCAATATACATATATATATATATATATATATATATATATATATATATATATAGTATGGGGGCACAATTTGAGACTTTTCTAGTTGTATTGAGAAATTGAAAATGTTACATAATTAATCTATGAAAGTAATATTTTAATTTTAAAAAGTTGAAGAATACCAGTGATATAACATACTCGATATAGAATTTTATATGAGGTTTTTAAAATTTAATGTTGGGACTTCATCAGACTGAGATTATATACAATATCGGAAATATACGAAAAAAGCATTTTAAAATTAGAAAATATTTATTATAATTTTTATATTTTTGCGATTTTATATAAATTGATTTTCGCTTTTTTTTAGAATTGCATTTTATCTTAGAAATTACAGAAATTATTCCCGATATACGATAAAATAGGAAACATTTTTGTGGTGATCGAAATACGTTAAAATAAGTAAAGGAGATTTTTAGAAGTTGGCAAAATCGCTGAAAATAAAATTTTTAAATTATTTTCTAGCTAATTAAATATTATGCGTATCTCTATTAACATAATATTCATTCGGTATATCGAAGTTTAAAAACTTTTCGGAGCTTTACTCATAATGTAAAAAATTGTTGACGAATACGTAATACATTAATTTTTCGAATTATAAGACAATTTCGAGTAGGGATAGGATATTTTTATTTCTATTTTTTCCCCTCCTATATTAAATTTTTTCAAATGCCCTCTAGCTAGTTTAGCGATATTTTTACATCACGTTCGCCTCGGTACAATAATAGGATTTTTCTTTGCAAATTATATTAGTAGGATGATGTAGTAGAGTATATAGTATACGATACAATTTAAATAAAATTACTAAAATTCTATTACACTTATGCAGATAGGGGAGACGAAATCAGATTTTGATAACACGGTAATTTATTATATATAACTATGAGATATATTTAGATGCACAAATAATTATTTTAAATCACTTTTAATTATGTTCTAAACAAATATTAATAAATATGTTGTTGGCATACACAATATATATTCACCATTAAACATTGAACACAATTCAATACAGTTACTATAACAACTATATATTAGTTATTATAATGATATGATTAATCTTAGTATCATTTGAATCATATTTAAAAAATGACTATAAATTTAAATTTTTTTTTAAATTATACCAATATATTACTTTATAAAAGTAAGCATAAAATACGGAGTTTTAATTAAATTGTGAATTCCTTTAATAAATATAATATTGAATTGATTTTGCATATAGATTATTCGTATTACTATATTATTAATATTGTTTTTTCGATATTTATCAATAATATTACCAAAAATGTAATCCTATTATGAATTTTCTAGTTAGGCATCAAAATAATGTATAATCATGATCTAATTGATTCTATTGAAACCATAATATAATCTATAATACGATTTAAAATAAAATTAATTCTATTATATTAATTTATATATATATATTTTATGTAAAATAATCTAATATATTTAAAAGCAAAAAAGAGAACAAATAGCAGACGTAAATGATGTATATATATATATATATATATATATATATATATATATATATATATATAGTTTATTCTATTTATATAATAAGTATGTCAGTTTTCCACAATTATTTTAAATATGTTCACATAATATACATTATGTAATAAAGCATAAATAATTTATAACTTATAAGTGATTTGTAATTCTTAAGTATTAAGACAATTAAATATTTGTAATTAAACAGTTTTTACATTGAATAATTTTTTAAAAACAAATATATAAAATAAATACATAATAATAAATATGAAAAAGATATTCATTGATATTCATTATATTTAATAATATTGTTATTTATAAAGTAATACATTAAATAATATAGATTACATTTAATAAACGATATTATTTTAAGTTTTTACAATAACATAGATACACTTACAAATACAACATATTTTTTATTTGTAATGGTCATACGTTAATTTTATTATGCTTAGATAATGATGATTCAGATAATTATAATTTAAAAAAAAAATATATGTGTGTATGTCTGTTTCTGTATGTGTATTTGTGTGGATGTGTGTGAGTATATATATATATATATATATATATGCGTGTTTGTGTGTGTGGGTGTGTGTATGTGTGAGAGTGAGTATAGATGTATTATATAAAACTATAGTTATTAAAAATCCAATATATTTAATGATATACTAATTACACACAGTTCGATAGAAAAAAAAATGTAACTAATATAAATAAGTTATATAATAATAATATGCGACTTTATTTATGTTATATTTAATATTTTCTAATTCTATTAAATAAATAAATATTTTAGTTAAACAAAGAATTCATCGTCCGTAAATCATTGGTAAATTAGATAGCTCTTATTGTCATAAATAATATACATATATAGAATATACAATTATATAAATAACATACTTTGTATAAATAATTATATAAATAATATTTATTGTATAATTATTTATAATTATTATATATCATATATAAAAATTAATGTTTATAAATATATGTAATTATAATGTATATTAATCTATATAATTAACATTTAATTTGAAATTATTTATATAAAACTTAAATCATTTGATTATTATATTTAATAATAATTTACTTAATGTTTATAATATAATTGTACCATATTCACTAAAATAAGTTTATGCGGAGAAAAAGAGTAAAAATGTAATTTTTTGCCGGGACACACAATTATTCAAAGGCACATATATAATTTTAATTATGATCGTAAAGACATATTTGTATACAATATAACAAATTAATTGTCAAAATTTCTGAGTTGTATAAATATTATTAATATATCTAAAAGATACTAGAATATAAAATCATTAATCAAATACTATTATAAAATATGCAATAGCAATAAAGTGAATATTTGAGATTTGACTAACCGGGTATCAACCAAATTAGGAATTATTATTATTATGAGTGTGGATTATGGTTTTTGACGCATTATAATTTTATTTTATTTATTTTTCAAATTAATATTTAAAATCTCAACTAATTTAAAATTTATAGGACAGTTCTAAATGATCGTTAATTGGAGGGTGTCCTTTCTGTTGGTTAAGATATATGCTAGTGTAAATGTAATAAATAGAAAACCTAAAAGATGTATCATTGTATACTATTACTAAATTGTCAGGAATTATTTATGAATATGTATATTAGTTCTTTTTTATTTTTTCAGCGATAAACATTCTTAAATTTCGAAATTTATAATTATGTATTATGTATAATGGCATATTAGATTATACATAATATCATATTAGAGTATATATACTGTAATATTAGATTCTACTGTAATACAGATTTAATGTGTAAATAATATTATATAAATTCTCTTTTAAGATTATGGGGCATAACTATATGTATATAGGGCGATAATTAGTACAAAGTTGAAGTGAATACATTAAATTAAAATAAATGAATTGTAAAATAGGAATAAGAAAATAAATACATGAAATATATTGTTTAAATCGGGGTAATATATTTAATATTTAATTAGTTTAAGATATCTTAAAATTTACAAACGAATGAATCAAATATAATATTTTCATAAAGCTAGTTCGTACTTATAATATATATATATATATATATATATATATATATATATATATATGTAGTTTGTAACCTTGCATTTATTATTTAATATATAATTTAAATTGATTCAAAACGTGTCGTCGGCTTTAGCATTTAAGTTTAGCGGAAATTAGACCGCAATGAAAGTTGAACAATATATAATAATAATATATTGCATATAAACGGTATCAAATTGTATGTTAAAATAATATATTATCTTATTATGTATATATTAATGTTATATAATATGTATATTTAATTGTTATACTATGTGTCAATTTTAATTAACAGATACAATATTAATACAGATAAGTGAAGATATTTATGCCGTAGTTAATAAAAAAATGGTAAATCTCGCATATTATATCTATTTGATAAATATTAATATGTTTATCAGATATATATATATATATATATATATATATATATATATATTTAATTTAAATATTATGTATCAATTTTAATTAATAGTTATAATATTAACATAGACAAGTGAAGATATTTATGCCGTAGTTAATAAAAGACCGGTAAATCTAGCTCATTATAATTATTTTTTAAATATATATATATATATATATATATAAACCAGGGAAATATATATTTAATTGTTATAATATGTACCAATTTAAATTAACAGATTCAATATTAATACAGATAAGCGAAGATATTTATGCCGTAGTTAATAAAAAATCGGTAAATCTCGCATATTATATCTATTTGATAAATATTAATATGTTTATCAGATATATATATATATATATATATATAAATATATATTTAATTTACATATTATGTATCAATTTTAATTAATAGTTATAATATTAACATAGACAAGTGAAGATATTTATGCCGTAGTTAATAAAAGACCGGTAAATCTCGCACATTATAAATATTTTATAAATATAGATATTTAAACCAGGGAAATATATATTTAATTGTTATAATATGTACCAATTTAAATTAACAGTTACGATATTAATACAGATAAGCGAAGATATTTATGCCGTAGTTAATAAAAGACCGGTAAATCTCGCACATTATAAATATTTTATAAATAAAGATATGTAAACCAGGGAAATATATATTTAATTGTTATACTATGTACCAATTTAAATTAACAGTTACAATATTAATACAGATAAGTAAAGATATTTATGAAGTAGTTAATGAAAGACCGGTAAATCTCGCACATTATAAATATTTTATAAATATAGATATGTAAACCAGGGAAATATATATTTAATTGTTATACTATGTACCAATTTAAATTAACAGTTACAATATTAATACAGATAAGTAAAGATATTTATGAAGTAGTTAATGAAAGACCGGTAAATCTCGCACATTATAAATATTTTATAAATATAGATATGTAAACCAGGGAAATATATATTTAATTGTTATACTATGTACCAATTTAAATTAACAGTTACAATATTAATACAGATAAGTGAAGATATTTATGCCGTAGTTAATGAAAGACCGGTAAATCTCCCACATTATAAATATTTATATATATATATAAACGTGGGAAATATATATTAATTGTTATACTATGTACCAATTTAAATTAACAATTACAATATTAATACAGATAAGTAAAGATATTTATGAAGTAGTTAATGAAAGACCGGTAAATCTCGCACATTATAAATATTTTATAAATATAGATATGTAAATCAGGGAAATATATATTTAATTGTTATAGTAGTTAAAATATTAACACAGATACGTGAAGATAGTTATGTAATTGTTGATAAAAAATCGGTAAATATCATACATTATAACTATTTGGTAATTATAGATATGTAGGGTAAGGTTACATCAAATAATTATCAATAGATACTAAGTTCTAATGTAATACAAATTGACTTGAATACTTGTCTAGATGTGTATTGTGAATACGTAACAACCGAGTGGGAATTCTCTGATTTAACATATATTTATCCTTTAGTAATAATTTAATTAGTACAATGTAAACAAAATAATAAAACACAATTTAGTAATTATACATTACAAGCGAATAACTAGTTTGGATAATTAGAATATATTTAATCTATATAATGAGATAATATAGGATAGTGAATATGTTATTTTAATTATTTTAATAATCTACTAATAATAATGCTCTTTCAATCTTGTCAAATATCAAAGGTTAAATACAGAATGTAACTAACATTTAAACATAATAATAAAATAAAAAATATATAAATGTAAATTTTAAATTCATATAGTATTTGAACGATCTATTTATATGTGAATATCAATTGTTATATTGAAGCATTTATTAAAATGTATTTTAATAAAAATTAAATACATTGTGAGTTTAGGTCATAACTAATACGATGAAGTCAGTATCTGGTATTAAATATTGTAATGGCCATTGAGTTACTTACATTAAGCACTTAATATTAATTAATATTATATTATATTCATTATATTCACAATATTCATTATATTAGTCACAGCCATTATATTAATCACAGCCATTTCTAAGAATATTTTCTAATATTAGAATTTTCTTATATTACTCGTTTTAATAATCTAGTAATTAGTTCAGTTTAACTACTTTTTTTTTGAAAACTGTATTTTTCTAGTATAATTTATTTCTTTATATTGAATTATAATTTATTTATTGAATTTGCACTTAAAATTCTTTTTTGTTTTCAATGTGTTGACTTATACATAATAAATATACTATACCAATACATTAATCATCAAATAAAGTCATTTTAGTAGTTTATACTATTCTACGGATATTTGTAACTTAAATGAGTATAACAGGCAGTTTAGTTTCATGTTCAATATATGTATTCGATAATAGTAGACATATCAGGGAATCAAAATATCATAATTGTTAAATTATATAAAATAGAATTTTAATTATATTAGAATTTCTTACATTTTTAAATATTAAATATATATATATATATATATATATATATATATTATTAAATATAATTAAATATATATTTCTAAATTATCAATAATTTTAGATTATGGATGCTAAATCTAATTGGGTAATATTTGATATTAGTTATAATGATAAGTTCTTGTTTTAAAAAAAAAACAATAAATAAATATTATCTTAATACTAATGTTATGAGCAAAATGATCATCTATAAATCAGGTCAATATGACTCAATGTCTTCTATTTTACTTTGTAAATAGAACGAAAACACGTAATAAGATTATATTATAACTAACATAGTAAACTTAAAATAAAAATTGTACTTAAAATTGTACTTAAATGAAAAATTAGCGTTAATTTTATAAATTGTGTTTACATTAAATACAAAATATTATATATGACTATTGTATATAACTATACTTATACTAATTGTATATGGGTTTAATAATTGATAATCAATGCAAATTCGTAATTATCTATTTATATTTTAATATTAAAATATTTTATTATTTATTATAAATTAAGATTAATATTAATATCAATATTAATATTAATATAATATTAACTTAAATACATATATATGCATATATATACATATATATATATATATAATTAATAAAAATAATATAATCTTTTAAATATAATTGATTCAAATATATTTATTGGATATTTACTCTTGATATGATTGACAATTATAACAAATGGTATATGAAATTAGAATTTTATTTATCGATAAATCTAAAGATTTATTAAATATTATTCTTTCAAAATTATTATATAATACACATCTGTATGATAGTTACATCTGTTTTCATTTATAAATTAAATAATTGACTAAATTCAATATTTATATTGTATTAATGTTGTTTGTTTTATATTTTTACACTTATTAATTAATTATATTATAACAGTTATTCATTTATAAATCAAATAATTGTATCTATTTTCAAAATTTATAATTAATATTCTCGTATGGATTTCGAAAAATATCTACATCGATTTAATATAACCAACTCCAATAAATACACCAATTGTATATAATACATTACTTTTATTACAAACTTATATATATACTCGTATGTAAATATATATAAAAACACTTTAAATGAAATTTATGTGGTTTATCAATAATTTAAAATTTTTCATTTAGTTAGTTCATTGTCTTTAATATTATATATTAAACAACATTCACATCTGACAGTTTAAAAGCAAATACAAACAAGCAAGACAATTAATGTCCTCGGTTTATATTTAAAATAATACACACGCACCCACACACACATATATATATATATACATATATATATATATATATATATATATATATATATATATATATGTATATCTACGTATATATATACGTATATATATAAATATAACTAATAAGGTTGAGGTAAAATACTAATAAAATATTATTGAAATAAAAATAATTAAAAAAATATAAAAGTGTGTTAAATTACCTCATTAATTTTTCCCCATTCCTTATTCCTATTTGTAGGTTTTCTTTAATTGTTTCATTAGAGTTAGTACACGCTTCAAGTATTATGTATAGTAGAAAATCTACTTCATATGTGCAGACTTTACTTTAAAAAGCAGTTTCTATAATTTCAATTTCATCAAATTGGATGCTGACATCAATTAATAACTTTTAATTTCTTTTATAAATAACAAGATCCATAACAAGATTGTCAATATCTGGTATAGGCATTGTATAATTTTGTTGGAGCTATATTACTAGTTACTAGAAAGGCAAGTCCATAATATATATTTATAATTCAAAAAATTTCTACAAATTTCATCAAATGATTTGGTATAATTTACGATTAGATCAAAAGAATGTTTTGTTGGAGTTATATTTATACAACAGATTTGGATCTTTAACTGGTTAAAATAAAATGCCGTAGATCTTATAAAAGTAAAATCGGTATTATCTTTTTTAGCTGGGTGTATCTTAAAACATCTAGTGACTATTATAGTTACCTTATTAATATTGCAGCTTTCGATGAGTTTGAAGAAATGTCAGCAATATTTAAAGGTTATTAGTTTCCATTAGTTTCATCATTCTTCATCCCAGACTCATAGCAGTGTGTCTTCATTATGACCAGATATAACTCTCAATAGAATATTATAACATATCAAAAAGTTCAAAAAGTGGCTCCTGAAAAGGAAATTATTATTATTATTATCATTCATATATTACTATTTATTGAGATATCTGGTGGAAGAATTGCTTTGAGCCCATATAGGATATAACTTGATATTTCTTATTTTCATTTTTATCTAATGAATAAATAAATTTTGCATCTAATAATAAATGTTTTTTTCTTATATGAGTCTTTTTAAAATATATTTGAATTTGAGATATTTATATTTATCTTGTTATAAAAATAAACCTAGTGCCCTTGAGTTGTTTTGTAATATTTATAGTATAGATTATAATGATTCATATTATAATCGAATGATAAAATGATAGAATCTTATATGGTCATTTCGAAAGCATACATGTGGTGATGAATTATAATATTGGTAAAATTACAATATAATGGCAATATTGGTTAGAACCCATCTTTAAATCTCATATAATTAAAATCTCTATATTCATGAATATTATTCATATTCATACGAATAATATCCATGAATTATCCATATCTTACATCTTCGTTAATATCTTTAATTTCCTCTTGAATAGGGAGGTAATTAATCAGGCAAATTAGAATAACATTGGTTATAGATATCAATGCAGTAAAAAGGTCTATCCAAGTTATAAACATATTTGTTTTATTTTTATAAGTTTTTCTCGGAAGAATTCTCTTTTGAGGATATCAACCAATCATTATATCTAGCGATAATAGGCAATTGGTAAAATAATATGCACAACACATATGGAAATAATTTGTGTTAGAGGAACATGTTTTTAAAATAGAATTACCCATCTTGTTAATTGCCTTACTTCCATCTAGATTATAATTTCTAATCCAAGTAGCGCTGCAAGTACTTCAACCAAAAATAAATATTATATTTTTTATCAGCAAACTTTAAATTGCATTGCGTAAATTATATTATTCTATAATAAGTTATATAATGATGTTATGGCTTGGTAGGGAAGTTATGTGGTAGCACACATAATAATGTTTTATAGTCAGATAATAATAGTGCATAGCATAGTTTAAATATACAATACTTATATATATATATATATATATATATATACATGATATGTCGAATTTGTAATATTCTTGATTTGTACAAGACAATATATAAACGAATAACAATTAACAATTATCGATAACAATGATGCTAACCGAAGTAGTCTGACCCTCGCTTCGTAGCGTTTTAATGTTTCATTTATAGAATGAGACACGACCTCACCAAGTTTAACCAACGAGAATAAAAATATAAATAATGTATCATAAGGCCGAATGGAATTTATATATATATATATATATATATATATATATATATATGTGTGTGTGTGTGTGTATGTGTGTGTGTATGTGTGTGTGTATATGTGTGTGTGTGTTTGTGTGTATGTGTGTGCGTGGTTGTTTGTTTCGTGTGTAATATAAAAGTATTATATAAATTAGAGCGTTATAATAGATGGAATATATATATATATATATATATATATATATATATATATATATATATATATATATTAAGGTGTATTTTCAATTAAACATTTAAATTAAAAAATATATATTTAAAACAAATTTAATTATTTTTTTAATATTTGATATTTAAATATTTGTATCTAATACTAATAATAATTATTTAATAATACACATATTTTGTTAATGTTAAACATAATTATATTTGATTATTCTATATATATATATATATATATATATATATATATATATATTCACATATATATGGCAAGAGGAGATGACTATGTACTCTGAGAAGGCTTATAATAAGGCTTACATGATTTTATTTTGCATTTTATAAATTTTATTTATAAATAGTTTAGAATCTCTTTGATTTTTGTTCTATATATGTATGTGACATATATCTTTGAACTAATAGAGAGATATTTAATATTTAGTTTGTAATTCAATTTATTATGTAACTTATACAATTTTAAAAATATATAAAATTATAACAAATATATGTCTAAATCTAAATATATCTTAGGTCTAGAATATACAAAATCTCTCTATATTCTTATACTTATAAATATACTGCATATAGTAAAAAAAATAGTTTGATAGCTATAGTACTTTTTATCACATTAGATTTATAAAATGTGTGCATGTTTCTATCTTGTAAAGTTCATGAGTGTCATGCCCTTAATCCAAATATTTACACTTTTTATTTATTTATATATCAGTAAAGTGTTATATTATAATAAAGTCAATTAAGCACAATTTACTATATATGGCATTAATAATATTTTAATTAGAATATACTACAATCATATTTATAAATTAAAATTATAGCCAGACGCCAAAGGAGAAAGTATAAAGGTAATTAAATAATTGTAGTTATTATAAATTTATTGTTTTTTATTCGATAAATAGGTAAGTATTTTTAAGATTCAATTTTCCAAAGATTATAAATATATTCTAGTATCATATTATATTACATAATCGATTTACATATAACTTTGCATACAATAATATTTACTCAAATATCTAATGAGTTTATTTTAATTGGTGGATAATTAAATAATTTAATATTTATAATATAATAAATTAAATACAAATTATCATTATAAACTTTTATAGTGATATGCTTTAAAAAATAAATACTTCAATAAACGATTATATTGCATAAAATATAAGTATTTTTTTACATACAATATAAGTATTTTTTATTATTAATATTGGTATGGGTTATACGAGGCTTAGATTTATAATCGCAAATTATTACACAAACATTAATAAAAATGTTACATTCCAACTGAAAATATAATAATAATATATTCATTAAAATGAATATATATTTATTTCTTAAATTTACTAACAAATTCTCATCCCATTGTTATTATATATAGAGAAGATCGTCATCAGTTAGTATCTCCATCAGTATATTTATAATATAAAATTATATATATATATTTATAATATAAATGTATATATATTTATTTATAATATAAATGTATATATATTTATTTATAATATAAATGTATATATATATTTATTTTTAATATACAATTTTATATATATTTATAATATAAATGTATATATATATTTATTTATAATATAAATATATATACATTTATATTATAAATAAATATTGCTTGATTTTATGTATGATTTAATAGTTGTCATATAGTAGTTGTTATATAATTAAATATATGTGTTTATTTTTATTATTAATATTTAATTATTTGATCGTGAATATCATTTGTAGGTTTATTGTATATTTTTACTTTTTAATTGATGTGTAATTAATTATTTTTATATGCGTGATCGTTATTTTGAACACAATGTGAATACCGGGTGTTAATAGCGTGTTCACATATGAAATACAATATTAAAGTATATAATACGTTAATTCAACATAAGGAAGCCAACACGATCGAATATCAGACTAAATATTATATTATATTAATTCATATTGTAGTATATCATATATATATATATATATATATATATATATATATATATAGTATTTTATAGTAGTTATGGCCTTTGAAGTCTTAGATCTTTTTACATTATTTTCGAAAATATTAATCAAATAAATGTATAATTCATTTCACTATTTTCTTAGAAAGGTTATGGACTCGTTGGTCGAGTTAGAACGGTTCGTACTAACTGGTGCATGCGTTACCACATTCACTATCATATTGGTTATAGCATTAGCTATCAAATTCGCATAATACCCGATAACGTTGACGAACTTCATTTGAAATATTATTATATTCATAATATTATATAATAACATGATATTACAAGTTCAAGATTTAATATTCAACAATATTCAAAATAGAAAATTTCGAAGTCGATATTTTGGAAGAAAAAATCGTTTAAATATGGAGCAGCTGCTCTTGGTGTAGCAGTGGTAACTTTATTACATTAATTAATAATTATAATAAATATACATATAAATATAGTTATATTACGATTTACATCAGGTATTATCTATACTATTGTTGTGGTATATAATGAGTATTCAACTAATGACTATTTCCAGCCATCCTTCCTTATAGACATATTTTATATATATATATATATATATATATATATATATATATATATATATATATATATATGTATATATGTATATATGTATATATGTATATATGTATATATGTATATATGTATATATGTATATATATATATATATATCGAAAAAATTTCAGTTCCAAATATTAAATTTCGAAAAGTTTCGAAACCAATGTTTAGACAAAATAAATAACATTATGAATATATTGTTATTATATATACTATGTTTATTAACATATATATATATATATATATATTGTAGAGGTTGATTATCTCTACTTAAGTAAATAAGATAATTAATTTAATAACGTTAGTTTATTTAGATAAAGTTTATAACAGTAACTTTTCAATAGTATACGTGGTGTCTTATATACATTATATATGCGTGTGTATATGAATGTGGTGTGTGTATCGATATAAGACGTGTATCGACATGTATAGTATATTCGTGTGATGATATCAGCTAGTTATGTAATATTATAACAAATGCTGATATCATAGTGTCCGATAAATAGTGTACAGGAACTGATTGATTGATGACATAAGCATGCATAAGTGATGTATGCTTATATCATCTAGGTAGCGATATAGATCCCTACATAGCTCCCCCCAGTTTTGTACGCGTTTTCGGTGGTCGTCCTCTCCGGACGATTGGTGGCATCTTGAAATCATTGGCGAGGAATGCGGCTTTCAATCGGTCGATTGAAATATTTTCGTCTCTTCCATTCTTTGATAATGTAAAATATTTCGGAGTACGCTTTAAAACTTTGTATGGACCGTCGTATACCCGTTGCAGTGGTGTTCTATGGGCATCGTTTCTTATGAAAACGTAATTTGTCTTTTTTAAAGTTTCCGATATCGTATGTCCTTTATTGTTTCCGTGAAAAGATGTAGGTGTTGCTCGTATTTTTGTCATGCTGTTTTTTATTCTTGAAAGGAAAACGTCTGTTTCTATTGTTGATGTTGGTGTTGATTCGAAGAATTGGCCCGGCAGTCTAAGTGTAGTGCCATATACTAGTTCAGAGCTGGAACATCCTAGATCTTCTTTAGGAACGGAACGAATTCCTAATAAGATTAAAGGGAGTTCATCGACCCAGTTGCTATTGTTGAGTTTAGCCTTCAGTGATGCCTTAAGTTGACTATGAAACCGTTCGATTATGCCGTTGCATTGTGGGTGAAAAGATGTAGTATTCTTCGTATGAATTCCAAGGTTATTTGCCAATTCATTCCATAATTGTGAAATAAATTGTCTTCCTCTGTCTGATGTAATATTCAACGGTAGACCAAAATGTGATATCCATGTTAATAAGGCTTTGCAGCATGATGTAGTTGTTATATCTTTCATGGGGATAGCTTCAGGCCAACGAGTGAACCTATCGATGATGGTGAAAAGGTATTGATTTTCCTGTGATTTTGGTAATGGTCCGACTATATCAACGTGAATATTGTCGAATCTTCGTGTTGCTGTATCAAATGTACTTAATGGTGCTTTAGTATGAACTTGTACTTTGGATTTCTGACAAGGTTCACAAGTCTTTGCCCATTCAGTGCAATTTTTATTTACGTTAATCCATGTAAATCTTTGAGTTACGAGTTTCCTAGTGGCTTTGATACCAGGATGTGACGTATTATGAAGTAAATCAAAAATGATGCGTTGGTATTTTGCTGGTACGATTGGTCTTAGTGAATTGTTGGTATTATCACAAATTATGTTGTTGTTTATTTTGATATTTTCCTTGTGTAATTTCATATATGATTGTACGGATGTGTCTTCTTTTTGTTGTCTCTCGAAATCATCGTATTGAAATATTTCTTTTGGCAATTCAATTTGATTAATATTCTCTATTTCAATGCGTGATAATTCGTCTGCTGCTTCGTTGTCGCATCCAGATATGTGTCTGATATCGCAAGTAAATTCTGAGATGAATGATAAGTGTCTTGATTGTCTTGGAGATTTCTCTGTTAGTGCTTTCAATGCTGTGGTTAGGGGTTTATGGTCTGTCTGGATATGGAATGATCTACCTTCGAGAAAATATCTGAAGTGTCGGATTGCTTCGTATATAGCTAATAATTCACGATCGAATGTGCTGTATCGTGTTTGTGCAGGTGTTAATTTCCTCGAGAAGAATGCTAATGGGTATATTATTCCCTTAATGTCTTGTTCCAAAGCTGCTCCCATTGCAATATCTGATGCGTCGACAGTTATTCGAGTTGTAGCATCCATTTGCGGATGGAATAATAGTGTTCTTTTCGCCAATATTTCTTTTGCTGCTGTAAAAGATAGTTTTAATTCGTTATTCCATTCAATTTCTTTTCTACCTTTTAAACATGTGTAGAGTGGTTTGAGTATCAACGCGATATTCGGTAGGAAACGATTGTAAAAGTTGAGCATGCCTATGAATTTCTGCATTTGTTTTATGGTAATTGGTTGGGGATACTTGAGTATTGGTAGAATTTTCTCTTCGGCTGCTTGTATACCTTTTTCTTTAATAGTATGGCCAAGGAAGTTTAAACATGATTTTCCGAATAAACATTTTTCTTTATTTACGATCAAACCATTTTCGTTTAATTTTTGACATACCTGTCGTATGTGTCGACGATGTTGCTTTTCGTTTTTGCTAGCTATAAGTATGTCATCCAGGTATACGAAAATAAAGTCTAATTCTTGCATTATATTGTCCATTAATCTTTGAAAGGTTTGTGCCGCATTTCTTAAACCAAATGGCATTTTAATAAATTCGAACAATCCAAAAGGTGTGATGACTGCTGTTTTTGGAATGTCTTCTATGTTCATTGGTACTTGATAATAACCTTTTGCTAAATCAATTTTAGAGAAAATTGTTGCGCCGTTTAAAGATGATGAAAAGTCTTGTATATGAGGTACTGGATAGCGATCTTCTACTGTTTTGTTGTTTAGTTGCCTGTAATCACCGCATGGTCTGTATTCACCGTTTGGCTTTTTAACCATGTGTAATGGAGAGGACCATGGGCTCTTTGATCTTCTGATAATTCCTTTAGTTTCCATCATTTTAAATTCACTTTTTGCAATTTTCAGTTGTTCTGGAGATAGTCTGCGAGATCTTGCATGGCATGGATGTCCTTCTGTATTGATAAAATGTGTGACGTCGTGTTTTGCATAATGTTGATCGGATTTGAAAACTAGGATTTCTGGAAATTCATTCAAAATGTTTTGGCATGAATTACTGTTCGTTATTGTATGTAGCGATAATGACTTGTTGTTTGATTTAGCTAATATGTTGTATCTAAAGTTGTCGATATTTATTAGTTTCTTACCGGGAACGTCGATTGCGAATCGGAATTTTCTAAGGAAATCATTGCCCATTATTGGTTTGGATACATCAGCGATGGTAAATCGAAATTTGTATATTTGTTGATTTATGTTGATAGTTAATTGCCGTGTACCGTATGCATTAATTGATGAACCATTTGCTGCAACTAGTTGATGCGTTGGTTTGGTTCGAATGCGGTCTTGCTGTGTTGTAGGGAATACACTAACTTCTGCTCCAGTATCAACTAAGTATCGAATGTTAGTTGATTTATCCGTAACGTATAATAAATTGGTTGTTTGGCCGGATCCGTGTACATTGTGTAGAATTCGGCGTTCTTGGTTGTAGTTACATGGTTGTATGCATTTGATAGCTTTGTTGCCAAATCGTTTGTGGAAAAAACAATAATGTTGGTTGTTTGTTGATTCTTCTAATTGTTTTCTTTGGAGTGTAGTCAGTGTATTAGCTTGTATTTGGCAGATATTATCGTTGAATAAAATAATTGAATCTGCTTTATCTGCTAATGCTGTTAATGAAGTTTCTTCGGAGCATATAGCCAATATACTACGGGTATGGTTTGGTAATTGACTTAAGAACATTTCTTTGAAGAGTGGAGTTTCTTCGTATTTTCCGTTTAGACGTCGCATATGATTGAGCAATTGGCTAGGAGTGTGATCGCCCAATCCGCTAAGATTTGCTAATTCTTTTGCTTTGCTTGATTCGGATGGTTCTAGTAATTTACAAATAACATTTTTAAGGCTAACGTATTTGTCGTTTGGCGGAGGATTTGTGATAACATGAATGATTTTACCAGCCAGTTCGTTTGATAATGAAGATATGACGTAATTGTATTTTGTTGTGTCTACTGTTATGTGTGCGTTGCTGAACTGAGCTTCTGTTATTACGAACCATGCTGCTGCGTTTGTCTCCCATAATTGAGGTAGTTTGATCGAAACTGTTGAAATCGTGCTTGATGTAAGTTGTTGTTGAAGGTCAGAAGATGATGAAGGTTGCTGTGATTGTTGCTGTTGCTGTTGATGTCGCTGTTCTTCCTTCTGTGTTTCTCCCATCTTGCAGTGTTCGTTTAGGTGGAAATGGTTTTTTTCCACGTCCGGGTCACCAATGTAGAGGTTGATTATCTCTACTTAAGTAAATAAGATAATTAATTTAATAACGTTAGTTTATTTAGATAAAGTTTATAACAGTAACTTTTCAATAGTATACGTGGTGTCTTATATACATTATATATGCGTGTGTATATGAATGTGGTGTGTGTATCGATATAAGACGTGTATCGACATGTATAGTATATTCGTGTGATGATATCAGCTAGTTATGTAATATTATAACAAATGCTGATATCATAGTGTCCGATAAATAGTGTACAGGAACTGATTGATTGATGACATAAGCATGCATAAGTGATGTATGCTTATATCATCTAGGTAGCGATATAGATCCCTACAATATATATATATATATAATAATATGAAATTAATTGTATTTATCAAAATTATAGGAATATATTTCTGGATAAGTTCATATATTTAAAGTACATTTCAGACTACTATATACAAATTGTTACTCAAAACTAACATATTTAATTTGTGATGATTCATTTTCGCCAAAAAATATTTCCGCCTCGTCGTGTACTTTACCAGGATCTTCCATAACATATCACTAGATATATACTAATCATAATTTTAATATATAATAATACAATTATAATATAAACTATGCATTCAAACAAATAGATATTTTAATGTAATCAACTAAAACTTACCAATCAGCTTTCAATATATCACCAATACTAATATACAAAAAATTAGTATTCTTATATTTTTTAAATTTACTTAGATACTAACATTAATATTAGTATTTTATACTTTATACATTTATACTTTATCCTAGCAAATATGTTAGAACTATTTGAAGCATTATGTGATATCTTCCATTAAACCTTAGATTCAGTGTACTCCTCTGCTCACTAACTTAACATGAATTCTATCTGAATACAATGTCATTGTATATTTTATATACTAATATCTCAAAATAATGATTAACCTTGTTTTATAATTAATTAATAGTTTAAGTTTGTTTTTGATATAATAATTAATAATAATAATAATTCAGTGAATACATGCGAATGATGAATTGAGTTTATCAGGAATCGAATTTTTTGAAAAATATCATTTATTATTAATATCATGTATTATTTCTATATTTAAGAAATAAATATTATATATTATTAATATCATGTATTATTTCTTTATTTAAGAAATTAATATTATAGGGTCGGCGTAACCTTCATTTTTAATTTCTATACAAAAAATGTACATAATAAAATTTTAAATTTAGTTAATTATCTTTAAAATGCCTGTCAAAATATGTTAATTATTTTATTAATTTGTAAAATATTTTCATAACAATATGGGTTTAAATTAGTATGTTTTCGTTTACTAATATATTTGAAATTTAATATTTTTTAAATTGCAAAAATAATAACATTATTTGTATTTAGTAGGTGGTACTAATATGTATATAACCTGTGTGTATTACCTATGTGTGTATAACTATAACCAATGAAACAAAGCATTTTATTCGAACATAAATGCTTTCTTTTGTACTGAAATTTTCACCTGTCAATTTTATTTTTTATTTACACTTGAATTCTCATCATTATGTCTCCGCCTAACAAATGTAGTAAATCTATGAAGAAATCTATGACATCAAAAAGTATGTACCCAATTTATTAAACTATAATATAGTTAGAAAAATATATAAATATGTACTTTAGATAGATTTTCTATAATGTAAAAAATTTTATTTCAACTATATGCAATTTTGTTGACATTTATATTTTACAATAAGTGTGTTATTATGTATTAGTTATATACGAATATTAAACATGTTTGAGATAATATCAAGTGATGAAGATGGCACCTTTATAAGGAATGAAAAAACATAAGAGCATTATTTTTCTAAAAGTTGTTTGCTGTACTGGTTTGCTTCAGATGTAAGCAAGAAGGTACGGTAAGTATAAAAAATGTGACAACTTACGGTACCAATTAGAATGTTCTCATCAATTGTAGATATTGCGGTAAATTGTTCACTACCTGGATGTAAAGACGCGTTAATGATGATAACCTTTCTCCTTTCCTATATAATGTACAATCAATGAAAGTGACTCATTATAATGATAATAATCTTATTTATAAATTTGTAATTACTTATAAAATAATATAAAAACTTTAGAAGCTTATATCTCAGAATATTTTTATCAGTTTTTTTTATTTAAACGATGATATTTTTTTAAACTTTGACGAATAATCATGAAATTTTCTGAATATGTACATGATATATTTTTTATCAAAAATACCTCCTTTAAAAGCTATGACTAAACTGTTTAGATACACTTATAATACATAAACTGGAAACAAAAGAGATTTAAAAATAAATACCTACTTTAAAAGCTATGAATAAACTGTTTAGATACACTTATAATGCAAAAACATGAAACTAAAGATATTTTTAAATAAACTTGTTTATCGTGGTCTTCTCAATGTCTAATTATTTTTTAAAATAACTATATATATAGATATAGGAATTATCTAGATATCGGTGAAAAAATTTGTAATTTTATTATAAATGTAAAAAGTTATCACCATTCTAGTAGACATATTTTCCACTATCTATTACATGTAAATCTCGAGAAGGTACCTAATTGTATTGTATTGGAGGCATTAGCTGTTGTTAGCTACAGATAGATTCAATGTATACAATGAAAATGTATATATTTTAAAGTAATATATCATGACATTAACAACACTCCAGTAATCCAAAGTACTTTCTAAAATGTAATACAGATTATCAGCTGTATGAGAATACTGAACAATAGTTAATCATATCATATCTAAATTGATGTAAACTAATTGTTATCAATTGTATTTAGATTTTATACACAATCACAAACTTTTTTCGAAACCTATTTACAATGTTACCATATCAAACTCATTATACAAGCACGTTCTTTATAACTGTACTTATTAGGATGTACAACGCATTTTCTTGAGAAATATACCTTATTTCACATGTACCATATTCGGTTACAGTTACTTTATCCTATGTCGGCCCGAACTAGAAAACATGGTAATTAAACTACTCGGAATCTGTTTCAGCTTGCATCACTAGTAAATATATCTAAAATATACTTTAATGTAATGTTATAACAACAGTTTATCCATATGATTCTTATTATCGACCTATAAAATATTGATTCATATTTTATTACATATTAGGTTGTGCTAATTACTCTAAATTAGTTTTAGGTTTATAGAAATATTAGAATATATGTATTAATTGTGATCGATATATATATATATATATATATATATATATATATATTTATATATATATATATATATATATAAATATATATATATATATATATATATATATATATATTATGATTTATAGGTTGGAAGTATAGTAGGTTCAGTTGTATACATCACGCTTCCCTCAAAGAAAATAAGTCGACGTAAGTATTTTAAACTGTACATATTTCTACACACAAGGATATATAAATTTTATATATATATATATATATATATATATATGTATATATATATATAGGTAACTATATTATTATCATCTAGTATTAAAATAATTGTTAAAATTGTAATAAAATTACTTTATTTAATTTTTTGAATTATCAAATTAACATATATAAATGTATACATGTATATATATATGCATTTATTTATGTATACATATACATTTATATAAATGTAATATAACAATTTTACACTCTTTAAAATTAACATTTATTAATTATTTATTTTTATGAAATTTTATATACCATTTAAATAAATAGTATTAATTTAAAACGTGTTTTTAATTTAAAGTAACTTTTTTAAAACTTCTATATTTCATAGACTATACTTTTTATATCATAAAACAATTATATATATATATATATATAATATATATTAACAATAATATAATATTAATATAAATAATTAATAATATATACATAATTTTTATATAGCTGATCTGCCAGATATACCAATTATGGTATGCTGTTATTATAAATTCATTAACATTAAGATATAAAATTCATCTTCATATATAACTATATATATGGTTAATTCAACTTAATTAATGCTATCAATTAAAGTATTATTTCTTGTGAATCCATTAATATATGTATTAATATTTAAAGATACAATTACCATATATAACAATATACTAAGTATACTGTTATATAACAGATTTTATGATTTTCTTCAAAAATATCGTGTAGAGATAATTATTTATTTCATAGAATATATGCATAAAAAATAAGTTAAATAATTTCAATTAATAATTAAATCAAGTAACAAAATATAATAAATAATTCTCTTACAAACATGGTTTTAGTTTTTATCTAAATATAGATATTACTATTATATTTTTGGAACTCTAATAATGTTTATTATTTCTACACGATATACTATAAAGGGAATATATAGTATAAAGGAATTTTTTTAATATAGTATATATTATAAATAATATATGCTATAGTATATATCCTTTATACTATAGCATATCTTCTATACTATATATTTTAGAATATAGAATTATATTATAAAATATATTTTCCCTTTATTGTATATCATGATGATCGTATTACATTATTATAGTAACATATAATATAAAGGACATTATAGTATAGTGGACATGTTATAGTATAAAGGACATATATAGTATATAATATATATATATATATATATAATATATATATATATGTGTGTGTGTATATAGGATATTGAAAAAGAAAACAATACACCAGTAAAGAATATTTCAAGTTATTGATAATTATATTATTATAGTAATAATATTAATATATTAATATAATGATGAAATGATATTCAAATAGTTCATAAATGTTATATCAATACATATATATATATATATATATATATATATATATATATATATATATATGTATTAAATATATATATATATATATATATATATATATATATATATATATGTGTGTGTGTGTGTGTGCGTATTGATATGTAAAATAGATTTATAAATATCTTAAAAATGATATTTATTCGAAAATATAAGTATTATAATATATTAATACTACGTTTATCTTAATTTAAATTATTAATACATTAAAATAGTAACTACTAATATTACGCCATTTTTATTATATTACATAATTGACGACCCTTTATTATATATTACGTAATATATATTTATATATTTCTCAATATATAGTTAATACATAAACAAATAATATATCTATGTCAATATTATATATTAGTGAATTTAGATATTTAGGAAATAATTTGAATTACTTTATAAAATATATAATTTTTAATTTACTGTTATAAATTAGTAGTTATTAAACCTAAAAACGACAAAGATATTACTGAAGTTAAAAAACCCAAAGATAACGTTATTATATAATACGAATTAAAATATATATATTTATATATATATATATATATACATATATATATATATATAATTAAGTATATATATATATATATATATATATGAATTTATCATTTAATATAACAATAATTATGAATAAAAAGTAACTATTTTATATTAGATATATACCGAAGTAAAACCGGGTATGTTAAACTTATAACTAAAATACAATCTATTATAAACATTATGATTATTATAAATACCGTCATAAAACGCTGTGTAAGTACAAATCTCCTTGTATATTAATCGGATACCTTGGACTTTGGTAATGGAATTATGTGATATAATATGTTACAATGTAGTAACTCATATTATAATATGTAGTAATTGAACTACTGGTTCAACGAAAGGTAGAAGTGTTATATAAGGTAGTATGCGGTAATTTGATGAAATATAATGTAATGCCATATTTTCATATTTTATATTTTATGAACTTTACATTTTTTTTACAATATTATTCTAAACAAAAATAATATGAATTTAAGAACAAGAAAAAGTATATCACCGTTCTTTAATTTATATATACTAAGTATATATACCATTAGGACTCATCATCCATACTATAACAATGCAATACAAGTCGTAGAGAGGTATAGTATGAGTGAGAATATAATAGCTTATATTATGTATGTGCTCTTTCTTGACATTGGAAGGATCACTGCTATATATCGTAGACAGATAATTATTCTGTGATCTTTATTTGCTGTAAGGCAGCAGCATGGTAAATACGATATGAATATATTTCAGAGAAAAGTGGATATTCTGTTGTATATTTTGATGAAAAAGTAGATAAAACAAATAAATGGAACATTAAAAAATGAAGAGCATATTACTTTTTTGAAAAAACCCGTGGGGGAATTTATACAATATACTCTAGCCGATGGATATAAAGCTATAGACATTTTAATGTTATTGAGAATATATATAGCGTGAATTTAAAAGATATAATAGATATGTCATAATTTTAAAAGGAAAAGCCATTGTAATGTTTGTATATAAATATTTTAGATATATTTAAATACAAATTAGTATAATTATACTAATATTTTTGGCAACTATATGTTCCACACATGAATGAGCTACCTTCGAGGAAGACTTTCGCTGACATTGACATTAATAATATTGGTATATTTGAATTAGATAATTATCAGAGTCATGCCAAAATAGTTTAACGGCATACTAAACTCGTGTCAAAGATATACAAATGCTAAACAGATAAATCGTAATGGTCGAATTCATGTTCCATTTATAGAATGTCGATTAATGCCTTATTTGAAATCAAAACAGGATTTCAGTAAATAAATATTTTAATTTTGAGTCATTTTTTAATTCAAACAATTTTTTTTAATAATTACTGTTTTTATATTTTAATATAATAATATAACTAGTCGTTTATATTTGTATCAATTTATTTATAAACATCTATATACAATTTAAGAATTCTTCTATTGAATGTTGGATATCAAAAATTTATCAAAATAATATAATGAAAATTATCTTAATATAATTATCAATATTTTTTCGGATTGAAATAATTCATAAATGGGCGTATATAATTCAAAGGTGATTTATTTTATATTTTATGAACATAACCTCAGTTTTCAGCATTTATTTATAAAATATAAACATATATATTATTAATAAATAATATATTAATATGATTTAAAATTTCGAATATTCTATGAATTTTTATGACAATTCCAGGATTTTTTTAAAATTCTTATTTAAGTATTTTTTATTAGAATGATTAAAAATGGATGTAGTATTATGATATCATCACAAAATATTAATTATAAGTATCATAGATCTTCAAAATTGTTATTATCAATGTGTGTTTTTTGTCTATTACTTATGTTAAACTGTGAAGGGTATCGCGTAACGTGCACATTTGTCAAGCAATGTCCTAACTTATTATTAAGGTGTTTTCTACAAAAAGCAGTTTCATGTGATAATCTGAAGGAATTATATCCAAAGCGGTCACCCCTAGTTAACATTATTGGCACCTAGTAATACTTCTTATTGCATAACGTAAATTCACTTTACCTTATAATACCTATACTTACGTCATATTACTATACTTTACCTCATACTGCTTTATATTATCTCAGAAAATTATTTAATTACACAGTTACGCCAACAAATACCAAACTAAAGGTTAATAACTTATGAATTTAATATATTTCAAATGTTATTATAATTATTATTCGCCAATAGATAAACACAATCTCTAATATATTTACATTATTATGTACTCGCTCATATAATACAGATTGATGGAGGTTAATTATATAATGTTTTACTTTATATGTGAAGTATTGTTTATATATATATATATATATATATATATATATATATATATATATATATACTATACCCTCGTATATATTATTGTATAATAATTGTTATAATACATCTTATTCTTAATACATTTCCATATTTTATAATTTAGGTGATTTTGATGATAAAGCAGTTGTAAGTTTTTATTTTATATTATCAAATTACAATTTGTAACAATTTACATTTAGAGATATAGTCTATATGCTAATTTATGAGCTATCCCATCATTTATATATTCAAATTTAAATAAATTTAAATTTAAATCTATGCCTTCTATTCCTAACTAAATATAGTTGAATATTGGAGAACTTGACATAACAAAAGAAGTTTTAAAAGATAATTAACAGATTTTATGATTTTCTTCAAAAATATCATGTAGAGATAATTATTTATTACATAGAATATATGTATAAAAAATAAGTTAAATAATTTCAATTAATAATTAAATCAAGTAACCAAATAAAATAAATAATTCTCTTACAAACATGGTTTTAGTTTTATCTAAATTTAGATATTACTATAATATTTTTTGAACTCTAATAATATTTATTATTTCTTCACGATATACTTTAAAGAGAAGATATATTATAAAGGAAATTTTATAATATAGTATACATATCCTTTATACTATAGTATATCTTCTATACTATATATTTTAGAATATAGAATTATATTATAAAATATATTTTCCCTTTATTGTATATCATGATGATAGTATTATATTATTATAGTAAAATATAATATAAAGGACATATATAGAGGACATGTCATAGTATAAAGGACATATATAGTATATAGAATATATATATATATATATCTGTATATATAGGATATTGAAAAGGAAAACAATACACCAGTAAAGAATATGTCAAGTTATTGATAATTATATTATTATAGTAATAATATTAATATATTAATATAATGATGAAATGATATTCAAATAGTTCATAAATGTTATATCAATACATATATATATATATATATATATATATATATATATATATGTTTTGATATGTAAAATAGATTTATAAATATCTTAAAAATGATATTTATTCGAAAATATGAGCA
>OZ038317.1:20510337-20520337 GCA_964035775.1 Osedax frankpressi
CTATAATCAAACTATCTTTTACAAAAGGATCAGGAGAATATATTAATAAACATGCTATTATCTGTCCAATCATTAAAGATCATAATATAGATAAGAATATCCTAGGTAATTATAGACCAGTATCTCAAATAACTTTAATTTCGAAGTTAACCGAAAAAATTGTATATAAACAAATAATAAAATATATCGAAGAAAATAATTTATTGGATGAGTTCCAAAATGCTTATCGCGCACTATCCAGTACTGAGACTGCTTTAGTAAATGTAATGGATGATTTTCTGAATTTCAAAGACTCAATTTGTCCTATACAAATACTACTACTTGATCTTTCAGCAGCTTTTGACTCTTGATCATAGTATATTAGAAAAACGATTACTTGGCTTGGGTATTGATAAATTAGCGCTTAATTGAATAATGAGTTATATTAAGGAAAGAACTTTTTCTGTAAAAATATCTGAACATTATTCTACGCCTAAATTTCTTGATACAGGAATTCCTCAAGGATCCGTATTAGGGCCATTACTTTTTCTTATATATATAAAGCCACTATCTAATATAATTAAGAAATTTTGTGATATTAAATACCACATCTATGCTGATGATATCATTATCTATACAGCTCTATCAAACAATAGTACTAATATATTTAATGAATTATCACCATGAGCTAATGCAATTATTCGCTGGCTTATCGCCAATAAGTTATTACTTAACAAGTCTAAAACTGTGCTATTAAATATACCGAGTAATTTTAGATATTTCCGTCCTATAATTATTGATAAAACACTTGTTAACCCGAGTAATAGTGTAAAATACTTAGGAATTGTTATTGATCGAGAATTGAACATGAACGAACAGATAACTTCTGTTTGCAGAAAAACAAACTCGTCACTTTATAGAATTAGGAAGATCCGTAAATATTTGACTAAACATATTACCATAATTCTCATCAAATCTCTTGCTCTCTCGCACTTAGACTATTGTTCTTCTATATACCATGGCCTTATACATAAAGCTACCCGGAATATACATCGAATCATACAAAGGATTATTAGATTAATATTTCGACAACGAAACACTGATCATAGTAGTGTTACAAAAATAATGTAAGGAGTGGGCATATTGGATATCTAAAAACGATCGAGATATCATATTCTCTCAATTATCCATAAAGTGCTCCATAAGAAACGACCGCGATATCTACTGAAAAATCTGAATTTCAAATTATATCGAAGAACTCTGAGATCAACAACAGACTGTAATGTACTAACTAGTAAACGAACTAGACTCAAAAGTACAAGTAGCAGGGCATTCTCCGTCGTTGCACCGTTGTTGTGGAACTCTTTATCAAGAAATCTGAGATCACAAAGAAAATCAAGAAAGAATTATTAAACCGTAGTAGTAGTAGTAGAAGTAGTAGTAGTAGTAGTAGTAGTAGTAGTAGTAGTAGTAGTAGTAGTAGTAGTAGTAGTAGTAGTAGTAGTAGTAGTAGTAGTAGTAGTAGTAGTAGTAGTAGTAGTAGTAGTAGTAGTAGTAGTAGTAGTAGTAGTAGTAGTAGTAGTAGTAGTAGTAGTAGTAGTAGTAGTAGTAGTAGTAGTAGTAGTAGTAGTAGTAGTAGTAGTAGTAGTAGTAGTAGTAGTAGTAGTAGTAGTAGTAGTAGTAGTAGTAGTAGTAGTAGTAGTAGTAGTAGTAGTAGTAGTAGTAGTAGTAGTAGTAGTAGTAGTAGTAGTAGTAGTAGTAGTAGTAGTAGTAGTAGTAGTAGTAGTAGTAGTAGTAGTAGTAGTAGTAGTAGTAGTAGTAGTAGTAGTAGTAGTAGTAGTAGTAGTAGTAGTAGTAGTAGTAGTAGTAGTAGTAGTAGTAGTAGTAGTAGTAGTAGTAGTAGTAGTAGTAGTAGTAGTAGTAGTAGTAGTAGTAGTAGTAGTAGTAGTAGTAGTAGTAGTAGTAGTAGTAGTAGTAGTAGTAGTAGTAGTAGTAGTAGTAGTAGTAGTAGTAGTAGTAGTAGTAGTAGTAGTAGTAGTAGTAGTAGTAGTAGTAGTAGTAGTAGTAGTAGTAGTAGTAGTAGTAGTAGTAGTAGTAGTAGTAGTAGTAGTAGTAGTAGTAGTAGTAGTAGTAGTAGTAGTAGTAGTAGTAGTAGTAGTAGTAGTAGTAGTAGTAGTAGTAGTAGTAGTAGTAGTAGTAGTAGTAGTAGTAGTAGTAGTAGTAGTAGTAGTAGTAGTAGTAGTAGTAGTAGTAGTAGTAGTAGTAGTAGTAGTAGTAGTAGTAGTAGTAGTAGTAGTAGTAGTAGTAGTAGTAGTAGTAGTAGTAGTAGTAGTAGTAGTAGTAGTAGTAGTAGTAGTAGTAGTAGTAGTAGTAGTAGTAGTAGTAGTAGTAGTAGTAGTAGTAGTAGTAGTAGTAGTAGTAGTAGTAGTAGTAGTAGTAGTAGTAGTAGTAGTAGTAGTAGTAGTAGTAGTAGTAGTAGTAGTAGTAGTAGTAGTAGTAGTAGTAGTAGTAGTAGTAGTAGTAGTAGTAGTAGTAGTAGTAGTAGTAGTAGTAGTAGTAGTAGTAGTAGTAGTAGTAGTAGTAGTAGTAGTAGTAGTAGTAGTAGTAGTAGTAGTAGTAGTAGTAGTAGTAGTAGTAGTAGTAGTAGTAGTAGTAGTAGTAGTAGTAGTAGTAGTAGTAGTAGTAGTAGTAGTAGTAGTAGTAGTAGTAGTAGTAGTAGTAGTAGTAGTAGTAGTAGTTGTAGTAGTAGTAGTAGTAGTAGTAGTAGTAGTAGTAGTAGTAGTAGTAGTAGTAGTAGTAGTAGTAGTAGTAGTAGTAGTAGTAGTAGTAGTAGTAGTAGTAGTAGTAGTAGTAGTAGTAGTAGTAGTAGTAGTAGTAGTAGTAGTAGTAGTAGTAGTAGTAGTAGTAGTAGTAGTAGTAGTAGTAGTAGTAGTAGTAGTAGTAGTAGTAGTAGTAGTAGTAGTAGTAGTAGTAGTAGTAGTAGTAGTAGTAGTAGTAGTAGTAGTAGTAGTAGTAGTAGTAGTAGTAGTAGTAGTAGTAGTAGTAGTAGTAGTAGTAGTAGTAGTAGTAGTAGTAGTAGTAGTAGTAGTAGTAGTAGTAGTAGTAGTAGTAGTAGTAGTAGTAGTAGTAGTAGTAGTAGTAGTAGTAGTAGTAGTAGTAGTAGTAGTAGTAGTAGTAGTAGTAGTAGTAGTAGTAGTAGTAGTAGTAGTAGTAGTAGTAGTAGTAGTAGTAGTAGTAGTAGTAGTAGTAGTAGTAGTAGTAGTAGTAGTAGTAGTAGTAGTAGTAGTAGTAGTAGTAGTAGTAGTAGTAGTAGTAGTAGTAGTAGTAGTAGTAGTAGTAGTAGTAGTAGTAGTAGTAGTAGTAGTAGTAGTAGTAGTAGTACTAGTAGTAGTAGTAGTAGTAGTAGTAGTAGTAGTAGTAGTAGTAGTAGTAGTAGTAGTAGTAGTAGTAGTAGTAGTAGTAGTAGTAGTAGTAGTAGTAGTAGTAGTAGTAGTAGTAGTAGTAGTAGTAGTAGTAGTAGTAGTAGTAGTAGTAGTAGTAGTAGTAGTAGTAGTAGTAGTAGTAGTAGTAGTAGTAGTAGTAGTAGTAGTAGTAGTAGTAGTAGTAGTAGTAGTAGTAGTAGTAGTAGTAGTAGTAGTAGTAGTAGTAGTAGTAGTAGTAGTAGTAGTAGTAGTAGTAGTAGTAGTAGTAGTAGTAGTAGTAGTAGTAGTAGTAGTAGTAGTAGTAGTAGTAGTAGTAGTAGTAGTAGTAGTAGTAGTAGTAGTAGTAGTAGTAGTAGTAGTAGTAGTAGTAGTAGTAGTAGTAGTAGTAGTAGTAGTAGTAGTAGTAGTAGTAGTAGTAGTAGTAGTAGTAGTAGTAGTAGTAGTAGTAGTAGTAGTAGTAGTAGTAGTAGTAGTAGTAGTAGTAGTAGTAGTAGTAGTAGTAGTAGTAGTAGTAGTAGTAGTAGTAGTAGTAGTAGTAGTAGTAGTAGTAGTAGTAGTAGTAGTAGTAGTAGTAGTAGTAGTAGTAGTAGTAGTAGTAGTAGTAGTAGTAGTAGTAGTAGTAGTAGTAGTAGTAGTAGTAGTAGTAGTAGTAGTAGTAGTAGTAGTAGTAGTAGTAGTAGTAGTAGTAGTAGTAGTAGTAGTAGTAGTAGTAGTAGTAGTAGTAGTAGTAGTAGTAGTAGTAGTAGTAGTAGTAGTAGTAGTAGTAGTAGTAGTAGTAGTAGTAGTAGTAGTAGTAGTAGTAGTAGTAGTAGTAGTAGTAGTAGTAGTAGTAGTAGTAGTAGTAGTAGTAGTAGTAGTAGTAGTTATAGTAGATTTTACTATTATAAATGTAATGAATACATTATATATGTTTAGTTATAAAATATATTAGATTCAATTATTATTGGTTCAAGACATTTTTGTAATATATATCAGTAATTAAATAATTCATAAACAACTATAAGAAATAATGTTAAAATATTATCTCAAATCAGATGTTATATGAAAATTAATTATTCACGTTTCAATATATCTTAATACTATAATAATATTTATTTGAAAATTGTATATCGAATATTTTACATTAGAACATTTACTTATATATAGTTATAATAAAATGAAAGAAATTATCTTAAGATTATGCCAAACTTATATTCTACTCTGTTTCACATTTAATAATAAAATTTTAATTACAACAAATTTTACTTATGTTTAGGATATGTAACAACATTATTTGAAATGGTTTCCTGTAATAAGAAATGTATTTCATTCTTGACAATTCATATTAACTCGGTTTATATATATATATATATATATATACATGCGTATATGTATTTAATATATATAGTACTTCTTTGTCGATTATTATTAATATAATATTATGATAAGAACTTGAAATGATTATTTCCACAATATATAGATACATAAGCAATATTTAAATAAATATATTTTTGTAAAACTAATAACATAATAAAGTGTAAGAAATACTAAACATATAATAAGTATAAAAACTATTGGGTTCTTATAGAAAATATAACTTCTTGTTTATTATATGACAGTCAAATTTTAAATAAATGTACATTCAATTTTTAATTAAATAACATATATATATAGTTTTACTTATCTTAATAATTTCAATTACAGTATAAAACTCATAACTATATAGTATACGATACTATATATATATATATATATATATATATATATATATATATATATATAAACTGGACATAACATATGCATTAATAATGATTATCTAGACATATTCTACTTATCAATAATTTCTTGAGGTGATATAAATGAATATGGAATTTTATTTAAAAGATCATATATCAATATTTCCATCAAACAAAGTTATCTTAAATTATTTGTATGCTTAAAAATGCATTTCTTTATTACCCGTTATTATTACAATCTTGTAATGCTTTATTTCGTAGGTATGCCATATCGAGAATATGTTTTAGTTAAATAGTTTACATTTAATAAGTGAGTTTATGTTTGATGAAAGTGAACATTTATTTACAAATCTTATATCATTTCATTTCCTATATCATTTAAATTGTTTATATACTAGATACTTAGATATCATTATAGTATATATATATATATATATATATATATATGCAATTATTTAAAAAGTATAAATTGTATAATATATAAAGTGTATAATATATTATCAGAAACTTGTAAATAAAATTATAAATTATATTACATACAATATATTACAAAATACAATTTTAAATTGAAAATTCTATTTATAATATGAAATTATAAGAATAATATAGTAAGTAACATAGGTAGGGACACTTTTTATATAGGGACCATAAAAAAATGTATTTATAAATAAATATATAATACATTAACATATAGTTAATTAGTATTAATTTTAATGCAGATTATAAAATAAATTTAAAAGTTGAGTTTATAATGCTTATATAAACATGATGAGGATATATATATATATATATATATATATATATATATATATATATGTCGGACAAATAATATAAGAGTAATAATTTGTATTGTATTACTTAATATTTCATTATTTTACTTAATAACACATGCACCTATTTTATAAAACTTCTATGTCAAGTATTTGCTAGGTATATAATACAATATGATATCTATATTATTAGATTCAAATGGTAAGGGGGTGTGAGGATTCAAATGATTTGAGTTATATAAACGGTACTTTGAAAATAGACAAGTTACCTAATAGAAATGGACAACAATTGCGATGTGAAGGTAATATAAACCTTTATTTTTTTATATTTTAGATAATATTGACAATATATCCATTATGTAATAATGCATTATTAGTTATTAAAAATCTTATATTTAATTCATAATTCAATTTCTATAATTCAGGATGTGAATCAAGTTATGATGCGATCAAAAATTATGAATTTTTCGACGGCAGTATCCTTAATATTTATTCTAGCTCGAAGTCAACTGTCAATCAATGCAAATTAAATTGTACTTTATTGGTTATTATAATATCGTTATTATTTAAACATTTATCCTTGAAGTTTTCTTAAGTAAATAATGTATTTATAACATAAATAATATAATAATGTATACATCTTATGTCAACTTCCTTTAATATGAATTTGTGTTCATTGATAAAATGTGTAATTTATATTATTATTAATATGGTGTGTATTTATATGAATAATATTATTTATAATTATATAGTCTCATGTAATGTTGTTATATATGAATATATAGTTGTTAGTAATATATTTATATATAATGTATTAGTCTTTAGTAATGTGTTAATAGAATGCATCCGTGTACATATGGTATGTCTAGATTCATAGTTGCTACTTTAATAATTTATAAATACAATTTATTTAATTTATATGATACAATTAATTAATTAATTTTTTTTAAAATAATTTTAACGAATTAATAAATAATATTTTATTATATTATCATATATATATATAAATTGTTAACAATAGTTTTTTTTACAATAACATTTAATTAATTTTTATATATTAGTAGTAGTTAGTATATTAGCTATATCGGTTGTGGAAATGACACATTTTTAGTTCACATCTTTAGTATCTAAATATCTGCATCCTTTGTCATTTTTGGAATAAACAATATTCAAAGAATTATATCTGAGTATAAAATAAACTGGGTGTATATAGAATATTGAATAAAGGGACATGGGAAAAACGTAATAGTATTGGTATAATGGTATAGTTTATATATATATATATATATATATATATATATATTAGAAAAAATGCAAGTATGTGTTATTATTATTAAGTTGAAATACAATTTATTTTAAGGACTTTAATTTTATAAAAAGTATATATTAATATATATATATATATATATATATATATATATATATATATATATTTATATACGCAGGGCAAATATTGTATTGGTTTCTTTTATAGAAATGATTATTGTGTATATATAGTAAAAAATGTCGCAATGAAAATGAAAAATACTACAACCATTTCTAATTCTATTACCTACATTAAAAAGAAAAGTAGTTGCTATTTTTGTAAGTATATATGAATTATTTAAAAAATAATGCATTTATAAACTTATATATGACATATAATTAAAATATAATATATTCCAGAAAATACTGGGACAATAATAATATACTATTTATATTATACAAAATATGCATATATTCATATATTAGATATATAAAATATATAATAAATTGCCTACTATTTAATATATTGTGTTATATTGCATATATTCATATATTAGCTATATAAAATATATAATAAATTGCCTACTATTTAATATATTGTATTGTATAGATTGTATAATAGCATGTGAAGCGGATTCCTTTATATGTAACAACGTTAAATTAATTAATTTAAAGGGTTCGTTTTTTAATATATCATCCAATATTGTATTTCTGTGAATTCTAGTTATACATTAAATATCAAAGTTCTTACTCTTCTTTATAAATATTAAAGGAATGTTTTCTTTAGTATTATTAATTATTTATAAATATTATAGGAATGTTTTCTTTGGTATTATTAATTATATATACCATAATTTTTTACAATGCAATGTGTGAAAACTAAATAAAAATAATATCATAACGAAATATTATAAAGTCAAGATTTCATTTATATTTATTTTAAACTGATTATATACTAAACAACAATGATCTATTAAACACGAGTAATTATATTACAGTGGTATGAGAGATAATAAATGATTTAAAAAAAAAGAGTAAGAATTTTAAAAAAATTAACAATTATTTAAATGTAGAATTCTCTTCATAAAACATATTATAAATATGATAATATATTAACATTAATCACAAATAAATATGTTTTAAATATATCTAGTAAATGTATCTTTATATTAATTTTAATTTTAATAATAAATTTGATGGTAATAATAATATTATATTAATTAAATCTATATTTTACTTATATTTATATTACCAAAATAAGTACGAATTATGCATAATGCTAATAATCCCAGGTCTTGCTTAAAATAACCCTTACATAAAATGTTAACACGGATTTTAGATTTATCTTAAATTTTCGCAAATTGAACTATATTAATTATTCGTAATCATATATGATAAATGATTGTCATTATAAAACTATTTGACATATATTGTATGCTTAATTATTAATTATAATAAGGAATTATAACTGGACTAATCAGCAATAATTTGATGAGGAGTTCAAATATAGTTAGTATAATTAATACATATAAGAATTTATATATAACGCATATGAATATATATATATATATATATATATATATATGTATATATATAATTAATATAATTATTGTAATTTATAGAACACATTTATTTATCTATAATATTGCAATTTATTTATATTATATATATTTTTATTATTGTAAATAAAATTATAATTCAATATTATATAATGCATTAACAAATGTTATCATACAAATTATTTATGTATATATATATATATATATATATATATAACATTAATTGTTTATTAATTTAGGTACCCAATTCGAATTCGAATACAATTATTACTTTTAAAAGGGAAGTTAGTAATATTTAATAATTATCGATTTATGATGAATTTATGAATTTTCTTTATATTTATAAGATGCATACCTAATAAGTTAATATATTATAGTACTGTATTTAGTTTATATATTAATAGAAACTTTAAATAGAAACTTTAATATGTTTAGAATTAACCTTAAACCTTTTTATAAATTTATATATAATAAACAGATTATAAACCGCACCCTGGAATACATCTAATAATATTTATTTATTTTCTTAATACTTACAATTATACATATAATTGTATTTTTAAATTATAATTTAAGATTAAAATAAATTAATATAACTCATCTTTTTAAAATAATTAGTTTACAATATTATTAATTATTTATACCATAATTTTTACAATGCAATATGTGATTTAGTTTTTTTTAATTGTGTTTTAAAAGAACGCTAACTATAATAATAATTATAAACTATAATAATAAATATATAAATGATTAGTCTTTTTATTTTATATTTTTTATTGTTATTAAACATTAAGAACAACATATATAAAAATACAAATTGATGAATTATATACATTCGTTTTTTTTAAACATTCACAAATAAAATAATTAATAATATAATATAATTAAATATATTCCTGTGAAATATAATTAATAATGTATAATATATATAATTGTGACATTTTTCAAAATAGAGTATAAATTAGATATAAAATCTGGCAGTAGAATGGAAATAAAATGTAATAAATATTATAGATTTATATTAGATTGTATAGTTTAGTATTAACAAATATATATTAGATTCGAATAGTTCTTATGAACTAAATAAGTATAAACATGAAGTAAAGAATTATAATTTAAAATTATAACATAATTAGTAATATCTTCTGCATGTTTGGAATATATATTTAGTATTTAATTGAATAATTATAATTATCATGATGGCATATTTTTTACTATTAACGTATTAATAGATTAAAATTAAAATTACAAATTTTCACTGACATTTCAAGAATATATATTATTAAAATATATTAAATAAATATCTGATG